>CM046460.1:5838103-6203103 GCA_025506415.1 Flaveria robusta | reverse complement strand
GTTGAACTCAATTCCCCTATATGTGGTGACTTAGAAAATTTTATATGAGGTCGGAAATTTTTAATGGTCGGTTTTATATTGCTAAATATTAAATGTTTTAGATTTGTTCATGTTCGGGCCTGGTCATCAATAGAAAGATAAAATCAAATTAAATCTCAAATGTATAATAAAAGTATGCCAATAGTTATAAACATACATAATACAAATACAATCATCTATAATCACTCTCTAAGTTCTTTTTAAAAGCTAGTCATCAAGGGCGAAGCTTAAGTAGGGCGGGGGGGGGGGGGGCTTGTTTTTTTCACCAGTAGTGCTAAATTTTAGTCCGATAGTGTAAATTTTTGGCTAGGTAGTGTAAATTGTTATATAAATATTGAGTTCGCCCCCCCTAAAAAAAATTAAATTCGCCCCCGCCCCCCTCCCCCCCTACGAAAGAGTTCAAGCTCCGCCGCTGCTAGTCATTACATCATCTAGATTAACATTCCTAAACAACTATTTTTCAACATAACAAATACAATCTTCACTCAAATTCTCATCATCAAATAAGTATATCGGATGTTACCTAGTCACAACAGTTCCCAAACTCTTAGTGTCACATATCTAACACCTTGTTGAAACAATTAATGATTTGGTGTTTATTGTGACATCTTGATCATGTCATGTTTATTAATCATATTCATAATATTATGGTTAACGTGAGGTATTCTTAGATTTTATTAAAATTGGAGTAGGTCTTGAGTTCAAGTCCCACATATGAAAAAAAGTTATGGGTTGGAACAGAGGTTTTTCTCATATAAGGTGCGTTTTCTCTTGAGTGTAGTCTCAGGTTTGGACGACTGAGGACAAACTGATATACGAGCTTCCCTTCAGTGACGTGCCAGCCTAGTAACCCAAGGTTCCGTACTTGAGTAATGCAGATGATTGTGTAGGCCAGTGGTTCGTCAATGATCCAATTAGAAAAAAATTAATCATCCATGTTTATGATTTTAAATTCATGTTTTAGAAATAAAATTAACTTTCACAAGTAATGAATTAGTAACCTCAAATTGATTATTATGTTAATATACTAATCAATAACCATTATGGCATTGGATTCTTGAACAATATTAAGAGAATAGGTAACAAATAAATTATTTTCTTTTAAATGGTAAACCTTGAAGTTGAACTTAAACGTTGAATATTACTTTTAAACAGTTAATATATAATTACAGAAATTGATTTAACAATTATGGCATTGGATTCTTGAGCAATATTGTCACGGATGAACTCACTCAAATAAGAAACAGGACAAAAGTGAAAAGTTTGATATTTTTGAGGATAATTCTTGCAAGAAATAATGCATTTAGTTTCAAGAATAATTAATTTCAAAAGCACCCCACAAGTTTGAAAAGTGTGCTAAACAACATCCATGGTGGTTGTAGTTGTAGAGGTCTTCAAATGTATTTGGTATCCAACAACACATATATAGTATTTATTATATCAACTATTTTATTGTTGTTTGATTGCAATTGTCCTCTGGATGTCCTTTAATATATTTAATCTCCACCCCCGCCTAAAGTATCTCTTACACTTCTCGAAAGATAAATTAAAATAACAAGGTTAATTGATTATCAAGTAATAACTAGTTAATTTCTTAAAAAAAACATATTTATTTCACAATAATATTTAAATAACTAGACATATGTAAATAATCTCTTGATCTAATGATCAAGGGGGAGATGAGAGGCATTACCTCTCTTAAAAGTCCAAGGTTCAAACCTTTGTATTGACGAATACTTACTAATTTAGTATACTAACTAATAACTATAACCTGCCGTTCAAAAAAAGATAACTGGTATTATATATCAAATCATTTGTTTTAATATTATATTTTCTTAAGTTAGATGAAATCAATAAACATGACATGACCAAGCTATCACAATAAACACCATTAAATTTCTTTTTGCAATTTTAAATTATAATTCTACTAATAATTTGTGGACCATATTAAGATATATATATATATATATATATATATATATATATATATATATATATATATATATATTATATAAGGACCTTTTATTAATCTATATTTAAAAAAAATATTATACAGTCGTTATATTTTTCACGTGATACGAAGTTCCAAGGAAGTATTTCTCAATAATATGTATAAAACAACTGTTAAATACTTAAAAACTATTTTATTTACTGATTAATAGTACTAGCAAATATGCTCTAAATTTTTTTTAAGGTGTTATAAATAATGTATTCACTTAACACATTATATTTGTAATGATTTAGTAAATAGTGTATTTTTTTGCCTCAAAAAAATAATTAAAGTGGTAAGATGTCTTGTCTTTATACTAAATATCAAATATTCTAATTGTTCTCGTGCAAGTGTCAAGTGACATGTAGTGGAATATATTAAGAGTTGTTTTAAAAAAAATGTAGGTCTTTTTTGAACAAACAACCCTTAAAATCTACTTTTAAATCCATTTATGCTCACTTTGTAAAACTTAAATCCGTATCAATTTGATGAAGATAAAGACCAGGTGCTGCATGAACATAACACTATAGCAAATAGTGTATTTAATTAACATATGTGAATAAAATTGTTTTTAAATATTTGCTTAATTATTTTTTCATAAGTGGTCCAATTTAGCATGAAGACTAACACCTAAAAGACAAAAGTAGTAACATAAACAATACACCCCTAATAAAGATTGTAACAAAGCACCTCATTTTAGTAGAGTGGTTGTGGAGTAGTTGCACTTCCTCTAACCTTTTTAGCCTTCAACATTTGCATCAATATTATCCCAAACTAACACTTCTCAATACTTATACTCCACCATTGTTAATTGATCACCAATCCCACTAACCATTTCCATTAACCATCATGAAAGACTCACCAAAACCTTGGAAGCCCTACTGTTGTTCAGCTGAAAACAAGGTGTTTTGCAACTTTAGCAGCTGCAGGCCCTCAAGATCAGAGTTTTCAAAGAACGTCGCGCCATGCCCGTCTTTCAGGCGCATGTCGTTCTCAGACCTTAGCAGGTCGTCGTCTATGCGTATTAATGAAGACATAGCGCAAACGTTTGGGCCCGAGTTGATTGACTTTAAACTAAGCGAGTTGCGAGCCATAACTCAGAATTTTTCGAGTAATTTCTTGTTGGGTGAAGGGGGGTTCGGTAAGGTGCATAAGGGTTATGTGGATGACAACATGAGGCCTGGCTTGAAGGCTCAACCTATTGCTGTTAAGCTTCTTGATATTGAAGGATTGCAAGGTCATCGAGAGTGGCTTGTAAGCTTCTTTATCTTGTTCTATCTATACAATTTAATTTAATGGTTTCTTTTTTCAATTCTTTCTAGAATTAACATAAGTTTTTATAGTATATCAGGAAATCATTTTATTGTTTGATAAAGAATGTTGGTTTTTAATGATACAAAAACTTTTATACATGTTTTTATGATTGCACTAGAGTAGTCGTTAGACTAGGAATTTAGTGACTAATCGGTCTCAATATTATTTTGTTTTCCTTTGAAAAGGTAAACCATTCTCTCCGGATTTCAACTTTTTCTATTTTTAATTTGATTTATTGATTAATTTAATACTTCAGTCTCTATATTTCATTTATTTAAGTTTTTATTAAATCATAAATTCGTACCAAATAATATAAGAAATTTTCATATTTTGTTTTATCTATAGTATATAATAAAAAAGTAACTAGGATGCCACATGACACTGTCCTGTTACTTCTCAAAAAAATTTCCCGCCTAAATTATTATATATTATTTTAGTTAAGTTTTTTATTTTAAGAAACTAAATTAATAATTGATTTTATTTTTAATTTAATTTTTTTATATTATTAATTAAATTGTGTAATCATATGTTATTTTGAATTATACATACTTTTATGTCAAATAAGATTTAGTTGAAAAAAGTTAAAAAAAACATTCATTGATATATTTATATATTTTGGGTTAATGTCAATTTAAGACAATTAGTTTTTTATTTCACACGGGTCAATTGTATGTTATATTATCCAAAGATGTATTCAAATATATATAACCTAAAAATGTAACTTTTTATTTTTTATTGTTTTATGTAATACGTAATTTAATCATACGAAATATTTATACATTTATGAATTATATAGTTTTTATATTTTCAACCCGTATATTACACGGGTATCTAATCTAGTTATATATATAAACGTAATAAAATTTTATATTTCTACAATATTATCCGGTTTCTTTTATTCAGTCCGACCGACCGAGAGTAGTTCAATGTTTCATTCGGATTAGTTCTGAAAAAATTGCATATAACTAGCAAATGATATTATTACAGGCGGAGGTGATATTTTTAGGACAACTTAAGCATCCAAATTTGGTAAAATTGGTCGGCTATTGTTGTGAAGAAGAAGAGAGACTTCTTGTGTATGAGTTCATGGCTCGTGGAAGCTTGGAAAATCATTTGTTTAAGAGTGAGTTCATATCAACTTCTATGGCTATTTTCTGATCTTTTTTTTCTTCTTTTTGGTAAGCTAACACTTATATGTATTCACAGGAATCTCGGTTTGTCTACCATGGGGGATCAGAATAAAAATCGCGATAGGCGCAGCCAAAGGACTCGCGTTCTTGCATGGTGCTGAAAGCCCAGTCATATATCGCGACTTCAAAACATCTAACATCTTACTTGATTCGGTAAGCATCAAACCTTTTAATATCGGTTATAATACCATGGTCCTTCATGTGTACGGGCCATGAGGTCGAGGCCTCGAGGGACCCGAACCTCATGACATTGTAAGACCAACAACGCTAATAACACGATATTATGAGAAAAGAGTTTACAGTTTGTTTACCTTCTTTGAATATTGACAGGAGTTTAATGCCAAATTATCTGATTTTGGGCTGGCAACAATGGGTCCGGAAGGATCAAACACTCATGTCACTACTAGAGTCATGGGTACATATGGATATGCTGCACCTGAATATGTCAACACTGGTAATGTTGAACCTACCACTAACATATAGTTGATAATATTAATAAACTTGACTATAGTATAAAATTCTAACAATATGTCGATCGTAGGACACTTGACCACGAAGAGTGACATATATAGCTATGGAGTAGTGTTGCTAGAACTACTAACAGGAAGAAGGGCAATGGACAAAACTAGGCCCAAAAGTGAGCAAAATCTAGTGGAATGGGCCAAGCCATACCTGACTAGCAGCCGAAGGGTTCGAACAATTATCGACCCTAGGCTGGCAGGTCAATATTCGGTTAGAGGGGCCAAGGAGATGGCTCAATTAGTGTTGTATTGCGTGAGCACAAACCCTAAAGACAGGCCGAAGATGCCTGTGATAATTGAAACACTTGAAGGCATCAGAAATTACAAAGATATGGCGATCACTTGTGGACAATGGCCCCCTGCTTCACAAAAGACCGCGAGGAATGAGGTTTATATGCCGAAAGACATAAAAGAACTTAACGGAGCAAGGATTTACTGGAAACAAACTCCTGTAAAGACAGTAAGAATAAAAGCATGATGAATATATGGAGATCACGTAGAGGAGAAGAAATATGCTCCTACCTTTGTTGCTATATATGTATGTAAATAATAAACGTGTATCTGTATATAAATTTTGACAAATGTGTGCTCGTGTACATGTGGCTGTGTGTGACAAACAAGGAGCCACGTTAAGTTGTTCTTTCTAATAAAGTGGTTCAAGTATTTTTTGTGCCTTGCCTTTACTTTCAAAATTTTAAAAATAAAACAAAATTAGTTTAACAAATTTTAACTATCTACGATTATCTTGTAGCTTAGAAACTAATCTCGAAGCGGCCAAAAGTATGTAACTAATGATATTATATAAAATTTTTGTAAAAACATTTTATATAATGACATATCATATTTATTCTTATCAAATTAGTGTCGTTCAAGTCTCGTAAAGCGAGCAATAAATTGATATGAGGAATTAATTTTAACAAATGTGTACGTTCGTCAATTAAGAGAAACAATTTGAGTTGTTTCGAAAGTAAGCCAAAAACTTGTTCGTTGATCACACCTAGGGGCGTAAACGAGTCGAAACCGAGCTCGAGTAAGCTCGTTTTTACAAATCAAGCTCAATGTGTGAAGCTTGGGCTCAGTCTAGTTTATTTAATGAGCTATAATATGAGCTCGAGCTCGTTTAAGTTTTGCTCGATTCGAGCTTTTAACGAGTCAATCCCAAGTAGCTCACAACCCGAATTTCTAAACTGACACCAACAGTCTGTCGAACAAAAATGGGGGATTCAACGACCATTTCCAATTTGTACCGGATACAGTCGATCAAACTTTAAATTTAATCATTTTTGGTAGATTGATTTGAGGGTACCTTTGATTTTGCCAATAATCAACACCAAAGCTTCAATCTTTTCCATTTTTAATGGTGAAATCGATACTTCTGCAACGATTGCATATTTCCATATTAACATTTTGCAGCCTCTTTGTCACCTTAATCCAGATCTGGTCGCCAATTTCTCAAAAAAAAAAAAAAAAAAAAAAAAATTGAAATTAGGTTTCGGACCGATGATTCAGTGACTATCTCTTCTTTACTGATCCAATGATGTTGATCGCGAAATAGTTAAACCTCAGATCAACAGCAACTTTTCGATCGAATTACAATACTACCAAATTCACGAATCAATAGATAATCAATAGCAGAATGCAAACAATTTCATCAACTGTCAACCAAATTGAAACAACAAATACCAGTCATCAATAGAATCGATCGACCTTTTTGTGAAATTCTCTGGATCCAAATTGAAGATCTCCACCATCATCTGCTGTATTTCCGATATGCTGATAACAATATTCACGGCAGTTTCCGATTCACTTGATGCAAGGCGGGATCATTCTCTCTCATGTCGGCGATACCGTTCCCGACCTGCACCAAGCGAATCAGAAACTGCGGTAACGATACACTCTGTGTGTAAGTATATGTATACATATACATACAGATCTGCGTGTTGTAGATGAAGATGAAGAAGAAGAAGAACCTTATCTTTCATGGGTTATTTAGGGGGTAAAGGAACCAATGATGTGGTGACACGTGGAGGTGGCGTAGAAGATCCGGTGCGGCGTTTGATGAATTTGTCAGCGGCAACCGGTGGTTGATGGTGAGAGGTCGGAGAACGGGATTCCGTTTTGGCTGAATTGACTGAAATGCCCATGACTGTTCAAAACGTTGGAAGGTCAATTAAAATAAAATATTCTTTGAAGCACGCTTGAAGGTCAATTAAAATATTGTTCGTCTGAAATCATTTCTCTTTGTAAATGAGCCGAGACGTTCTTCCTTAGGGGAAGTTTGATAGCCACTTAATGATCATTAAGAGACAATCTTTTAATGGCTTATAGCCTATTAATGGTTAATAGGTAAACTTAAAATTGAATGACTAAGAGGTAACATCTTAATGGTACCTTTTAACCATCTAGCATTAAGGTTATCTCTTAAACATTAAGAGGCTATGAACCATTAAAAGGTAGCCTCTTGACGATCATTAAGATGTTATCAAACAACCTCTTAGTTGATTAACACTAGTACGAGTGAGCAAGAACTAGTTTTTTTCTACCGGAATCGGCTGGACCGAAGCGTGAATCGGTTATACTAATATAGGTTCGGTTCCCGTTTCCTATAATATGTATATACGGTTCCCGGTTCGGTTCCGGTCCTGGACCCGGTATGTAACTAAAAACCGATAGCCCATGTTAAGATATATATATTAACTTGTGTGTATGTATGTATGTGTGTAAGTATACTAACTTTGTATGTTAAAAAGTTCTATAGCTATATGGAGACACATAAACTTGAGTGTATGCATGCATGTAGATATAAGTATGTGTATATATTAATTGTTGAACAAAGTCAATTAGAACACTCACAGTTAAGATAGGCTACTCTGTTATTCACTTAATATAGATAAACAAATAGTAAAAGATTTGGTTTGTGAGGTGCAAGTGGTTGTTTTTAATGAAATTCATAATTAGTTTTTCAGATTCAAGTTTTCTGGTTCTGGAATCGGTTTATCCGGTTAAGAACTAAACCGATTAGATTACCATAAGATTCGGTTCCGACTTTCAAAATTAAAATATTCGGCTCCCGGTTCCGGTTTGGTTCTAGCCGGTTCGAAACGGTTGCACACCCCTAATCACTAGAGCTGCTCAAAAGCTCGAAGCTCGCTTGAAATTGTTTTGTATTGTAAATGTGTTGAGTCGCTTGACTCGGTTTGTAAATGAACAAAGCTTAAGTCAGCTTGGCTCATGATTTGCTCGTGAGCTAGCTCGCTTGTTAGCTCATTGATTCACTTAGCTTGAAAGCCTACTATTTTATAAGGATTTATTCATCAGTTTAGTTTCTATCTCAGGTTTTCTCATTTGCATTTTCAAACTACTTGTCCATGAACACATGATGGATATTATTATAATATACTCCATTTAAAGTTCGTGAAATAAGTAATATTTAAACGAATTTGTTGAGGTATGGTACCTCAAAACTTTATTAAAATAGAGAAAGTTATTGTGTTTAAGTTTCACCTATAACAAAAAAAAAGAGGTTTCAGGTTTGGCCCAGTAAGTTTTCTCTCACCTATTATTAGTTTTCTTAAAAGGGTGATCTTAGGTTGTGTATCGAGTAATGAAGATGATCGGGTAAGCTAGTGACCAGTCAGTGATCTAAGTAACCGTTCAAGAAAAAAATTAAAATCCATGAGGATGAACTGGAAGGTACAAGTAGTTTTTACATGAAGATACAAGTGGATTAAGCAGAGCATCAAACCCACATTAAAACAAATAGAAGAGAGAGAGAGAGAGAGAGAGAGAAATTGAGAGAGAGAGGGTAGATTATGATTGATGTCGCTTACTCCTTCAAATTCATTTTTAATCAGAAATTATCATCCTTTCATCTATGTATAAGTAACAAATAGCTGAATATACCATCTTTAATATCTATAAACAACTTTTTATATGAATCCACAAACTTTTAAAAACAAAGTCCATTGTAATATTTTACACTGATTCCAAACTAAATACACACTATATCATCCTGGTAATAATGTCTTTGATCCATTACTAACTAAACGGATCGAACCCGAACCAAAGTCTTTGATCCATCTAACATCACCTTTTGATGTATTCACTTTGGTAGATCCATGATGAGGGTTTAGTTAATAGGCACATGGTCCATATTTGGGGTTCACCCATACCCTGATCGTGACCACTTCATGGTCCCTGGGGTGCACTTCTAGTTTCAAGAAAAACCCACCTATATTCACATATCAAAACGACGAAATACATAATAAACATATGCGTATACACTAACAGATCATGTCTTTCTCCCAAACTACTATAAACAACTAGTCAACAAAGAAAACCTAACTAGGGTCGTTGATGTCTGATAATGTGTCGTTAAGTGGTCTGGTGATCAAACGTGAAGTCGAAACCAAATCCATCCTGCGTATATCATGACACACGAGTTAAAACCATAAAAAGAAATATTACCATTAGTCCATAACTAATTAACTATGGATTTAAAACTGTGGATCCACCTAATGACTTGGTGAAGAAAGGTGCCGATAAATGAGCAACCCTGGGTAGGGTCGGATACGTGAGAGTGCCAAGTATGAACCAATTTAGACTCAAGAGAGCGACTGCATCAGAAGCCGGTTGGCTCTTGAAGGTTGAGAAAAGCTGGACGACACTTTTTAACGATATGCAAACCACTATAAAAAGAGCGGTTACTAGCGGCATGCAAGGCTCTTGTGCATCCCATATGACCATTCCAACCAATAGTGATAACATTGCACTAAAAAGGCTTTGTGAAATCACAACTTCTCTTCGTTGTCTAAAACAGTTGTCCAAATACACACTTCTGTTGATGAATTGATGCATGAGGGCCGCAGTATCGTTTATCACAGATTCATGTGCAGCCAATTTACCTCTGCATACATCATCAAAAGCATCTTTGTGCATTACAATATCAGTGACGCTATAATGATCGAATTTCCATGGTGACATTCCATCTTTATCATGCTTTTGGCCATAACCATAGCCTAAACCAACTTGGATACCGGTGTCCCATCGTGATTTGCCATGAACTTCCTTTAGGCGGTTGTTTTCACCCTTGAGATCTTGCAACTGTCCCGACGAATGTAGAGATAATTTCATCATATTCAATACACACAACCAAAATCTGATATCATTAAAACTATATACCTCAGTCTCCAAGAGTTTAATCTTATGGATTGCTTCTTCATGTTTCTCTTCAAGTTCCCCTAACATCATTTCCATCATATCCTGCTCTTTAATAGCATCTCTTATATGTTCCTGAAGTTCCTTTCTATCCCATGCAAGAGAATCCAATCTATCCTGTAATTCATTTATCTGTGCTTGCAGCTGCATATAGAGTTCATTACATCAATTTCACACAACATTACTGCTAAACCAAAGTGTGATTAAACATACTAATCACCTGTTTCTCTCGGTGTAATGCCGCCAGAGCGCGCACAGGTAGAGTTATTAAAGATACGGTCCCAAGCATAAATCTCCAAAATATACTTATATTGAAGTAGATAAAAGCACAGAGAATATCAACCCAAGTGTTTATAACTATTGAAGTTGCTCTCAAACCAACCATACAAGATAGTTTAAAAAGTGAGAAAGGCTTTATTAACATGAATAACATCATATCCACGAATTCGGGAATCATATCTATCAACTATAGTATTGATCATTCAGCTATTTACATGTTTACCATTTTCTTGGAGTCAAAGTGTGGTCCTTTAAGTTGAAGCATCTGCAGCCAGATGTGCAAAAGCATAAATGTATAAGAAGATGAGCTCTCAAACAATTTTAATATCTAATCAGCAAAATAAAGGAACAGCTTTCTTTCTTCCATAGATCTCACCAGGGCCGAATTGCCCAAATCTTATGGCTAGTTTGATATTGGCATTATCTAATGCGTTAACAATTGGTATTTTCACTAGGTGTTTTTGTTTGTTTATTATGGTCAACCAAATAAACCTATGTTCAAATGATGATCTTACAATTGTAGAGTCAACAGTTGATCTCGAAAAGTTGTAAAAAGAAGAAGAAAACCCACTTTATTGTTGCAGTAAAAGGACCAAATCAGAAGGCAGTTTTCAGTGAGACAAATGATCGAACAGGTGATATGCATACAAAGAAGAGATGAAAAAGAAAGTATATAGTACAGAGGAAAGTAGCTAGGGCGGAGTGTAATTGAGGGATGGATGATGGATGGTGCACTTTTAGTGGAAGTGAAGAGCGGCAGAGATGAATGTGCAGATGGGTTCACCAATGTGCGACACGTTAATGGTGACAGGCACAGGAGGCACAACACCCGTGAGTAATGATATGATAACCTCGTATCTATTTTTCTTTTTTTTTTTTTTTTTTCATATTTTTAACGGCTTTTGTTTTTAAATTTTTTAACCGCAAACGTGTACGTTTTGATTAGAAGGATATGCGTTTTTTTAATCGTGCTCCGCTTATCTATTTGTTTTGCAGCTAGGACCGCACCCCCAGCCTACTCAGGAGAAAACCAATAAGTGAGGAAACCCCTTAGCTCAACTAATACATTCTTATTTTAATTGTTTTGGTTACCTAAAGACTATTGGCTTTAATGACGTTTGATGGTACCTTTAACATCCAAATGCGCATTTCTGTAATTGATTGTCAAGCGTTCATACTTATTTTTGAAATTCGAGTTTTGACTTACGCAAGAATATCATCAAGGAAGAAACTTATCATTGTGAAAAATCTCTTGAGCTAGTTTTGAACCCAAACCTTAAAGATTTTAAACTTAAACTAATATTCTAAACTTAAACCATCGCCCTCATGTCGTTAAACTAGAAGACGTTTAGCTGATAATGTCATATCTAAATGTAATTTAATATAATAACATACCAAAAAGATTAAATTATAGAAAAAAGTTTGCTTTATAACAAAAAGATTATATAACCAAGAAATATTGTCACTCGTTATGATGTGTGGATTGCAATTTGAATTTGCAAGGTGCTAGGAGTGCCCATAAGTATTTAAAAAGAAAAACATTATATCCCATCAAATCAGAATCGTATTATGTTTATGTTGAGCTACCTTAATTTGTTCAAAAGCATTGTTGCAAAACTCGGTCACCTCGGGTCGAGCACCGAGATGTATTTGAAACTTGGTCAATTATTTAAACAACTTTCTACAAGTCGGTCAAATAAGTGAGTACTTTGGTATTTGAATATGTATTAGTTTTATTTATATTGATATTCATAAATTTTGTTATAAATATTAATAAATTTATGATATTTAATATATATATATATATACAATTTACTGAAAATTAATTTCTTTATAAATTACTATATCTGAATAACACATAATCTATAAAACAATGATAAAAATAACACATTATATTAGCTTGAATATTATGAGTTTAAAAAGTACATTGGTAAAATAAAATCATCATGTTCTTTTAATTGTAAAACATAATAACATATAACAAGTTTATATAATCTACAAAAACAATGATAAAAATAACACAAAATATATGACACAATTAACTAATATTTGACACAGTGAATGTATCAGACATAATAAACTAACTATTTGACAGAATAACCAAAATACGTTGCTCTCTAAAACAATAGAAGAACATATGTAAAGCTCATAGTATTTCTTAGATTTTTTTAAACTAATTACCCTTTTTACTATAACGCTATCCGTTTATATAAGGGATTGATGTGGTTACTTTTCTTTGTTCTCATTTTGAAAGCATGAGTGGGAAATCTTAGAGATGATTTTTTCCGAAATATATAACAAAACTCTTGTAAATATGAGGCTAACCCATGTAGTAGGGGTATTTTCTTTTAGATATGAGTCTCTCAGTTCAAACTAAAACATGAATCAATTGATTTGAAAGAAGGCACCCAATGGCTTTCCAAAGTGGAGGTCATGGGTTCGAGTATCACTTGGTACAATATGCTTCAAGTGGACCAGTGGTTTTACAACAGTAGGCCTTCAGGTGGTGGGTTTCCACTGGATTGGTGGGCGGGCCGGGTCACCAGCGCTATCTGTGTTCGTGGGCGTTGGTGGCCTTTTGCCATTAGGTTTACCCGGGTGACCGGGCTTAAAAAAATATTTGTTGGCCATTAAAAAAAACATGATGTAATTTGAGTTAGTTTAAAACTATGATAGATTTGTTGTTCAAAAAATATAAAAACACTCTTAACTCTCGTTATTCACCCATGTTAACTAGGTCTTTTTGTAAACCATAACTAGTAAATTTACACAATGGGGTGTTCTTTTTTAATAATTTAATCTTTATGCGACAGTTTCATGCATGATGTAATAACACTTACACTTAAAAAAAAAATTTACTTTGTAACTTTATCTATTAAGTCAAAAAAAAAATATTTTTTATAATGGTAGACAAGTGAATAGAAAGTAGATGCTAGTGAAAAAGTAAAAAATATGAGTATTTTATAAAAGAAAAATATAAAAATAAGTAAAATTAATTATGTGGTGGTGGATTTGTATATAACAAAAGAAATAAACATTCCATGAATGTCTAATCAAAACCTACTTTTTCTTTTTTCTTAATAGTATCTTCGAATTTAAGTGTGAGAAGAGGCCTTATTGACTTGGAGTGAGTCAAGAAACGTAGTCTTTTGTAAATATAGAAATGTTCCCTACGATTCATAAGTGCTTTTTAGTTTTGTCCATAATGTTGCTTTTGTTTTTTATAACTTTTTATTTATATATCACCTGAATTATACTATTTATATTAAGTAATAAGTTTTGAAAATTGAATCCTAAACTAAAATAATAGTCACTAGCTAGTTGATATTGGGCTTTATTGACCGAATTAAAACTTTCACGTGGTAGCTATAAAAATAGCTATAAAATTGTAAGTTCATATGATATTACTAGGTTATATCCCCGTGTATTACACAGGTTGAATAACAAAAATATTAAATATTTATTGATGATTAGTAGGAATTGTAAAACGTTATTTTAATATAACATATGATTAAATTTACGTATGGTTAAGTATTTTGATTTTTTTATTATTTTTAAAACTTTTGTTTTAAAAAATTGCTTTGAAAATTTTTTATTATTTTATCAGTATTTTGTTGTTTAAAAACTCCGGGTTTGTTTTAAATAAATGTTCTTTTATAAAACTTTTATTTTATAAAAAGATTGAATTTAAATATTTTATAATTTAAAAAAGCTTCATTTTTTTAGAAAATTTTATTTTTGAAAAAATATATTTTTTAATCAAAATACTTAGTTGTTATTTAATGAAAAAATATTTTAAAAATTATTAATTCAAGGACTTGAATTTATAATAGAGAGAGAAAGAGAAATATTTGAAAATTAGTTACTTGACTTTTAAAAAATAAAATAAATAGTTTAGGCGGGAAAATAATTGGGGGAATCATTATGGGAATGCCATGTGTCTCACGTTGTAAAAGATTATTAGTATAGATGTTTTATCATGATCTATATGATATTATTTATGGGTGGATCATCTTTTGACGATCGGTCTAGTTTTTTTTTTTTTTTTTTTTTTTTTTTTTTTTTTTTTTTTTTTTTAACAACGTCAAAGACTATTTTATTGAATTAGCAAGTAGCTAAAAGGAACAATTACATAGTAAAGAGCACATTGAAATCACATCAATTATCCCAAGTCGAAATAGACAGTACTTTACCTCTATGCTTAAACCAAATGTAAGTTGATACTATTATTTCCTCGAATACGGATTCTGGAGTTTTTCCACCATTCTCAAAGTATATGTAACATTTGCGCGTGACATTTTATGTTTGGATTGTTGCGCTTATAAATTTTGTAATGAAAAAAAAAATTGTTAACTTGAATGATTTAAATAAGATTGATAGCTAGTGATAATAAGGTACGTAAGTCTTTCATTCTACTTGCATATGTTATATTAACATTTGTTGAGAAATGTTTTAAAAATGTAGCCTCTGAAGTCGGATTTACACGGTCTGCAGATGCATAATGATTAAGCGTTTGTTTCACTTGTTTCATAAAAAATAGTTACTAAATGAAAACTCAGAGAGAACATTATAGGATATAACTATAAATTTCAACGTTTTGAAGACTGGATCGGACCAGCCGGTCCGACCTGAAATCGGAAGGGTGCTCGAACGGGTCTGCATCGGTTCGTTTTTGAGAGGTTCGACCGGCCGGTTCGTCCCGAATCGGTGGTCGGACCGGGAACCGGACCAGTAGTCGGACCGGATTTGGTTTTTTTTTTTAATTTTTTGGATTTTAATGGGTAAAAACGAAGGGTTGAACAATAAATTGGTATGTTGGAAATAAGATTCTTGTTAAGTTTTATATATAACAATAAAATACACATATAAATTACCTATATTGAATTATATATATAACTATATATATATATATATATAATATCTTATATATAATTATGATGTCATCCAGTTCTTAAATCCAGTCCGACCACCGTACCAGTAAGACGTCCGGTAAAACGTTCGATCCGGTTCTGAAAACATTGATAAATTTTAACATGGAAAATCGTACACTAAAATTACATAATTGTTTCTAATGACACTTCATATTTAAATAAATTATTCATTAACCGGATATCTTCGATCAGTAAGACAGTAACTCGACCGGACTTGACTCAAATGTGTAAATCGAGCTTAAACATAGTAAAAAATATCCTTAATGTGTCTTTGGTTTTACGTCACTATGTTTCTTTATGATCAAGAAAATTCAAAACCATGATTAGGAAAAAAAAATGCAATAAAATAAAAGAAATTTATACCAATGAACTTTATATAAACAAAACCTAGATGTGGGACACTTTACCTTGCATATAAATAACGCTCTATATGTCATAGCATTTATCATTTTCATAAAAAACTTCACGTTGTATTCTTCGTTTAATAGCTTTGGCATTAACCCTACTAATCTTAGAGGTGTTGTACTTTCGCCTACCATGAGCATGCTAACTCTTTGCATGCTTATTTTGCTTGTACCATACGATATACATACAATAGAAGCATCAAAAGGGCGAAAGATCCTTCCTCCTCCCATGCCAACCCAGACCCCACCGGCGCCTAAGCCTCCTAGGCTGATGTTCAATCGTTACAAGAAGTATGAGACACGAGCTTTCAGACCAACATGTCCAGGACCAAGCCCAGGTGTTGGCCATGGAAACCCTCCTGGATCATGCTAGCTATGGCTTCTTGGAGTGATCATAAGAATAACTTCGATGCAGACACTCATTCTTCTAAATCATGTCTGATTACTAAAAGACTCAAGACCCCGCTTAGAAGATTCTTTCTTCTATGATTTTTGTCTGGTCAATCTCCGTTTGAATCATGTAATGTCATGTTTTGTTCTTAGCTCAAAAGTGATACTATAATACAAGTAGCGAGTATTACAACTGTTGGAAATATTGAAAAATGTGTTCTTTCCACTAATTTTGACCGTAAATAATCATATGTAATTGCGATATTTTTCATAGTAAATGGGTTTGTTTTCTGTCTTGTGAGAGCATCACAACGAATCTCAGAATCTTAACCTGGCACCTCTATTATTACATCAAACAAAAATTATGTCCAATATGAAGCTACGATAAATATGATATTGAAGCTCAAAGTGCATGTTTAAATTTATTGAACTTTGAAAATTAGAAGGGGAATGGATGGAAACTTGTTGCATGGACAAAACTTGAAGTGATATATAAGAAAAACAAACATTAAACATTATTTACTTTAGTAGGAGACAAAAATGGGGGGCCCAAGAGAGTTCGCATCGTAACTCACACTCACATCGCCATGAGCTGCATTAGTATTTTTGGTAGACAAAGGATCCTCTCAACTGATCAAAGGATAATGAGTTAGTTCCTTTGGTGCGAGGGCAACAAAGGTTGTGGTCATAAACCTTTTCCTATTGGTTAGTCGAGTTGAAGTAGAAATATATTTGACTAAAGTTCTAAAGATGTTTAATACCTTATTTGAAACAACATCATTATACGAGTTTGATTGTAATAAAGACGTTTAATACAATTTATCTTAATCGTTTAATGGTGAGGAGTTCCATGTTTGTTTCAACGATATAACCAAGGGCAATGTCTTAGCTGAGAGAGAGTTGAAAATGCTAGAAGCTTAAGAGCTTCAAATTGTTCCTGAGAAATTATATATGCTATCAAGAATACTCAAACATACAACATCCATGGTGAATTGAAGATTTGGTGGTCTACTTTGACAATACTACTGCTGTAATCTGTTGTTGTACTCTTGGAATTGAAACAAGTTTGTGAGAGCGCAAAAAACTCTAATGCTTGTTCGTTTCATCTTAGCAACTAATGATTGGATTGAAGAACATGTGTTAGATATATTCTTTTTTGTTCAATGTGTATTTCTTATACATATTTGTTTTATGAACTTTTGGTATTATGTAACTTTGAGTGTCTTTATTATTTTAATACTAAAACCTCATGTTTCCTTAGAACAATTGCATTGTATTGATTGTATAACATTTTGCAAGATAGAAAACCCTAAAACATTTAGTCTGATTGCAAAACATTTTAATAAATCATCATAATATACCAGATTGCTTGCATAAATGACAATATAAGTTAACTTGTTAAGATCATTATATATAGAACAAGGCATCTTTTAAATATCAAGTTGGATGGGTTTGGGTGTATAAATACATAAAATGCTTTGTGGTTAGCTTTTTATATTTTTTTTTTGAACGGCAAATGTGTGACCCTGCTTCGAATGATAGGTGTTATCTTAATCGGGTCCACCTATCCGTGTCCCAGCCGGGACCGCACCCCCAACCTCCTCAAGAGGAAAACCATTGCTAGAAAAACCCCCTGACTCAACTCTGAACATATTGCTCAGAGTGAAACTTGAACCCATGACCTCCCCTATATTTACATATCATGGACACCTTATCTTAACCAGTTAGGCTAAGAATCATTGGTGGTTAGCTTTTTATATGGTTAGGACAAATCCCTCGTAAATGAAAGGAAAACAGTTCGAGTGGATGGTGTGGTGTGATAGGGTGGTTCGACCAATGATTCTACGAGAAGGCATCGGGGGTGACAAAATTTGGGTTGAGAGAGAAATGGTTTGAAAGGCTATTGGATCTAATTTGAACTTAGTATTGTAGTTAGATTTATCAATGGAAGATCCATCCCAACTTACATTATTGACAACTAGGCCTTAATGGATTTATCATGTGTTTGTTACTTATTTAGGTTAAACAAATTAACGTTAAATCATAACTTTTCATTTTGACGCTAAAAGACATGTTTGTGATGTTCATAGTAATGGGCTTAATGGCCATATCATGTATTAATGACTTTGTTTTAAATTACAAAAGTCATAGTCGAGGATAACAAGTCCTTGCAGTGTTAATGACATGTTTATGATGATCAATGCACTAACGTACCTTAAGGGCCCTTGTCATGTGCTAGTGAATTTTTTAAGGTTAAAAAAGTTAAATAGGGTAGGAATAAGTTACGTTGTTTCAGTATTAAATGCATGTGCATGATGATTAGTACATTAATAAGCCATGTAAAATCTAGTAGTGTCAGATTACATTTTCATATCTTAAAGATAAATACATGACTATTAAGATTAGTTCATGTCTAGCTTGACAACACGTTAATTAAAAAATGATCTATCAATGTGAAGAAATAGATTGATGGGAATAGATCCATCGAAGAG
Organism: Flaveria robusta; assembly: GCA_025506415.1. Taxonomy (NCBI): domain Eukaryota; kingdom Viridiplantae; phylum Streptophyta; class Magnoliopsida; order Asterales; family Asteraceae; genus Flaveria; species Flaveria robusta. The sequence continues at coordinate 6,184,336 of CM046460.1, read as the reverse complement.
AACTTGTGCGATTAACAACAACCATATGATCCATCGATGGCCAACTATCAATGGTAATTAAATTATTACTGTTAGAAGAGAGTCATTAGCAGTAAGAAAGTTATTATCAATCAAGCCAATAATCAGTAGTCACTAACTAGCTACTAATTGTAACCTATTATAATCATTAATAGCTAATTGTTTTAACCGTGAAACCAACTCATTTTTTCATGAAGCATTTATTGTTCAACAAAATGTTGTGATGGCTCTCTATCTGTATACGAATCTTTGGTCTGTTTTGGGTATTGTTTTTCACAAAAAAAATACATACTCATACTTGATATTTTCGAATCATTTATTGTTTTTCGAGAGTTATGCTAAAATACTTCAATCTGAAAGTGTGTGCATGATTCAAAAAGTGTTTGCACTATTCAAAAAATCATCACTACATACATAAGTTCAACTTTTATCAATAAATAAAATATTTTTAGCTTGAAAAGTAACAAAAGAAAAGCAATTGCAACTACGAATCTCTATTTGAACATAATCATTTAAATAACATCGAAGATAAAATGTGGGTATCGTTTATTTCTTTTTGTCTATAAAATCCTTCTTTACCATTTAACTTTTGCAAACATAGGTTTTGTAGGCCATCTCCTTCACCAACATTAGTATATTTTATGTGCTTAGTTAAGGTACAAATACCTTTTATTCTACTAAGCTTACACCTTTTGTCAATAAATATCGAAGTAAAAGAAGTGAAAAGATAAAAGATAATTAAGACATAATTTATTAACATATCATCTTTAATTTTTAAAGGTAATAAGCATCAAGTATCGTCCATGTCAAAATTCAATTATTTAAATATGCTAAGATGCTTACTTTATCGACTCTAAGCTAGGCTCGGTCACAATCGTGCTTGTAGTTAGCGTAGGTAAAAAAAAAAAAACCTTTTGTTAGTAATGAATAATGCTAGCCTCGTGCTACAAGAGCGTGTTTAATTACTTATATATGTGCACACAAGATATTATGTGTGTTGTATATGTATCTTGCATCTGTTTATATTTGTTAGCATGAATGCATGAAAGTCTATAAGGTGATTGTATAAAATATGCTTTCATGGCAAGTATAGAAAACAAGGTGACGTTTAATTGTAAAATATTTTATAAAAAAATTCACATGTACTTAGAGAAGCATAAAGAATGTATTGCCTTATTGGCTTGTATAAAATATTACTGAAATTAATTAACAATTAATTACACAAAACTATACATGCAGAATACTTCTGTAAAGCATTGTTAAATACTGGTGTACTTATGTATAATTGATTATATATAGTTAAATAGTACTTAATAGATCTCATTGGAGACATCAAAATCTTAAAAATAAGTAAATTAAGCTTAACCTTAAAATTAAATACAAATGGTTCCATTTGATTTACATTCAATCAAAAGCATTGGTCCTCCATGATTATGTCTAGGATTTTAATTGTGTGGCTGATCATGATCATGGACCAAGTCCTTATTTGGAAAGAGTCAATAAATGTTTTCTTTGCCAAAATTGGAAACCATTTGATAGCAAGCTCCACCAACAATTACCATGTATATTTTATATAATTATTTGTCTCCATTAGCAATAATGCATCTTTGCAGGTATCTTAGAAAAAAATAAAAAAACACACATGCTCTAATAGAAAAACCTTTTTTTGTTCTATATACTTTTTTTCTAATATAAATATCTCCAGCCAACAAATTATATTGGGTTTACTTTATTAAAAGATGAAAGTTTGACTGTTAATGCATAACTAAAGGCCGCATGTATAACTTAATTTTGTAACACCGAAAGAACATTTATTTACATGGTTCATTTAAGAAACCAGATATTAGAAAGATTCACGGATTAGAAAATAGGATGGGGGTTAGTTTTACTTTTATAGATGGCTAATTTTTTTTGAAAGTGGTTAATTGAAAAAAAAAAACTTAATTAACATGATTTTTCAAAAAAAATCTACCATATGTCATCTTGGCACGCTCAAAAAATATTAACATGATCTATTTCTGTTATGAAGAACCTAACAAAACTTGATTATTAGTAAAAAGTTGAGTTTTATATTGTCAAATTTAGTCAGTTCACAACTATAGTTTCACTTTAATACCACCCGTTAATCTGTAGCCTGTTTACAATTTGATTACAACACGACACCCATTTGACCGGCTTACACTAGGCATTTTAATCGTGTAAAGTTTTTTGTGTATCCGAGTTAAAAATCATGTTTTAAAATACAAATATAGATACGAGTATATTTGGGTGTAGGAACCGTTCACATAAAATTAAAATAAAACAATTTATATTGATATACACAATACAAAAAATATAAATTAACAATTATAATTTTCTTTACAATTATAAATTTACAGAAATAGATGTACAGAAATATAAAAGTTGATGATCGTTTTTAACACGGGACCTTTAAAACAAATTCTGAGCCTCCCAGGAGAACTCGTTTTGTTTCCCAGGGTATAACAGCTGAAACAGTTAGTACTATCGGGATTGATCCAGAACCCGAACTTGTTTGTAGAAGAGAAACCAGAGAGATAGAGGATGTTTAGAGAACCTGTTTGCTACATGTTTTCGAGTTGTGTTATGCGTGTGCGAGTTAAGGGTGCGAACACCCTTCACGAATCCACTTTAGTGTGATACTTTAGTAAACAATATAATCAATAGGTTATAGAATAGATATAAACCATTTTATATTCTTTCTTCCCTTCAATGTGAGACAACTTCCCACACTATAATTCGTAATGTCATTCAATTTATTAATTTTATTGACTAAATACTAATAACCATATTAATATTATCAATAAATTTTCAACATTGGGTTCATTAGTTTGATCCTGCCTCTGCTCTAGCCCATCTTTAACGGTCATTGAATTGGAAATAAAAAGAAATGAAAAAAAGAAAAGCTTGCCACAGGAATCTTAAGTTACAAGATTAATCAATTTTGAAGGAAACATGGTCAATTTTGTGGGAAACATAGTTGACTTATGTCCAGTCGCTCTCAAACCTCAAGAGTTAAATGTAGTTCAGTCTATGTCAATTTATCTCTCGGTTTATCACGGGTTTTCAAGCCTCTTAAAGAATTCAAGGGAGCATTAGTTTTTGTTAACTAGCATGTGAATTTGTGTCATTGTGTGAATTAAGTTTTTAAAGAGCAATTTAGCTATTTACGTTAATGTGACTTGTGCGAAATTATTTTGTTAAGAACTATTTAGTTGATTTACGTCAACTGCTTGTACTATTTGCGTCATGGGTTGATTCCTATTAACTTTTTAGTTTGCTAATTGACTATTTTTGTGAATTAATAATTGAAGACATTTCCACCACTACAACTCTATTAAAAATCCGGTCCGAGCCGGTTCCCGGTCCAACCGTCGAACCGGTTCGAACCAGCCGGTGCTTGGAGACAAAAACGGTTTGGGGTGGATCGGACCGCTGGCCCAACTGAATCCCGGTGGGACCGGTCGATCCGATTTGGTCTTGACATCAATGCTAAGACTACAAATTATGACTTCTTTCATGACTCTCTTTTAAGTTATTAGATTATGTGCTATGGTTTATTTGATTAAACATCACATACGCAAATACGAATTCATTAAAGCTTCCTTTAAAATAAGTGTAGTGGTTTTAATGCTCATTTAGTTGAAGATTGTTAAAAAAAGTTGGGTGTATTTCAAAGGCGACAAACTTTTACACCGGTTAAGGGCTTGCAAAGGGCCTCTTTGGAGCCCCCCTTTCACCACCTCTCTCCCGCACGGTGAATTAATTCTCGCTCCCGCACCCTCTCTCCTTAAAATCATCTGCCTTTTCTCGATCTTTATTCCAAGTCAGATTTACCATTACATTAGAAATGGAGTTCCTATTTCATAGCGTTTAATGGAACATTGACAAGAAAGAGCATCTCATTCTTTTCAACCCACAACTTTGACTTATTTATTGGTCTAAAACATATAATTGGATACGTCAATCTTTCACGTGAGGCATAATATTCTTCATTCTAAATTACGCTAGATTTACTATAAATTTATACAAATTGGTGCAGTCGTTAAAAGTGCACGTATGTTATAAATAGTTAAACCGACGGAGGTCATTCTTATGTAACCAAATTTTTTTACTGATTGGTAACTCGCCATCGATTCTACCTATCTCCAACGGCTTTCTAGCTGTTAAAATATACCGTTGGCGGTTGGGGCTATTTTCAAATAAAAGCATTGAAATTTTTATTTACATATAGAGTAAAGTTAAGTAAAAATTAATTCTTATTTTGAAAAGGGTAAACATACACAATCGAAGTGAAGAATTTGGAGTCAAAACTCTTTGAGGATTCAAGCTTGTAAGGCTGTTGGTAGTCATTCCATTATCCTCATTTTGTCCCCGAGTGACACATCAGCGTCACATCATTTTTTCTTATTCTCTCAAGTTCTTCTTAGTTTTTCCCCATTTTACAATGTGTCGTCCCTGTTTTTCCCTATTTTCTTGTTTTTTTAAAGTGAGGTGGCGAGTGCTAAGGTCGGTGTAACCCGGTGAATTTTCATTGAGCATGGGTGTACAAAAATCTCGGGTTTGGGGGCAATGGCAGATCTTGATTTTTTTCTCAATTGAGGCAAAAACTAGATCATGTTAAAAAAAATTCACATCAGAACGGTTAAAAGATTTTCTGTAAAAAAATTATATATTTATCCATAGCAAACTCCACAGATCATGACACAAATTTAAGTAATAATATAGCCAATCAAAAAACAATTATAACATATTAACCACGCAAAAGGATATGATGTCAAAGAACAAACCTCAACCTCATAAGTCATGACTAGAAGAAGCAAATGGGTTCATTCACTTCACATTTCTTTTTTCAATTTGACAACAATGAACAAGTAATAATTTGTATAACATTCATCTTCAATTTCTTGAAAAGATTTTGCTTTAATAACCCGATTATTATTTCAGTGATACCACTTTCTTTACAACACAAAATCACTACACAAGTATAAAATCCGAAACTTATAACAAAATTGATCAACCACCTCAGCAAGCAGGCAAAGAGGCCAGGGACCTTTTAAGGTGCTTTTGATACAATTTGTAGAGGCCTAAAAAAATTTCTGTAAAAACTAACACTAATGGGTTGAAAGTGAGTGGGGCATTTGCCAACCCCGTCATTTCCTCAACCCATACTAAATCCGCCCCAGTGTATCAGGGTGATGTTCCCACCCGAGGTTAAAAATTCCCCATCCTTCTTCGGGCTCGACACCATTTCACCTAAAAGACAAACAGCAACTTTTCTTGTTCAAAGGTGGGCAACTTGGTTCAAAACAATGCTCTCCCAACTTAATATTATGTGATAATTTTCACATGCTTTCAGTAATAAACTTTAAGTAAATAATGTACAACCATTAGAATTGTTATTTTTGTTATAAATTTATTATCAACACTTGTTCAAAAAAGTTTATGGTAAAAGACAAAGTTCTAAGATGTGGTATCGAGTAAATACGAACGTTGATTGTTTGTGTTTTTCATGATTGTGGGCCCTTATATGTAGTTGGGCCAAATGTGTGTTAGTAACTTAAATGTTGTGGGCTATGGACTTTTGCTTACTACATGAGAGTGAAATAAATTAGTTTAAACATAATACAGTTTTAGTGGTGGTTTAACACTTTAATGTATTTAAATCTTGACATTTTGAAGGCTTTATTATCTTTTCTTTCTCTTAGTGAGGCTGTATCTAGATCCCACATTGTTTCCCAAATTTGGACCTGGTGCAATGCCACATGAAAAAGTTGGTGTAAGCCACCGCTAGGCCTCCCCATCGACCAGTCCCACAACCAAAATAAGTGAGGTAAATCATGTGTCCTACAGTAAATTAGACTTGATCCCCTGACCTCCTCTATAGATTACTGCCTCCTTACCACTAGTGCACTATCGTAAGGACGGTGCAATGTAGATGGATCTCTTGTTATCACTTTAGAACTTAAAGAAGAAAGTCTTACAATAGTTATGGGGGATTACGGTTCGGAGATTTTATTTATCAAAATTGTATCACTTTAATAATTACTTTTCTGATAGTCAATTTAGGATTTGAAAGTTTTATCATTTTGTTGTTTTTAGTCAATCCGTTCTGATTCAAACCAAAAGAAACTATTTTCAGACGGACCAGTCTCAACCTGAACCATACTCTAAAAATTTATTAGCAATAAAAGTTAGTATAAAAAGATAATAATATAAGGTAACTAATAGTAAGTTAAAATTGTAAATGAAAAGGATATAAAATGAGATTTTTTTGGGGTGTGTGTGTGTGGGGGGGGGGGGGGGGGGGGGGGGTGGGGTGCTCAAAAATTTTTAAACTTATAAGGTAATTATGTTTTCTTAGTTAAAATTATAAGGATAAGTATATAAATTGGGATGTGAATGTTCTTATTTAGTTCTAGTTTTAAGTGTGTTGAGGTGCTAGAGATCACCTCACAGTCAGTTACATATTAACTTCTTAAATCTTGCATTATGTGGTTTTAAAATTTTATAAGTTTTTTTTGGTTCTCTCTTTAAATTGTGTATGTCTCAGTCTCACATTCAAACATTTTGATGGTACTCTCATAAGTTCAATTAGATAATTTAAAAAGAAACAACAACAATCATATAATATTTGTTCTGATGCATACCAAAATTAAACCAAAGACCATTCTTATATAGGTGGTAAACTGTCATGATGGTTGATTTGAAACGAGACAACTCTTTATGAAAGAGTGTTAGTCGACAGTTATGACTGACGATGGTGATTCATTTACATAATTACATCAAAAAGAAAATTTTCAAAAAACTCCATCGGCAGGTAACTCAGTTACTACCGACAACTAAGTCACACATCATCAGTTCTTTTGATGCAATATTTAACCAATGATGCTAATTCAAAACAACTTTTTGGCGGCTTTTCATCTCAAATACTGTCGGGGTGTTGTCCTCAAACCCTCGTCAAGGGGTCTATGCTCTATAGGAACCCTCACGTTTGAAGTTCCTCACGCTCGAAGAGGCTTCACCCTTATAGTTTTGTATGATATATTAATTATCCTCCAGCTTCCCGCTGGTTTCCTTTTCTCATATAGTTTTTTACAGTTAAAAAGATAAATAAAATTGTAGTTCTTTTGTTTATTGCAAATCATGCTAAACAAGGAGGCATTAAACTATTATATATAGAGTAATATAAACTAGAGTTATTTGCTAAGCGACCTAATATGCTTAAATAATTGTTAAGCATCAGTTAATAAAGTCAAAACATTATTTAATGTTTGCTTAGATTTCAAATTTTCTATTAGTGGAGTTTGTTTATTACATTTCTTGTGGACAAATAACCACGCATGCACGATATTTGGTCAAACATTAAGGTTTGCATCATGGCATGACAATTATAAATTAATCATCAAAGTCAAACAGATTAATTTCTAATATTTTCATAAAAGATGTCAACGATTTTTTAAATTCATTGTCAAGCCAAATGGAAGCTGACCAATTTAATAAAACAGCATACGTAAATGGGAGATTGATTGTTTTAAAGTCAAAGGGGGAAAAAGTTCTAACATTTTCCTTTGTTTTGGTGTTATTGTTTGTCAAAAGTAATCAAGAGTGGACATTGGATTAGCTTACAAGGTTACTGGTTTGTGATTATGAAGTAATGAGATAGGAAACATCCTCGTTCATAAAGTATAAGGCAAGACCACGTATATCAGATCGCGAAATTAACCATCCGACATTCCCGGACCCTGTGTAAAGCAATAATTAAATCAAGCACCTGGTAAATTTTCTACGTCAAAAGTAATCAACTTATATACCTCACTATTTATTATTGAAATCACCAGTGGTTGAATGATTAAAACGTATCAAAACGATAAATCAACTACTACAATGATCAAACTTTGATCGGTTTGTGTACTATTGATTGAACCGCTTGTAATAAATGTGTAACTATTAAAATATCTAACATATCTTATATGTCTCATAATCAAAATGTGTTTCAATTTCACCTTTGCTTTTATTTTCAAATTTAATGCTTGACATAAACAAGTCAAATGGTGCTATTACTTGTTAAATCAAGAATATACACATTTATTTTTCTGAACGACGGAAATTTTTATTACAAACCGACAACTATCAACATACAAGCACCTAACGATACCGTAAATTTTAAGAGTTTTGCGGGTTCTAGAAACCATGCTACGCGAAGTCAATTCAATTTAGTTTGATTATTATAGTATTATTATTAATAATATTATATCCTTATTGGCTTATTATTTGTACATTTCTTCAATCAATTTTACATTCTGCATGTGTTCAATCTGATTATTTTAATATTATTTTCTTCAACATTTAATTTGATTTTTCTTTAATAACTTTGGCTTGATAAATTTAAAAATTTAAATACACAGTTTTCTATTTTTGTCCACAACTTGATATCAAATTTATTGAAAACAAAACTGAACTTATAATAACATATTCTTAGGATCATAAACGGCTTTAACACGAGCTTGAATCGACATTTTCGAAGGATAATGAAGTCAACAAATGTTTAGATTTACATAACCGATAACGTAGTTGCATTTTCTTATTTACAATTGTATTCTTTATTTAATGAAATACTACTTTATATTTTTGAAAAATAGTTTTTATTTGTTTTCAATTAGTATTATATATGTTATTAGTTTATATTAAAGTAAACTAAATAACTAGAAAACCATTTAGGGATGGAAAATATGAGTTCTCATATCTTGGGCCATAGGATATGGATGTGGAGGTGTGAGGGGTGCAGCACACCACTCTCCCTAGGCACTAAGGAGCGTGAAGTGAGTGTCCGTGGAGAATTCAACAGACGTGACAAATTTGATGGTAGATCCCTCTACATACAATCAATATTTTAATCATATTAAATTGAAAAAATGGGTGAAAGGGGTTGACCAATTCTTTGGTTTAGTGTATGGGTGAGGTGAAGTGAAAGGATGTGAGGTGAGTGATTTGGCGCTTACGTGAAATGAATGGGCGTTAAAGTACACCGCATAGCCTTAGGGAATGGAAGGGAAGAATGTTGGAAATCTAATGAGTCATCTACATGGAAAAGAAAAGGTGTTCGGATTCTAGGGATGGGAAAGAGGGACTCCCTCCAGCTAATAATGATTTGACCCTACATATTTGGGTACCGTTGCCACATTCTTTAATGATTGTCTTTGCTTTTCCCTACAACAAGTTCATACCTTCCCTACGAAATTTGAGAATCTTGTCTCACAGAAGGTTTGTGCAGAATTCCCTTTGATTCTGTACAATCTACAGCAGCAGATTATAGACCTAGCATTCAGGAACAGGTCTCTTGTTACTTCAAATACATCACCCTACAAAACTAACAGACGAACAGATAATTCAGATAATAGAATGCATGTTAGATTTAGGAATGACATACGAAGAAAGCTATAAAAAATTACAGGAATACTACAATCTGCCTCATCATTTCAGGGATTTGTTTTTTAAATTCCTCTTTGTCTAATGGGCTGTATTCTATATTAGCTGTTCTGATTACTATGTCGGGGTTTTTTAATTGTATTTTACAAGTGTATTTTCTCTTCTTTCTTTGTACTGTATTTATTTGGTTTACATAGAAGGACTGCTCCCCATCCTTCTTTGCAACAAGTTCATACCTTCCCTACGAGTAATTATCTTCACCATTCTCCTATAGTTTATAGCTTTTTAGAACGGCAATGACCATCTACGCATTACCTAGGGATGGTATGAACTTGTGACTCTTGGGAAACTTCTCAAGTGTCTTACCACTAGACTATTTTATAAAGATTGTTGATAACATTTTAGGTATTAAAATTACCTATAGATGATCTATTTTTCTTACAACATGATTGGGGTATTATAGTATTTGGTGGTTGTGAACTAAAATCCTTATAATTCTTAGCAAAATTTCTTACTTTCTAAATTAACAATAAATTAACAAAGTGATAGACATTGATTGAGATCAATCTTATACTTTTGTATTTTTAGGATGGCAGTTCCCATGATTAATCACTCAATACCTGCATAGCAACATACCCTCTTCAATTTCTTTCCGTTTAAATCATCTTAATTGTTGTCCTTGTGGCCTGTTATTGCCATATGATCATGTGATGACATTTTTAAAGGTATTAGTTGTAATTAAATGCAATTTGTGAGTCTAATTTACTATAACGACAAGGCTTGGCATCCCATTTCTTGTTCTTCAATTCTAGAACTTAAACCTTTTACAATGAACTAATTCAAAGATAAAAGTTGATCAATAAAGAACGATTAATTGGAAGATTAATCATAGGTAAATAAACATATTGTTATATATTGATAAGTCTAGACCTTAAAATTGTATTTTGTTTTTATTGGTAGTTTCAACTTCCAACTCCTTAATTTATGATTCTAATTTCTGGATGGCCACTAGATTAATAGATCAATCATGCACATTATTTTGTAGCAATTCATGGCCGCATGACATGTGTAATCTTGTTAGCTACTTCTATAAATCCAAGATCTGAATTATAAATGTTTTTTTATTAAATTGTCAACCATATTTGTATATCCAATTAATTAAAAAGTCAAAATAGCTATGCCAATTGCAAGTTGACTAAAATAGTTGTGTGACTTAAGATGCATGCACACAAATAGATAATCGTATTAGTTAGCATGCATCTATAAACCACAAAATTGTATATTAAATTAAAATATAACAATATTGACATCATTTAGCCAAAATAAATTCAATACAACTACAAAAAGAATAACATAAAATAATATTTTCTACAAAAGAGGGAAGCATCTCTTGAACAAGGGATGGTGGTTGTCATTTTCATTCAATTTAGAAAAAGGTGGTGGAGAGTTTTGTTGTGATGTCGGCTCATTAAAGCATATAAAGTAAGTTGGGTTAAGGATGCATTATAAATAATTGCACAAATGATTGAAAAATGAGTATATTATGTTATTTGGTCAAATGGAGTCATGAAAATTGCATAAGTTGAATATTACACATGGTAATTATCATATAACTTTTAGGAATAGTTTGATTAAGTAATCTTTTAGGAATAGTTTGATTAAGTAATCTTTTTTTGTATATGAGTTCATTAATATCTACCCAGGAATACTTTTATAAAACTTACAAATTTAACATGAGTCAAAATGAGCATGCACATATATCACCAATGACCACCATTAGCACGTAACAGTCATCGCCAGTCGCCACCACAACAACTGCCATGTTTAGAGTTGTCACCCGCCGCTTGCCAGTCATAAATACAAATATATAGTGAAGCAATTTTGATGCCCTTTTTTTCTTAAAAATAAAAGCGTATAAACTGAGCTTGTTTGTCAAAACCCTTTTGTCTTAAATTAAATTGGTTTTTTTAAACAATCCATTTTGAGTTTTTGACCTCAATTCTCGAGATAAAGGAAATGTGTGCTCTTATCTCACCTTCTTTAAATCTTATTATTTTAGTAAGACTCATTAGATGTTTATTTGTTTTGTTAATTTATTTTGACTCCAATCTATTTCTTAAACGTCACCAACATGTAAATTTTTTTTATATATATCGCGTTCGGCCCCCCTAAAAAAATTTAGTTTCGCCCCCGCCCTCTAATAGAAGCGTTCAAGCTTCGCCACTGCATGAGAGTGAGTAATGTAAGAAAACATAAGAACGAAGATGAGGGAACAAGCGAATAGAATGATGAACAGAATAATAATATTAATTATTATTGCCTTACGGACTTCGTACAAAAAGAAACTCAATACATCTTCTAAATTGGTGCTACAATTGATCCATCTACTTTCTAATTGTTACAAAATCATCACAAATCTTTTTCTCTATTTTTTCAATTACGGAAACTCGATCTATCTACAATTAGGTGTGCTTTCGAGTCTTCCGATATTCCTTGATGATCCTTTTATCCTTCTCTTCTTTGACTAAAACTATTAGAAATTATTAAACACGATCTAAACTGGTGTATAAATTATCTTCTTTTCAAAAATATAACCCTCCAGATCTAAATAGGCTTGGATTTGTTGTCTAGAGGTTACGAAATCTTCTTTCAACCGTTTCTTTTTATAACTGACTTTTACGAAAAAGTCTTATCGGCAAACCATTTTGAGGGAGGGCAAATGGAGCATAGTGAATCTCATTCTGAGGGCCAACCATCGACCACCTGCGGATAATTATAGAAACTTTGTTAAAACTTGAAAGATAGATAAGATATTATTTGTTACTCATTGAATATAAATAGCTATAAGGTAAATAATATGTCATAAAAAGTTATAATGAGATGAATCTAAAACTATAATTAGAATTTCCAGTTTTATTTATTATTATAATATATTTTCCCTTAAAATATTGTAGTTTTGTAATTTTAAGAATTGGGTACATTTCACCAACCTGTACTTTGTAGTCATGTGATGTATGAGCACTAACATCTCCAGCTTGGCAAGCTCATTCCCAGGACATGAGTGGGCCCCATTGCCAAATGGCATAAATGTATTGGGCTTTGGTGCCACCTGCCAAAATAATATCATATTCAATTTTAGAGCCAACTAATTAAGAACGTGCCATATATATAGGTCATCAAAGAAATTAAAAAAAAAATACAAATTTAATAAAAAAATATCTAGTTATATAAAAATTAAAATCTAAAGAGCTTTATTTATGATTCTTACCTCAAATCTTGACGGGTCGAACTTCTCCGGGTCCGGAAAATTATCCGGACTATGATGAATGTTTCTAAAGAGTGGCAATACCTTCCATCCTTTCGGTATCAAATAACCTGAAAAAAAAATCAAACAAATGTATTCAGTAAAATTTATTTTTGCATATCTTTTAAAAAAATATATTTATATTTATTTGAAATTAATTGTAGAATTTTATATAAGAAGAAAATAAACCTTCAAATTCAACATCTTCAACAGCTTCTCTGAAGGTGAAAGACAATATTGAAGCAACTCTGAGGGTTTCTTGGATGACTCTTGAAGTCACAGGCATCTTCTTGGTATCTACCCAAGTCAAACACTTGTTATCATTCTCTTTCATTATCCCCTCTTGTTCTTCCTGAAAAGTCAAACCCATAATCTCCATTAGACCATTACAAAATTGTCATCAAACACTCATAACAGTGAATGTTAATGTCAGAAAAGGATAATATCTTACAGTAACAGCTTGTAAAACAGTGGGATTTTCAGCCAGATACTTAATGATCCATGTCAAGACACTAGCAGTAGTGTCCCGAGCGGCGAAGATCACACCGATGATGTTATCGGCGATTTGTTCATCAGAGAGTCCTTCTTTCTCCTCCATGAATGAACCCAACAAATCGTTGTGTTCTTTGTTAGTTTCTCTTCGTAGAGATAGAATTTTCGCCAAGATCTGAGCTAATTCTTTCCTCGCCTTCATCGATTTGTGGAACAACGTCCCAGGTAGATTAATCGGCATCGAATTGTACCCTTTTTCGAGAATGTAATAACACCTCTTTAGATCTTCTCTGTAGAGCACCTCATCGTGACCGAAGATCGAAAGCAATGCCACGTTGAATGTGAACTGCAACACAATAATAACAATCAGATCATTAGAAAACAGAACAATTTTCAGATTCCTGTACGACAAATAAAAATAAGCCCCTATAGAAAAACTTATATATAAACAAATCTATTAATATAACGATAATTATTATAACAATAAACAAAACAAAATTAAATACGTAACCCACTAATAAGTTTGTAATTTTTTTCTGTATATGCTAATCATATGAAAAAAAAACTTGGGGCCATGCATTATATGTGATCGTCCATTCTGCACACCCTTAATCGTAGTTCAGAACTTACTGTTTTCATCTCTTGAAACGTGTTAACGAGCCGGTTCTCCCACGAGCGGAGGGAATCGACGGCGATGGAGTCGATATCGGGCACGATACCTCTAATGGACTCGGGCGTGAAGGCCCGGAGAACAAGCCGACGCAATTTGAAATGGTAGTCACCCTGATGAAAGAAAATCGCTTGTTTCCCCAACATTCGTTCTTTACTAGCCGGAAATGTAGGTTTAAAGAGATGAGATTTCGTCACAAGCACAAGTTTTGCTGCAGCAGGGCTGGAGATCATCACGCACCGACACCCCAACACATGGGTTTTAAAGATCGAACCATACCTGCAACAAATTCATCAACAAATCAATTTTTTTAAACGGCAAATGTACGATACTGAGTGACAGAGTGAGAGAAAAAGTGTTATTTTATTCAGGCTCATGTATTCGTTTTTCCAACCTCACAACTAGAAAAACCTGGCTCAACCTTAATCATTTTTGTTTGTTCAGAGCGAAACTTATTAAACCTAAGACCTTTTCATATTTACACATGTCGGATACCTCGACTTAATCATTTGGGCTAAGGATTATTGGTAACCGTTGATTAATTGACAGTGAAATTGAAGAGATTAACTTACTTTTTGACTTTGGATGCGAAGAAGACATTGGGGTTTTGGGAGTAGAGTTGAAAGGTTTCACCGATGTAGGGCCAGCCGAGGGTGCCCGGGGGAAGGGGGAGGTGTTTCCGGCGGCCGTGGACGGCGGAGGAGAGGAGGAAGAGGGTGCAGAGGATGAAGGTGAAGGTGATGGTGATGAAATCCATGGTGGTGGTGGTGGTGGTGGTGGGAGTGAAGGTGGAAGAGGGGGAGTGAGGGTGTATTTATAAGGCTGATGGTGAGCATACAGCTAGATGTACAAACACTTGGATGTGGATGGGGAAGAAGGGGGAAGGCAAGTGTTGCATATGTTTTTACGTGTTTATTTTTTTCTTTTTTGCTTTTTTGAATTAATCATCATTATTCTCAAAACTATGAAATTAAATAATTTGCGGTTTTGGTAAAATTAAAAATTCAACTAATAGCAATCAAGTTGTTCTTGCTATGTTTTAATTTTTTTTACAAGTTAATGATCTAAATATGACCATCAAGTTTTAATTTTTTTAAAACTAAGTGAATTTAATTAACATGTGTATAAAAGTTTATTTAACATTGAATCACCAATTAAAAGTTAACTGACTTTACTAAAACAAATTTTTTTAAGTTACACTTGACAAACGCCTATAAAACATGTTATACATGCATGATCCTCAAACTTAAATATGTCACTTCCGAACTCAAAGACCGTTTGACAACAAACTTAGCTGGTAGACGGTTATTTTACACGTTTTCAAACATATATGACAAGTGATGTGAGATTACATTGGAGATGTGTAGATATAGTTAAAAAGGTTTGAGAGGTGTAAAGTTATGGGAATCATAAAATAATAATTAAGATTCAATATTTTACATGTTTTCAAACTAATAATCCTAAAACCAAGTGGTTAGGGTAAGATACCGCAAGACTTAATTAAAATAGGAAGGATAATTTGAGTTCAAGTCTTATTTGAAGCAAAATAAATAGAGGGTTTCAGGTTAATTTATGAGGTTTTCTCGCCAAAGATAGATTTCTTGTCCAAGTTAAGTTTTCTCATGAGGGTGGTCTTAGGTTCGGACTGATTTGGACGGATTGATGTATGAACTTTATTCTGAGGATATGCAAATCAAGTGTAACAAAGTTTCGTACTCAAGTAATAAAGATGATTGATATGCTAATGACTTGATAGCTATCCAATCAGTTGTTAAAATAAAAAAGAAAAAAAAAAGAATTTATGACAAGTAAAGTTAAAGTTATTTTTAAGGGATGAAAGTACAAATATATGAAATTGTAGGCGCTAAATGTGTAAATAAGAGTCGTACGGAGTGGGTTTGATTGGGAGGAGAGTTGTTATTAGATGAAGGCAACAAAATTCTCCCTTCCAACACGCCCTTCTGCATTCTAACTGTCACGCCCCCACCCACACTCCTATTTTATATAACATATTGAATTTTAATCTCAAAATGATATTAAACATCATATATACAATATATGGAGCATACTTTATATGCAAATCAAAATATGCTATATTAATTTTGATGAGAGAAGCTAGAATAACAAAATATCCTTCAAATTTGGATAAGATGGAAACATTTTTGTTGTGATGGAAACATATTATATGTCATATAAGAAAGTATGAAATGTTTGAATTAAAATTGATATATAAGTCAAACTAAATACATACTTTAAGTGATTTATAATAAATATAAAATAGTTTTTTATATAGATGAAACACATGAAGTTAAATATATAGAGAACTTTCGCATACAATATTAAAGATTTGTATACCTCAAATATTACTCTAGTCATGATTTATGTAACTTTTCAGACAAATATTACTTCACTAGTAGGTTTTTTAATGAAGTGGTTATGACGCGTTTCGAATGAACAAACCCGATTATGCAATATCGGTTATATATACTCTTATATATGTATAATGTTTTGTTAAAATCATCGTAATATGAATATTTAAGAATTTTTACATCTAGTCTGTTTTTTTTTTTCTAATTCAATTCAAAAATATCCCAACTTAAATAAAGTTAATGTTGTTGATTTTATTATTATTTAGCAATTTTGGTGAAATTGGAATTACTTTATGAGCAAAAGAGAAGTCATAAATAAACCTCAAACAAGTTGGTAAATGTGTAATACACACTTGTTTGATGATCTTTATGATTCCTAGTACTATTGAGCCATTGTGATATCAAGGGACGAAGTCAACTGAACAATTAGGGTCCGTTTAAGAAATACAATCATCAATGTCACTAGATGCCTAATTCTTTTAAGTTTGAACTTTCACTGTGATTGTCCTATTTGAAAATTCTTCAAAACAAAACATATATGGCAATAACATTTACGTATTTGAATCGACCATGACCTAAGGGTGCTATGTGTTTCAATTTAATTGAAGTATAACAAACTTACCTTATAAAAAAGAAAACCAAAGGTGCTTTCTATTTTTAAGTTCTTTTACCAATATAGTTAGACAAAACTTTGCATGTAAAATTTATTTCTCATTATATTTACCTAATTTTAGGTAGTTTCCTAAACCACATTAGGAATAATATTAGGGAAAATTACTAAAATGGCCAATTGACCAACTCAATTTACAAAACTAACCATCGACCATTTAAATTACGAAAATAGACTTTTGACTTTGACCCTCGCCACGGGCGAGGAAAATTCATGAATCCTCGCCCACGTGGATTAAACTCCCTCGCCCACGTGTCCGTATCTCGCCCACGTGTATATTGCGTATTTAAAAAAAATAAAAATAAAAAGCGAGGGGCCCGTTACCCGAGGCGAGGGATTTGACCAATCCCTCGCCCACGTCAACGAGCCATGCGAGGGATTCGAAAACCTAGGCGAGGGATTCGACCTCTTCCTCGCCCACGTCAGCGAGGTTTCCGAAAACCTAGGCGAGGAGCGTGAAAATCGAGGCGAGAGATTTAAACAAAAAAAGTTTAAAAGTGAAAATATTTGTTCTTTTAACAATTTGTTTAGTTTTAAAAGAAAACATATATATAAAAAATGAAAAAAATAAGTCAGTTTTGGATTTTGATATGCACATTAGTGTTCTAATAATTATTTTAAAACTTGTTATAAAAAAAAAGCCATTCATGTTTATTTTAAAACCTAAAGAACCAATTCATAAAAAAAAATTGAATGACTCATTTAATTAATTGATTGATTATGTATTCATTTCATCCATAGAATGCTTAAATTATACGAAAAAAATACTTGTTATTTAAAAAACTAAACAATCAGTTCATAAAAATTTTGAATGGCTTCTTTTATTAAGTGATTGATTTTGTATTCATTTCTTAACGTATCGAGTTTTTTTAGATATCTATGTATTTATAATACATAATTATTTCAATAATAAAATTATAAAAAAATTCTCTAAAAATCTCGCCCATCTAAAGTTCTTCTTATTATGAATAAGTAAAATTTTTAATATTATGGAATTTATATTGTTATATATAAAAAAACCTACCCATTTTTTGGTTAAACACATTTTAATTATTTTTAATTATGGACAAGGGGTGACAATTTTGGTAATTTTTTTTAAACACATTTAATTATTTTTAATTATAATTAACTAATATTTTCCATATCAAATTAACTTATATTTTCCACATCTCGAAATTATATTTATTAAAATTAAATTATATTCTTCATTTCGCGTAGTTATACTTATTATAATTAACTAATGTTTTACATATCTCGAAAATAAGTTTTGTTACAGGTGTTACTGAGATCAAGATTATTGCAAGTGAATTTTAAGAAGAAGGTTGAGAATAATGTAAGATTTGTTAGGGGTAAACATGGTATTATATAGGGTAAAATAAAATTAAATTAAACTTTTAAGTATTTAAAAGACAATAAATAATTAAAAATCTCAGATTTTTTGATTAAATTTTTTTTTTTAAATTTTGGGCAAAGGGGGGGTATTTTCATAATTATGGGCGATGGATTCTCATAATCCCTCGCTGACTCAGCGAGGAATCAAAGACACGTCAGCGAGGGTTCCACGTGGGCGAGGGATTATGTCATATCCTCGTCGGGCACACTTTTCGGGGCGAGGGATTCCCATAATCCCTCGCCACGTCAGCGATGGATGACACCTGGCGGCCTCCGATTGGTTTTTTTTTTGTCAAAACTTCAAATTTGACCGGTTATTTTGGTAATTCCATTTGATCAATTGGTCATTTTGATAATTTTCTCATAATATTATACGTGGCATTCAAATTAGCCTGGCTAGTGGGGTGCCAAAAACTATACCTAAAATTAGCTAAAATTCTAGAAAATCATGAAAGTAGTATGGGATTTTTCTTTTATTATTATCTATTTAATGTTTGATACGCACTACGAGAAACGAAGGTGGTGTATCCACTTGGCTCACGTATGCCACCTTCATCAATTCGAACGAAATGCATGCAGATTAAATATCATGACGTTGGCGAATTACCTCTTGACGTCACCTTTTGTTCGTGTATATAGGGGCGGCAAAAATCATTTAAACGGTGTAAAACAATGTTTTTTTTAACGGTAAATGTGCGACACTGTTTCGAAGAATATGTGTTATCTTAATCGGGCCTCGTTTTCCAGCCGAGACCGCACCCCCAACCTCTTCAGGAGGAAACCTATTGCTGAAAAAATCCCCTGGTTCAACCCTAAACATTTTGCTCAGAGTAAGACTTGAACTCATGACCTTCCAATATTTATATTTCATGGGCATCTCACCATAACCAGTTGGGCTAAGGATCATTGGTTGGTGTAAAACAATGTTAAATCTAATAGTTTTCAGATGTCATTGTTATTAATAATATAAGACGGTTCTAGGATTCTATGTTTTAGGATTGGCTATGAATATAAAAATAAATTCAAGCCAAAATTTCTTTTTTATTAAATTAAATAATATTAAATTAGGATTGAATACATTTAGGCCAAAAACAAAGAACGGGCTATATATTAAAAACTTTTTGGGTGGCCCTAATCCCAAGCCCAAAAAAACTCATACTCGTCCTTAGAGGTGGGCAAATCGGGTCCGGCCCAATACCCGAAACCGGGTTGAAACCGGGTCGGGCCCAACCGGGTTTTTTCGTACCCGGTTTTTGGTGAAACCGGGTTCGAACCCGGGTCGGGTTCACCTAATGCAAAACCCTACCCGGCATACCCGGGTAGGGTCGGGTCGGGTCCGGGTCGGGTCCAAAACCGGGTTCAAATCGGGTTGAGTTTTTTTTTTTTTTTTTTTCTTTTTCTCTTTTCTTGTGTGTGTCCCCAAAACCGGGTTCAAATCGGGTCCAAAACCGGGTTCAACCAGGTCGGGTCCGAAACCGGGTTCGGGTCGGGTTCACTAAAAAACTCAAAATCTAAAACCGGTTCCAACCCTACGGTTTCAAACGGGTCCAACCCGGGTACACCTCCCATCGGGTACTACCCGTACCCGGGTCCGGGTCGGGTTCGGACCCGGTTTTTATGCCCATCTCTACTCGTCCTTGTGTGTCACGAAGAAGATTATTTGTATCCATGTATTAACATTATAAAGTCTAGACGTATATAATCACTAGTTTTATAACTTATCTATATACTAATAAATAAAAATAAATCCATATACTTGTCATCATTATAGCCTATCTAATAATTGGTTTTCCCGCTTCTCTCTCCTTTTAATTATGAATGCTATAATAGCTATATATAAATTAATAACTATCCATAATTAAAATTTCAAATATGTTAATTTTAAATTTTTAAATGTGTAATACATTGGTTTATTCAATCTGTATAATATACAATATTTAAGCAAATATTTTTTATATTATTAATCATGCAACAGTAAATTTATTTAGCTCGTGTATTACACGGGATTGTAAACTAGTTTAAACATATAAGAGAAAGAGATCATTATGTGATGTATGTATGTTACTGATGACAACGATTATAATATTTCAAATGCCTTTAAAATCATAAAATCAATCATTATTTCTAATAACAAACATGTGATCAGTGTTGTGCCATGTTATCAACATATCAAAAGGGCAGATCATGACTGCTGCTACTTCATTGCCACAGATTTACATGATAACATGCGGAAAATTGCGAGAAATACAGCCATGGTGTTACTCATTTGTAAGGTGTTAAGTCTTTTTGTTCTTTTATATGAAATTAAAACTCATTTTTATGTTAGAGACCTTTTAATGCCTTAATCGTAAATGATGGGGAAGTAACAAAGAAGTTGGAGATTAGAGGTCGAACTTGTCTAAATTTGCCTAATAACTCATTCTAACCAACATTAATGAAATTATGATGTTAGGTGGCAAGGAATTACCTATTACCTATATATTAGTTCATCTTTGAATGAATAGTAATAATAATATTTGTTTAATAATTGATCTTTTTAAGTTTATTTTTAGTTTTTTATTTTTAATTTTTTTATTGTTATGATTTATTTTGTCACATCATGTTTTTATTTGGTTTTTTTATGTTTTTACATATGCCATTATTTTATTATTTATTTTTTAAATTATTTTAACTTATGATGCGTAACGATTGTGTTATTTATAATCTTCCTTTGACTTTTTTTGGGTTATTTTGTTTGTGTTGGGAGAGAGTGTTACGATGTGTTCTATACCATTTTTTATGTCCAGCCACGTTGCTCACCGTGCAATGATCATGTGGGTTACAACTAGTTTATCTTTTTAAGTTTTTTTTTCAGTTGTTTATTTTTATTTTTTTATTGTTATGATTTATTTTGTCACATCATGTTTTTATTTGGTTTTTTTATGCTTTTACATATGCCATATTTTATTATTTATTTTTTTAAATTATTTTAACTTACGACGCGTAACGGTTGTGTTATTTATAATTTTTTTTTGACTTTTTTTGGGTTATTTTGTTTGTGTTGGGAGGGAGTGTTACGATGTGTTCTATACCATTTTTTATGTCCAGCCACGTTGCTCACAGCCCAACGCGCGTGTGGGTTACAACTAGTTTATATAATAAATAAGAGACAAATCATAAAATAAAAAATAAAGTTTCAGTTATGTTTCAATAAATTCACCTAACATTTTTGTAAAGAATCACTCAAATTTTCAATATTGATCGTTATGAACTTCTATGAATGTTGAAAAAACCTAAATTAAACAACTTAAATATGACACATATCAAACTTAGCTACAATCAAATGATTATTTTTTTCAAGTAGACTCAAGATAAACACTTGTGAACTTGGTTATTACTTAATAAATTTTTTTACAATTATCTTCAACATCAAGTTAAACTCGAAAAAAAAAACCATGAAAATAGTAACAAAGTTTTATATATATTCTATTTAGGTCACCTAATTTTAAAGAATCTACATTAAAAGAATTTTGTAACAATATAAAAAATATTAATAATTGAGTGTGATGTAGCTAAAAAAATAAATGTTTTTACTAGAAAACTAATATATGGTTTTATACAGTAAAATATCTCTTATTTTATATGGTACAAACCTTCTCTTAATAAACATATTGAATGAATTATGTTGTTAAATATATTATAATAACATGAGGGGTGAACAATTAGTAGAACCGAAATGCAAAAACTCGATCATATAGAGATGATGTCTATGGTGATGACAATAGAAACCCATACAAAATCTTTTAGCATCCGCATCTATATGATTACAAATCATCGTTATACGCTTTCTCATCCTATGACGACGACATCCCAGCCAAATTTTGTCAAACTCACTTTAATGATGACGACTCTCTTAGGTTTAACTTATTCACAATTTGGAACTAATGTTAAACTCACTCATTTGAAGTTAATTTAAGAGAATCTATTTCAGTTTCATCTATTTGACAACCAAATATGAAATATGTGGTCATTTGAATTCACTTTTCAATTCTCATGAATTCTTCCAATTGAACATGTCAGGATTAGAAGTCAGATTCTACTTAAATTCCAACAAATTAAATGTCCATTTTAATGACATTTTGTTTAAAATATATTCTTATTAATTATTTGTTTGTAAAATTGAAAATAAGTAAGTTGTTTAGCAGGAATAAAGCATAAACACGTATAGCTTCGGCGTTTAATATCAAACTTTTTTCTTTCTGAGTTTTTTTCCAAAATAGTGTAGATGTAAAAATTATTTACCAAAATAGTGTAGTTGAAAAAATATTTACCAATATAATGTATTTTTTAAATTTTTTGTTTCTCTCTTCTATTCTTATTAGATACTTTACAAAGGATTTTTTTTAATGTTTTTAATTATTTTTAAGGATAATTTTTTTTACATTATACAGAAACTTTTTTTTAGTTTTCTGGATTTTTTTATTTCTAAATGTTTTATTAAATTAGGTTTTTATAATGTTTGATTGTGATATTAAAATTGAAATCTTTATTTTTTAAATCGAAATACTTTTTATTTATATTTAAAAAGCTTTGAATATAAATCTTATATTGTTTTACTCAACAGATCTCATTTTGAGGAACCAGGTTTGTTTTATTTTTAGTTTAGTTTTAAAAGTTATATAGATTTTTTTTTTCCTTCAACGATTTACCAAGATGACATTAAAAAAATTCGGTTTTTGGTCGTAGATTAAACTTTAATGCCTTAAGGAAAGAACTTAAATAAAAATTAATTCAAAACCATCGTATTATAAAATGAAAACGTAAACTGAACTAAACCATCCTGTCTCTCAAAACGCAATCCAAACGGAACCGTCAAGTTACAAACCGGCTAAGCCAACCAAACTTCTTCGGTACGTTCTAGTTCGATCAAGTAGCACCAGTTGCACACTACCGCCAGTGACCACCGTAAAAGCTTGTAGTAAGAAATAATTAATATTGGAAAAAATAAATCTAACGAAAAGTAGACGTAAAAATGCTGAACCACACATATGAAACGCAAAACATATAAAACGATAAGTAAGTAGATCTATGAATAGCGCGTTGCGACGAGGCCGTTAAACGGGAAAATAATAAGCATAAAAACGTTAAACCACACATTTAGACTGGAACGTAAAACGAATAATTTGAAACTATAAAAAATATAAGGGACCAAAGTTGAAAATAAAAAAAATATTGGAGATAAATTGTAAAAGATGTAAAAAAATTTGGTTAAAATAAAAAAAATTAAAAGTGAAAAAATAATAAATACAACCAATTAAAACATATAATACAACCCATAATACATATCAAAATTGATAATTAGTATACGTATAATATATCATAGGTGTAAATTAAACTAATAATATATCAGGTGCAAATTTAAAGAGATAATAAAGTAATTACTGTTTAACATATTTCTTTATAGGTTTGACGTTTTAAAATCATTTTTAATATTAAAAATTATTTTCGTCAACTCGCTATTAATTCATCAAGTTTTAACAATAAACTAGGATTTTTATCCGTCACGCGTTGCGGCGACGTCGTACACGACTTGATAAAGTATAGACTATATTGACCCGACTTGTTTTCAAATTAAATTTACGTCAAAACCTAAATTAAATTCAAATTTATACTTAGTAATTCAAATTTATAATTTCTAATGAAAAAGTATTATATTTTACTTGACTCAAAACAAAATTTTCATCAAAACGTAGACCAACTCAAAACATACACAAAATTAAGAACATCGGCGGCGGCATATGTGACGTGATTAAGTATAGACTACAATCGCCCGACTCGTTTCCAAATTAAATTTATGCCGAAACATAGAATAACTTGAATTTATACCGTTGAATAAAATATATTATAGTTGACCCAACTTGTTTCCCAACAAAATTTATGTAAAAACGTATACCAACTCAAAACGTACTTAAAATTAAGAACGAATACATTTTATATTTGACTCAACTCGCGCTTGAATGAAAATTAAGTCAAAACGTTGACAGACTCGACTTGACAGTGGAGCCATCGAACTTTGAACCCCAAATAGTGCAGATATGAAAATATCAAAAAATAATATGGACATCTTGAGGAATCTAAAAACCTTCCTATTCATTTCATTACAAATTTAATAGTGTAAAAACGTATACCAACTCAAAACGTACTTAAAATTAAGAACGAATACATTTTATATTTGACTCAACTCGCGCTTGAACGAAAATTAAGTCAAAACGTTGACAGACTCGACTTAACAGTGGAGCCATTGAACTTTGAACCCCAAATGGTGCAGATATGAAAATATCAAAAAATAATATGGACATCTTGAGGAATCTAAAAGCTTCCTATTCATTTCATTACAAATTTAATAGTGTATAAACATATACCAACTCAAAACGTATTTAAAATTAAGAACGAATACATTTTATATTTGACTCAACTCGCGCTTGAACGAAAATTAAGTCAAAACGTTGACAGACTCGACTTAACAGTGGAGCCATCGAACTTTGAACCCCAAATGGTGCAGATATGAAAATATCAAAAAATAATATGGACATCTTGAGAAATCTAAAAACCTTCCTATTCATTTCATTACAAATTTAATAGTATACTAGATTTTCACCAGCCGCGCGTTGCGGCGGCATCATACACGGCGTGATAGATTATAGATTGCAATCGACCCGACTGGTTGCGAACTAAATTTATGTCGGAATGTATTATATTTGACCTGACTCTTTTACAAACAAATTATATGTTGAAATGTAGATCAACCAAAAACATACATGAAAAAAGCACATGCAGCAGCGACGTATGCAACATGATAAAGTATATATTACAATCGCACCCGAAACATTTCTGAACTAAATTTACGTCAAAACGTATTTATACCGTCGAATGAAACGTATTATATTTGACCCAACTTGTTTCTGAAATAAATTTACGTTGAAACGTATATATCGTTGAATGAAACGTATTATATTTTACCCAGCGCATAAATTTATATCAAGATATATTTATACCGTCAAATGTTGACCCATTGTCCCATACAATAAATAAATTTCTCCAACCAAAACAAATATAGTAAAAGATTAATGGAAAAAAAAACTGTTTATTTAATTTCTAAATAAAATAAAAATTTTAATGACTTAGTGGCTAATGTTGAAGAAATCATAAAGTACGGCTAAAAACAAAAGTATTAAAAAGTGTTAAATGATATTTGTGGCCAAAGTTGAATAAATCCAAAGTTTACTATTCATTCCATTGCTTTATTTATTTGACTCAACTCGCGCTTGAACGAAAATTAAGTCAAAACGTTGACAGACTCGACTTAACAGTGGAGCCATCGAACTTTGAACCCCAAATGGTGCAGATATGAAAATATCAAAAAATAATATGGACATCTTGAGAAATCTAAAAACCTTCCTATTCATTTCATTACAAATTTAATATACCGTCAAATGAACGTATTATATTTGAATTGACCCATTGTCCCATACAATAAATAAATTTCTCCAACCAAAACAAATATAGTAAAAGATTAATGGAAAAAAAAACTGTTTATTTAATTTCTAAATAAAATAAAAATTTTAATGACTTAGTGGCTAATGTTGAAGAAACCATAAAGTACAGCTAAAAACAAAAGTATTAAAAAGTGTTAAATGATATTTGTGGCCAAAGTTGAATAAATCCAAAGTTTACTATTCATTCCATTGCTTTATTTATTTGACTCAACTCGCGCTTGAACGAAAATTAAGTCAAAACGTTAACAGACTCGACTTAACAGTGGAGCCATCGAACTTTGAACCCCAAATGGTGCAGATATGAAAATATCAAAAAATAATATGGACATCTTGAGAAATCTAAAAGCCTTCCTATTCATTTCATTACAAATTTAATAGTATATATAATAATAATATAATGTAATACGAGAATCTGTGGGCAGGAATGCAAACCCGTGGTCTTTTTGCTGGCTTGTTGAAAACCACTAAACCAGCCATACTAATTACACTATTTCAATAAGTTTATTAAATATATCTACAAACATAATAATTAACAATAAGAATATTTTCTTAAATATGAATAAAAATAATACCTATATCATGAGTGTTGGTAAAGCTACCCGCTTAAACCCAATATTACTAAAACTGTGTAACATAAATATAGTGTAAATTGTTATTTTGTACATGTGATTTGACGAAAATTATTACTTTCATTCAATAGCTTATTTGTTTTTTTAGATTTTTGTCGTTTACAAATCTTATCAAATTCATCTAGTCCATTAACTCCATCTAAAATACTCCATTAACTGAGTGGTGTATTGGTCATTCTACATGTATGTTTTATTTTTTTTTATCCTGATTTAATCTATCCCTTTTAAGTTTATTGCTATTCTAGTCTTTGCGGTTTCGTCATGTTTGCAACTTTAGTACAAAAAGAACCACCACACCACCACTTCTTCACAAAACACCACATCATCACTACCTTGTGATAGAACCACCACCACGTCACATAACCACCACACCACTACCCCGTCACAAGAACCACTAAACCACCAAACCACCACCACTACCTTATCACAAAACCACCACCACCACACTAGATGGAGGCTTGATATCGAAAAACGGACCTGATAGAAGTTGAGCGGAGACGGAGTTTAAGAATGACTTAAAGTTTGCCCCATTTCATAAAAAAAACTAACGATGGTTAACTATTAGTTAGCAAAGGATCACTAGAGGAAAATAAGCTTAAAAAACATTTACTGGGTTGGGATTAATCTCAGCCAATAAACGAAAGTTGTGATTTATTAAAATCCAATAACCCATAAAAATATTATTACTTCTACATATTTAGTATATAAAAACGAAAATGATAATTTAAATTAAAATTTTTAAATAAGTTAAAAATAAAGAATGATTTTTGAAATTATATTTGCTTAATTGATCGTATTTAAAATACATATTTAACACTAATGCCTGATAAAATTGTGGGGTATAATTCTTCGTTGCTATATAATATAACAATCTTTAAGTTGACGTCTTGGTGATTAAATGATATTTCTTTTAACCAATAGGTTGAGTTTTAATATTGCAATATAAAGATTATAATATATTTATCTTAAGAAATATCGGTTAAGAAAAATAATATGTTAGAATGATTGATGGCTAGACGTCGACAGAGTTATTCTAAAATATGTAAATAGGTCATTTAAGTGCTCTTATAACTATAGTTGTGAAATTATTTTGACATAAATATAAAACAAAATTTTTAATTGTAAACCATAAATCGATCAATATGAGTACGTAGAAGCCAACATTGAACAAGAAAAGTAAAATTAGATTGATTTGTGAAGAACTTGTTAGAATGTTTATATGGTGGAATGATGAGAAAAGAGTCGAGTGATGGGAGTGGGAACCACTACGTAAATGATGTTTTGGTGGCTACAACTTGCGGAGACTGGAATCCACTCCAATGTCACTTTTCTTCTACTTTTTATACAATGTAATAATAACCACGTCAATCATTTAAATTCTTTTTTTATGGTAATCGACTAATCCCTTACTTTTTTTTTTTTTAAGTTAAGGATGAAGAATGTTGAAGTAGTTTATAGCCATCATCCAATAATTTACATGTCAAAATTCACGAACTTTGACTCTCCTTGCTCTAATTCTAATATGGAATTCTGTTTTTATTTTTATCTCTTACTGCTTTAAATTAATTATATTTATATTTATATTTATATTTATATTTATATATAATAAATGATATGTTGTCAAGTGACAAGTACAACTTATAATATTGACATGTGACAGGTATGACTTGTCAACATTGCAAGTCATATCCGTCGCATGTCAATATTTTAAGTTGTATTTGTCATTTGATAACATCTCATTTATTTTTAATTTTTGATTTAATTTTATGATTATTTTAGATATAAAAAATAGTCAACATGAAAACAAATTAATTCATGGTCCTAGATTTTCTTTTAATTAGTTTGGAAAGCATAATAATAGGCTTATAAAATTTGATTTATTTTTAAAAATACGTAAATATGCAAACAATAATTTCAAACCTATTTATATTATATATTATTAATCATTAATTAATACGTTTTATATATGGTTTTTCAGTCTATATAACACACGGTTAGTTAAGCTACTAAACTACATGCAAATGTATTGTATGATTGAAAAGTAAAGTAAAGTTGAAATTACCAACAAGAAAACCTTACATACTTGCACTTTAATCGGTCTATTTATGTAGTAATTAGTCCTAGAAACCAACACTTCACCTAAAGTTTAAAAATATCAATAACACGTTAACAGAAAAAGTTAACATACAAGGTTTTGTATCTTAAATCATGTTTAAAATTGTATAGTAATCTGAGGAGTGTAAGTTCATAAAATTTCAAAGAAGAATATATTTTTATTATCACGTACAACTTCATGCCACATCTACCACTAATCATCATATCAAATGGTATAAGACTACAACATTTTTGAAGATCAAACTCTCAACATTATGATGATTGTTTACGCTGACTAAGGTCATATAGCTAGTTATGAGTTGTCTCTTAGTTCTACAAGCTAGTTCTTTTGTTGGCTTGTAAGTGATTCGGTCAAGAGTTCTATTTTGAATAAAATCTAGCAGGTCAATATATCGATCCTTGTTAGTAGAATTCTGAGTCATTTATATTTATCTTGTCCTTTTGGCTAAGATCAAGTGTAGAATTCTTAGTCATTGTGTAAAATTTTTTTACGTATGTATCCATCCGTATATGTCCCGTATATCTATTTCAACGTTCATAATATTTATTTGTATAATATTTTACCACTAGAAAACAAATATTCTAGATTAACCACATATAACAATGACATATTTTTCGCACTTTTACTTAGGGTCGTTTATCGATTTATTCGGTTTTAAGTTTTTTTTTTTTGGTATATTCAAAAATCAAACCATTTTGAATTAGAAAGGCGTCTAACGAAACAAAATTCAACCGATTGTGCTGATTTATTTGGTTTGGTTATCAAAGTAAACAGATTAAACCGGATATCATTCAATTTGGTGTATTCAATTGCGTTCGATTTAGTTATCCAAATAAGCAAGAGTGGAACGCAAACCGAATTCACAAATCAAATACAGCTATGAACCGCATTGAATATCAAATTCAAAATTTTGTTCAGTTTTTTAGTCATGAAAATGGTTCGGCTTTTTTTTTTTTACACCCTTCCTTTTCCTACCAAGTTACATAAGTAAATAGAAAGAATATTAGCACATGTTATATTAATATTAAATAATAAATATATACACACATATGCGTATACAAAGGGAAAAGTGTTTTATAACAAATAGTTTTGACTTTTGGGAGACGTAAGGGTCCAGGATGGGTCGTCTTTTCAATGAGTACGGATAATATACGTACTAGGTACATGCAAAATTAAGGTCAAAAACAACTCGCTGTGATTAAGAATAGAATAATGATACTCCCAGCCTAATATCAATATAAAAATACTTAAGTGTATTATTTTTATTAATGTAATATAAACAAATATACATATATACACACATGTGTGTGTCTCTCTGTGTGTGTGATGTGTAAACTAGATTTAATAAATGATGATCTTAACGTAACAAAAAATAAAATTAATAATTGACTGATCTCCTTTATTAGACCTCTAAAGTCGACATACATTTTTAATTACATTTTCTGATTTTTTTATTGTAATAGTTTTTTGGTTTAAAACCGGTTCTTAATCAACTGATAATTTACTCTAATATTTGTCACGTATAATTTGAATCTTGATCTTTAATATAGAGGCAAAATATCTTATTACTTCTAGTGTTTCTTTTAGACTTATTGTAACAAATATTAAGGAAAAGTTATATTATAGTAATGTAACTCTTTAATTATGAAACTATATACAATGAGGTGAATTGGTGAAAACGCAATGATCTTTCACTCCAGCAATCTAAATCATGAGACAAAGGTGCTACCATACACAAATTTATATCATTAAGCTTCAAGTCATCTAGTGATTGATGTGTACTTTTTCTTAAACAGTAACACTTAGATGTTTTAGAATAAAATCATCGCATTCTACATCATATGTAAGGCTTGAAATCACAACATATTTTTTTAAAGAACACATCACTTACTATTATGATGTATAAATAACTCGTGAAATTGTTTAGTTCATATATAAATATATTATTATATTAGGGCGATAAGATATTAAATAAAAAATCACTTATAATAACTCTCGAGCCGGTTTCATGGACACCTGTCCTTATCAACACTAAATTTTAATTAGTAAATAAAAGTCAAAACGCCAGTTGGGATTGTTCCCTAACATGCATCTACTAATCCTTGTTCCATGTATATTATTTTAGTCACATAATATTAATCTATTAACCCTTTTAAAATATGTATAATTATTTTAGTTACGTAACATTAGTCGATCTGATCTATTGCAAAACGTCAACAATCCATAACACTTTCAAACACAAGAAACCTATTTAATTTGCTAAAACATTTTATCTTCATCAATACACCTACCGTTTAAACAATATGGTTAAAATCTACGATATTCAGAAAATGCAAGGACGTAAACAAACCAAGCTGAGTCGAGCCAAGGTGTGTTTGGGCTCGGCTCATTTAAAATTCGAGCCGAGCCGGGCCGGCTCATTTATTTTAACGAGTTCAAAATCCGAGCTAGGGCTTGGCTCGTTTATAAACGAGCCGAGCCGAGCCTGCTTGCAAGCCAACTATTTTATTTTTTAAAAAAATATTTTTTATTTTGTATGTATTCATATATATATATATATATATATATATATAATAATAATAAATAATTTTTTTTATATTTGTTTATCTTGATTCGTTGAAAACAATTATATACGACTATTATTTTAAGAAGTATAATAATGTTTTTATACTTTTATAATTAGTTTGTTATTATAAAATATCAAAATAATCTTATGTGTATGGTGTATTTTATAAAATATGTCATAATTTTGATTTATAATTCATACAAATTATAATTTCAGTTTAAATTTAAGTGAGCTAATGAGCAAGCCAACGAGCCAGCTAAGAAGCGAGACATGAGCCGAGCTGACCTTGGCTCGGGCTCGGCTCGTTTACAAACAGAGCCGATTTGGCTCGTATAAGCGAGCAAATTTCAAGCAAGCTTTTTTCAAATTATTTTTGAGCAAGCCACAAGCTTTTTGTAAAACCCTATACAAATGTATGATAAAAATCTTTCGGTTTCGGAATTTATTGAAATCTTCCATGTTAATCTGTCTGTACTCTGCATGCAATGCAGTATTAGAAAAATGAGTCTAATGAACCTTTCAAAATAACCTTATATAAATTGTATTTCAAAAAAGTTGAGTTATATAAAAAATATGGTATTTACTAACAAAAAGTTTATTTTAGATGTAATGCAACCTTACTAAATACTTGCTTTGGTAAAGATATTGTTTTTGGATGATACAATCTTCTTAAGGCTTAATACAACTTTTTCTGTACTTATTGCAACATATTATCAGTGTTGTATTAGCTTTAGTTTGTGATAATGATTGATTTTTTAGGCTTATCAAAACACTTTAGTGATATTTTTCCTATTCTTACATTATCAATAACATACGTCAACATTTTCGACAATACCATTAATATCATCTCATCATCTCGAAACCACAACAAAATGTCCCTAAACATACTATTCTCCCATACAAATTAATCACATCTTTTCATTTAACTCACACCTGATAAGTCATCTTTCTACTACACTTGATGACCCATCAAACATACGAGAGTAGTGCATTAAGCACATAGGGGATATTTTTAGCAAAGTCCTTATTTAAATCATTGATTTTTAAGGCCTTGGGCCGGTGGTACCAACTGCCAAAATGTGTTGCAATGTTGCATGTAACGTGTTTCTTCTTAAAAGTTAAAGTTTTAAGTTTACTTATAAACAAATAGTGTTGATTTAAAAGTATATACACATTGCACGTGAGTTTATGATTAAATAAATAAATAAATAAATATTAGATGTCATCTATTAAGGATTAACCCTTGAAATAAAATATTTAAGTGAATTACAGCACTCAATAGTCTGTCGAATTAGAACGTGATTTGACTTTTTAATTCTGCACATGTTTAATTAAATAATCAAATCGCACGTAGTAAGATTTTTAAAATAAGAGGCTTTCTTATATTGTAACATCTTTGATAAATACAGGGTTAAATTTTTTTTAATTCACTACTAAACTAACAAAATAGGGTTAAAAAAATTAAATCACCAAATTGAATATGAACAAGGTTTGCGGGGTTACCGTTGGTTTAAGTTTAATTGAACAAAACAATGAATATGTCGTTTCAACAAGCACGTTTTCCTTAGTATTCGTAAATAACGAATATCTATGAAAAATATACATAAATTAGCTAAAAATTGCAAAAAATTATTAAATAAAAATTATACAAGATATTGTTCGTTCACGTAGATTTTGAAGACTCATTTATAACCCTAAATAACTATGTGAGACTAATTAATTCTTTTTCAATTTTACATCTAACTCCTAACTATAGAACATCTCCTATTGAATAAAAAAGAACATCGTGATCAAGCAGTTGAGCACTAATAAGCAAAAATATTGGTGTTGGAATAGAATGGAGCTATTAAAAATTTTAAATTGTTGCTTGTGTTCTATGTGATAATCTTTACTCTATTAATCATCAATAAGTTACAAGAAAACAAATACACATATGTTGACAAGTTAATCTAATCCATCAAACTTTAACTTATAATAATTACGTATTTTGATCCGGTATCAAATTCATAGCCATACTATTTTACCACCTTCTTTAAATATTATCGCTACTATTGTTTGTTATCAGCGAGAGCGCTAGACAAAAAAAGAAGCAGGGCAATCAAGCCCTTCGTTTAGTTCATCAACTGATGCAAGCCTTACACACAGGCAATCTAAGTGATTCTAGTGTATTTTAATAATTTAATGTGTCTAGATTTACAAATAGAATCAAAAGAATTCAAGTTTAGTTATAATACAATTTAGTAGATGCAAAGTATATGATTCTATAAACTCAATTGTATCTAGATATATAAGATATTAAAAGTTTAGAAAAAAGAATAAAAACTTTATTGGAGCATTCACAGTAGATTTTTTATATTTATTTGAGCGTATTTCTTATATTTTAGGAAACGGTTGTAAGTGGTTGTAAGTAAATGAGAGAAAAATATTACTGTTAATCTATATATTTTTGAAATCATTGTTCAATCCTTATAAAACTTTTAATATATTTGAAAGTTGTTGTGAGTGAATGATAGAGAAAATGTAATGATAAAGATATAAAAAAATATTATTTAATTTGAAAAGAGAGAGAAAAAGTATTGATTTTTAGTGTGATTATAAGGATAATGAGAGAAAACTCGATAATAAGTTAGCATGTTTTAATAATTTGATGGTTGAAAGGCAATCTGAGCCATTAACAAGTATCATTTTAACAAATCAAACGCACTAAATGCTGACGGGTTTAAAGAAAGTCTTTTAATGGTTTTACTAAGAGGCTACCAAACAAACCTTTGGTTTTTTTTAATAATAATAGTAGTATTAAAAAATAAAAATTTGATTACAACCTATAACTTATATCGTATTATCTTAGGACTTAGGTCATGTAACGATGAGAGTCATGTTGGTGCTAAATTGCTAATCATAGTTTTAACACTTTAACTTGTAATTAGGCCCAAACTTAGATGTTTATGGGCTTTTGGCTTACCGAGCTTCCTGTTTGGGACTTCCTTGTGGGCTGTGGCCTGATGTTCGAGAAAAAAAAAAAGCAATACATAAAGTCATGAATCATAATATTGCATTAAGCCTATCTTTTAGTTGTACTTTCATAATAATAAAATATAATACCTATTCAAATTTGAATAAATTATCTGTCAATATAAGTAAAGAAGATAAGTATCATCTTCACTAAATGGTTATTGTTATCGTTTTGTTGTCACAAATTAGTAGTCATTTTATGACAAATGAGTATAGAGCCTCCCATTAGATATTCTGCCTCTCTCCCTAAATAATCCGGAGGGTTGCGCGCTATCAGGTTCGGACCCACTGATTCAGTTGAAACAAAAACTAGACGCTAAAAGCATAACACCAGACGCTATCGATGTTAGGGATTTAGGTTTTGTGCGCGCACAAACTATCATCGGGAAGTAAAACATTAAACCCAACAAGTGATCTTTATGAAGCCCAACAACCACTCTTCTAAGCTTCATTAAACCGAGCCCTTCAAGCCCAAATTCAAGAATGGGTTAAGACTTAAGACTCTACAAACCCAACAAGTGATCACTGGATGAAACTAAACGTATTTGACAAATTGATATAGAAAGGGTTTTAAAGATTTAAAAAGACTCTACAACCCAACGTATTTTTTGTTTTTTCTTATAAAAGTTCTTTCATAATTTTTTGCACGTAAAAAACTAATATGCTTTCTATTTTGTCTTATAAAAGTCTCTCAATATTTTTTTACACATTAAAGTCTTTTTACTTGTTAAATTGTTATAGAAAAGGTTAATTGTTCTCATTGTCTACATGCAGGTTTCGATTTACATTCTTTGTTGCAACAAACAATGCTAGTTTGTTTAAACCATAATCTGGTTATTTGGGTTAACCGATTAATGCATTGTACCACCCGAGTACGGATCTGATGTAGGTTGGTTAAGCCGAAACCCGAATGTTACTCAACCCAAACATCGTACTACACTACTACTCAGCCCGATCTACACATAAGTACAATAACTGCATGAAGTTATTTAAAGTTGTTTTTAGAAAAAGGTTTTTCTTATTTATCCGGACTTATTATGTAAAGAGACTTTAATATGTAAAATTTTATTAAGGGATTTTTATGAGAAAACTTAGAATGTATGTTAGTTTTTTATATGTAAACAATTGTTGAAAAATTTTTATAAGAAAAAACAGAAAGTATGTTGTTTTTATAGTATTTGCCTTATAGAATTGAAATATCAAATATGGTTTAACAAATCACTTAAGTCTTGAACGATTGAGTTTTGGTGCTTTTACTGGAATTCATTATTGTTGCTTAAGTACGAAGTTACTATGTTACAAAAAGTTTAAAGAAACAACAAATACGTTTATCTTTTAGGAATATTTATACAATATGATTTATGTGAGATAGGATTTTAAATTTATGAATCATTACAAATGCTTTGCGGGGTACAAATCTTCTACTACCGACTCATATTTTGAAATTATGCGTACTTGAAACTAAGGGTACAGCATGTTTATAGACCGTCCAAATCATCCAAACCGCCCAAAGCACAGACTTGTTGGCCAGTTTGAAATATATACTTTCAAACTGTGCGAACCAGACCGTTTAAACCATAAACAATTGTTAGTTTTCGG
This sequence comes from Flaveria robusta, assembly GCA_025506415.1. Lineage (NCBI taxonomy): Eukaryota > Viridiplantae > Streptophyta > Magnoliopsida > Asterales > Asteraceae > Flaveria > Flaveria robusta. The sequence continues at coordinate 6,148,517 of CM046460.1, read as the reverse complement.
TTTGAAATGTGAAACCCACTGTGTGAACTGGATCAACCATTTACAAGTTTACATTTATATATTTGAACTTTTTGCGATCGCAAGACTATAAGTTGTTTTTGGTTTAAAGCTTGAATGAACACTATTTGTGCGTAAAGGTTGTTTTTCCCATCTGCAGAAATTATTAGTCGCAAGCACTATGTATTAATAAAGATTCTGCAGGTTTTATGAGGGTGTCAAAGTCTACAAATTTATTAAGGATTTATTTTGGAGGGAATTTATGTAATTAAATCTATAAAAACCATTTACTAACTACAAAAATTGATGGAGCAGACTTATGGTCACAATTCATCCTATTCATTTAATGCTAGATAAAGGTGACAATTGTGACCGCTATAGCATTATGGTAATCACACCTTTTGCCATGTTTTGCTCTAAAAGGTTTATTTTTTAACCATTTAACATTTTAATTTTTTAAAATAAAATCATCACATCATACAAGGTACTAAATTAGATTATCCAATATTTTAGTTGTAGAGTACACCTGTATCACAAGTATATCCTCTCAGGACGGATACAACTTAACAATTTTTAAAACATCTACTAATCTACTCTACAACATAACACTTGAAGGATACACACCCTTGCGTTGAAAGTTGAAACCGTCAAACAATTAGCCAATTTGGCTTACATTTATATAACACCGCAACCCATAAACTGGTTTGTTTTACGTTTATACAAAATCACAAACCGTCAACCAATCTAGAATCATGTTAAAACCGGCAGACCAAACCTTGAACACCCATAATCTAAATGAAAACAATTTGGAGGTAAATTTATAAAATAATAACTAACTTTTAATAGTATTCTAGTTAGATAACTCAAGTTTAAAAAATACTTACTTAAGTCACTCAACTTTCATGTTTTATTTAAATTATAAGTTTTAACTTATTTTTTAGTTTATTTTTCTTTTTGTTTCAATTATGAAATAAAATTTTCTTTTCCTTAATGCTAACGTAGAATGTTGACGTGAATTTATTTTTTTATATAATTAAAACATATATATTTTTTATTTTTTAATTTTATTTTATATATTGAAAATTTCGATCCCTGCCTCTTCCTCTTCATTACTTTTTTAACATAAGAAGATTTTATGATGACTTATTTAATAATTTATTGGTTTAATTTAGAAAAAACATGCATAAGTTATCAAATTAAAATACATTTAAAATTTTAAAACTTGATTAGTATGTTACAAGTTTTCCCAACAATTTACAATTGTTTTGGTGGTAGAAATAGACCATCAAGAAATGTGTAAAACTTCCATAAATGTGTATTTAATCAAGATTCTTTTTCATCATCTCACAAAAAATGAACCCCACAAACCTTCCACTCTCTGCAAATCGTGCACCAAACACAACAATAATACCCAAATGTCAATTCTCTAATCATATTATCAATAATAATATTCTCAATTCAATTCATACACCCTTGTTTCATTTGACTTTTCCTCTTGATGCTTCTTACTGCATTCAAGTTCTCACAACCGCTTTGATTCTTCAATACATCACAAAACCCTACTCATTTCATCAAAATCTTTGATTTTTATACTCCACAATCACGTCAATCAGACTCACGAATTAGGGTTCTTGATCAATTTCTCGAATAATCAAGAAATGGGTTGGAGAAACCCGTTTAAAGAAGTCACAAACTCGAAGCCAGTGTTCTTGACGGTGTACGGTACTGTGTTGATCGGAATCGTGTTCTCTGCTATTTATGTTTTCTCCGCCGTCTACTCGCCGGATTCCGCCCTCTCTTGGCGTCTATCTCAACGTATTACTCTGTTTCTTTTACTCTGCATTGTTGTTAACTCTTTTGTATGTTCTTTTGTTGTAATTCAGTTGTCATTCTCTATTGTCAACTACATGGGGTGGATTGAAATCGTGTTTAATCAGCATTTTGCTGAATTGGGTATGATCTTGCACTAATCAGTGACTCCATTACAGGAGAATTGACAAATTGATTGTAATTTAAGCTTTGGGGTATGAATTGTATTCTCTTGGATGGTTTTGAACTGTTGTTGAATTGATCAAACATTTGGAAGCTTAAAGTTGTTGCTTTGCAGCTTGGCACTTGTAATTAATCTCTTTTAATTGTAATTTTAACTAGTTTAGCTCCACCTTTACTTTCTGCTTGAACATTAGAATTGCATATAGCACGTTTAGAGTGACTTTATGAAGCATAGAACTTGTTTTAGTGAATCAACACTTTGGTTGTTGATGTTTGTTTAAGATGTTGATGAGTTTTCTTGTTTTTATGTATTGGGATAGACCTGGCACCTCCTTCCCCAAATCGTACGTTTGATTCTCCTTCACTGAGAATGGGTGGTGGTGGTGGTGTAATGGCACCTACGGCTCAGCCCGAAGTAAGGAAACTGAAGCCTATTTGGCAAACACCACCACCGGGTTCAGAGATGCCTCCACTGGAGACGTTTCAGTTAACGAAGGAATTGGTTCAAGAAAGGGTGAAGGATAATGTGATAGTAGCAACCTTTGGTAACTATGCCTTCATGGACTTTATCCTCACATGGGTTAAGCACTTAACAGATTTGGGAGTTGAGAATCTTCTTGTTGGTGAGTTGACTAAAGAAAGTATGGAATTCGTTCTCTTTAGAGTTTAAGAAACTGAGAACTTTTTTTAGGTGCAATGGACACAAAACTATTGGAGGCTTTGTATTGGAAGGGTGTACCTGTTTTCGATATGGGAAGTCATATGAGCACAGTGGACGTTGGATGGGGGTCGCCAACGTTTCATAAAATGGGAAGGGAAAAAGTCATTCTCATTGATTCAATGCTACCGTTCGGTTATGAGTTACTCATGTGTGATACTGATATGGTTTGGTTAAAGGTAACTCTCTTGCACATGTTTTTTCTTTTGCAGTAGGGAAAATTTCAATAAAGTAGCATCACACTTTCACTTCATTTATAATTTCCAACATAAGCCCTTAAAAATTGATTTAAAAATAATTACATGCAATTTGCCCCTTTCATTAAGCACATTTTTTTCTTCTGGTTTTAAAATGTTTTCTTGAGCCTGCTATGTTACTTGAACAGAATCCACTCCCATATCTTGCACGTTATCCTGAAGCGGATGTATTAACATCAACCGATCAAGTTACACCAACAGTAACAGACGATCGGTTAGACAATTGGCAACAAGGTAAAAATTTCAGTTCAAATTATGTTAAAAATTAAAATACAATTTTTTAAGGCACACCAATGGATATATTTTTTGGGGTGGACAGTTGGAGGTGCATACAATATAGGTATTTTCCATTGGCGGCCAACAGATTCTGCTAAAAAATTGGCAAAAGAATGGAAAAAAATGCTTTTAGCCGATGACAAAATATGGGACCAAAACGGTTTTAATGATCTTGTGCATAGACAACTGGGCCCGCCCGTTGATGATGAAAGTGGACTTGTTTATGCTTATGATGGAACTCTAAAGCTCGGACTTCTGCCAGCAAGTATATTTTGTAGTGGACATACTTACTTTGTCCAGGTACAAATCATAACTAGAATTTGCTTTCCATTTGATTATTATTTTGTATTTTCAATTATAATCATGCTGCAATTGCAGGCCATGTATCAACAACTCAGATTGAAGCCATATGCTGTACATACAACATTTCAATATGCAGGAACTGAAGGAAAACGTCACCGGTTACGTGAAGCTATGGTTTTCTATGATCCACCAGAGTATTATGATTCTCCTGGTATGATTTTCAGTCTTCATTTCTTTTTAATGTTTAATTAAAATTGACTGCTAAAATCGGGTAAAAAGATATAAAATATGTCTATTTTCAGCAATTTGCCCTTTAATTTTTGCCTGTTACTGTAACAATATCAAGATTTCTGCATTTGTTGTATGTTACACAGGAGGCTTCTTGACATTTAAGCCATCTATTCCAAAAAGCTTATTACTAGATGGGGAACATAATCTTCAAACACATTTCACTCTTGTTAATTATCAAGTATGCTTATACATGCTTATCTGTATCTTCTTGCATCCTTTATTCGTGAAGTTGCAATTCAAGCCTTTTTCCAATTTAACTTTTTTTATCATGAAATAGTGACTTGATTTATGTGAGTGAATTGCAGATGAAGCAAATAAGGACAGCCCTTGCAATAGCATCAATTTTAAATCGTACATTGGTGAGAAATATTTACTTTGAATAACACGCATTTCGTATCGCAGTATCTTCAAAACCATTTTTTTATTTTATTTGCTTTCTAATGGTTTTACTTCTAATTTGTATTTTTTTAGGTAATGCCTCCAATATGGTGTAGGTTGGATAGATTATGGTTTCCACATCCAGGAGTTCTCATTGGGACGATGACAAGACAGCCATTTATCTGTCCTTTGGATCATGTATTTGAGGTACTTATGTTATATTCGTTTTTGGTGTTCGCAACAGATTTGTATATATTTTACAATTTAACAGATGATGAAATTAGTTACAGAAACCAATGCTGCTCTGTAGGTGCATACGATGTTAAAGGCATTGCCTATTGAGGAATTTGGACCAGCAATCAATATAAGAGAATACTCTTTCTTTGACAATCCATTGATGCCTGCAAAGGTATATGCTATTCGCCTTCATTTAGGGGCATAACGGCGCTTTTATAGTCGACTTTATCCTGACATCCGTTCTCTAAATTTTCTGCTTTTCTGTTAAAAAATCTGCTTTCAGGTGAAGGATTCATGGCTTGATGTACAATTATGTCAAGAAGGGTCAGAAAACTGTCAGTCAAACGTTACAAACACAGCTGGAGTACTCAGATTTCCAAGGCGTAGCAATGAAGAAACGGTATGCTAGATGAACAAGAACAATAAAAATATATTTATTGGTATATGCTATGATTATTTTCCCATAGATTTTTCGAGGTTAAATTAGTGAGTCCTCAGGGTTCACGAAACCATACATCTATGCTCTTGAATATGGTAAAAAAAAAAAATGGATGATTCTATACGACTCACACGTACTAATTTTTTTTATCACATTTAGCTTCGGATTTTAGACTCATCCCGACAACTTTTTTGATGTTGAACAGTTGAAAACAGTATTCTCCCCGTTGAAGGATGTCAAAGTCATCCAATTTTCGTCAATGCAAGATGCCTTCCTAGGATTCACCGACAAGGCAATATCTCTTTCTCATTCTGTTAACTAAAACCTGAATTAATTATCTTTTTTTGTTTGGGGATATTTATTTTGGACCAGAGGGAGTAGTTATCAAAGAGAAATTGTTGCATTTATTCAGGAGTAACTCATTTGACCTCAAAAGTCAAACAGATCAGTCTTTTAGATCATATGCTACCACATATCATAACACTGAAAGTAATTTATATGCTTTTTTCCATGATCAGACAAGGGAAGAAAAGTTCAGGAACCGTGTGAAGCGATATGTTGGAATATGGTGTTGTGTCGAAAAACACGAACCAGGTCACATATATTATGACATGTACTGGGATGAAAAACCCAACTGGAAGCCTCTCCCTCCCCAAACACCAGAAGAAGATCGCCCGCATTGGTGATGGATTGCATACATGCTACATCAACGGCGGAGATTTTATCACAATATCTGACATATAATCGAGTCCTAACCCTGGTTCAGAATTCAGATCAGTAGGCTTTGTGATCCATGTATACATATAGATGCAAACAGGAAGGTGTCGTGGTTCGAATGCTCGAATACTAGGGTTCGCGTTTGAACAATAATGATATAATGAAGTGTGAAAGGTGTAGCTTTGATAAGCTAAAGTATAACAATGTACAACTTTTCTTTTTGTTTTGATGGAAATTCGTTACTGGAAAATTCATGGGACCCAAGCATAAAAAAACTAGCGCGAACTAGAGTGTTAAAGAGACTCGAGCGTTTATCTACCACTGTGCTAGTCCTTAAGATTGTTATGTACAATTTTTGTTGCATAATTCACAAGTCAATAGAGCATTATGGTGAATTAATTACTGTAAAAAGCAACTAACAGGAGGTACACAACTTAAACAGTCGTAAACAGACAAAACAGTTCTCAAATTAACAGATTTACAGTAGAAAATCAAGGCAAGTCTGCAAAAGGAAAAAAAGGAAAAAAAATTAATTAAACAAATAGGAATTTTTAAGACGTTTAAATCAAATCTAGTAAACTTATAAAAAGTGTTTAGATTTATTTTAATTATTTAAAATGCGTCTTTATAATATATAGAAACCCAAGAGTTTGGTCTCAACACATCAAAAATATAAGCTAGATGATTTGAGCTCATATTTAAACTTAGGTTTCTATACAAATGTTCCTTTACCATAGGATGCGGAATTTTTCAGTTTTTTATAGTGTTTTTAAACCGTTTGGACTAAAAACCGTTCATAATACTATTCCAGCTATGCTTATTTGGAGAATATTTTAACTGTTGAACCCGACTAGATGGTCGACTAGATTTCAAATTTTTTTCCTAATTTTTTTTCTTTAAAATTCACTTTTTATTATTTATTTAGTGTTCCATTATTCATGTTTTAGATATTTAAGTCTTAATATTTTGTTAAAACTATAGTATTAAGCCCCCCACGTTGCGGCATGGACGTAAAACCATACCAAGTAGCATCAATTTTTCACAGTAACACTAACATAAAAAAAACTCATATTAAAAAAGAAATAAGAACCGGAAAAATAAACCGAACGAAAAGTAGACGTAAAAACATTTGAACCCCACATGTGAAACGTAAAAAATTAAAAACAATAACTAAGTTTGTTGAACCGCATTAAAAACAATAACTTCATAATTAGTATTATGTATAATTGTAAATCCGCATAAAAAAATATAGTATATTCATAATTTATTTTAACTTATATATTGATAATTTTTAATTTTTTTAACTATCGAGTCTTAAGCCTATTGAACCGCACTAAATGGTCCAACTAGTAAGTAATAAGTGACTAGTCCGTTTTCTAGTTATGTTATAAAAACATTGCTTTTTATTTTATTTTATTTTTATTTTATAGAACGATAAACTCAAACATTCTCTAAACTATTTTAAATCAATATCAGTGTCTACTATAAAACTATAACCATCAACCACCAGACGATAAACACCTCTACTAAACACCATAATTCCATCAAACTATAACCGCTTTGGTTTTTGTTTTTGTTTAGAGGACACACTTGTGTTATTAAAGAATCAGAAGCTTTGAAACGTGTATACATGTTTTTAAAAGCTAAATTCATATAGGTTGCCGCCTCGCCGGCTTTGGTGGGTAATAAGTATATTTTTTTTTGGAACGGCATCAAACAGTTATAGTAAAACAAAAGAAAATATCTAATGAGTTAAAAATAATAATTAAAAACAAACAACATAATTAAATTTACACCAATCTTTCTATTCAAGCATTTTAAAATACACACCGTCTTAGATGGATGATGAATATAAATAAGTTGCACGACAAGAGAAAAGAAGATGAAATCGAGGGGCATTACATAAACCAAAAATAAAGAAATTACATGATTTTAACGACATGTCACACTTCTATTGGTTTAAATGTTTGGAAACAAGTGTTTTACATTTTTTTCCCTTGAAACTCAAATGACTATAACGTTCTATTTAACCAATCTTAATGACCAAATAAGTTACCTCTAACATAACATTTAGATATTTATCTATTTCTTACACAAGATTAGCAAGTATCATCCAAATAAATACTATAAATAGAAACATAACTAAACATACTTTAAATGCATATATAAAATAGATCCTCTAAATCCGCCATGACAACATGCCAACCACAAAAACCTTTTACATGAAATATATAAGTGGCTTGCATACCTTAGTTTTTTAAAGTTTAGAAGGTAATAGATTGACTCTCTCTTTCTTTCCTTCCATCTCTCATAATGAATCTTCAAATAACTTTTTTCTTTTCTTTCTAATAGAATATATATGATTTAAGGTATCTCTTCAAGTTTGATTTTATACCACTGAGAGAATAGTTATTTAAGCATTAGGTGTTATACGAGTTATATTCGATATTTATCTTGTCTTTTCTCTCTTTTATCAAATGTAATGTAATGAACATGGTGTATTTTGTTTCACAAGCTTGTTGTGCAATTGCTAAATGTATGGATCTTTTTTACTAGGGTCACAAAGCGGCTTTGTGATTAGACAACCACAATGGCTGATCAACCTCGTGCTGGTGGAAGTGATCAACCGCGTCCTAGTGGAAATAATCCTTCAACAGGAGGATATCCTACGGCGGTAGGGCCTCCCCCACAAGGGGGATATCCTCCGTCCGGGGGATATCCTCCGTCCGGAGAACATCCTCCACAAGGTTACCCTCCATCTAGTGAACATCCTCCGCAAGGATACCCTCCATATGGGTATCCTCCACATGAGTACCCACAAGGGTATCCATCACAAGGATATCCTCCTCCTCAAGGTTATCCATCACAAGGATATCCTCCACCGCAAGGGTATCCTTCACAAGAATATCCTACACAAGGCACACAAGGATACCCTCCTCCACATGGTTATCCTCAACAAGGCTATGTACCGGGTGGATATCCCCAAGGTGGTCCTCCTGGAGCATATCCACCAGCTGGTTATCCGAGCGGTCCTCCTCCTCCAGGTGCATATCCACCAGCTAGCTATCCAGGTGGATATCCCCAAGGTGTTCATCCCGGTCAACATGGAGGTAAACACACCAACTTTACTTGAGGAACCATTTTCTCATTTATTAGCGAAGCTTTATTTGAGAGTAGAATTCAAATAATTGATTTACCTAAATTACCTCAAGAAACTTATGTATATAGTTCACATTCTTTTAACCATTCGTTTGATATTTTCAGCACAAAAGGCAGAAAAAGGAGGTGCTGGTGCTGTAATGGGATTGATCGCAGGGGGAGCTGCGGCATACATGGGTCGTGGCCACTATGGACATGGTCATGGTCATGGTTATGGCTACGGTCATGGAAAATTTAAGCATGGCAAACACAAACACGGAAAATATAAACGTGGAAAATTTGGCAAGCATAGGGGTAAAGGAAAATTCAAGATATGGAAGTAAAGCAAATCTTGGAAGGACATGAACGTTTCTGAAGTACAACATTTATAAAAGATAATGTAGATATGCTTATAACGTGTTACATATTGCTATGCATTATAACCTAATTGTTAATGCACTTATCATGGCTTTAACATGTTAAAAGTTTGAATTATTTTTGTTTAGGCAATGTATGAAGTTAATTTTAGTAGCTAAAATCTCAGCAAGAGTTTTGTAAGCAGCCGGTTACGTTAGGTAAGAGAATGCTTAATTGCATAGATATTGAAACTAAACTTATTTTAGTTATAATCTTTTTTATTTTCTATATAGTAAAAAATATTCATGTTATACATATTTTCAAAAATCAATCATTTGCTACATTTCTATTGGTTAATCGAGCCTCGATTTGAAAAAATTTAATCAATGATATGAGAATTATTAGTTTAATTACATAAAACTTTATTCGTTTTTATAATATATTTGTTTTTATAATATATTCAATCAACAATTTTACCATATTAAGTTTAAAATAAACCTATGATTGAAATTTTGAATTCTTTTTAATCAAAGCATCAAGCAACACAACCTAGTTCTGCTTGAATAAGCTCGTGCTCGTCGTTGAGGGGGGGGGGGGGTTGTCTTTAGGTTGTCTGGTATACCATCACGTCCAAAAGCATTAGGGATGAGGTGGTCCATGAAGGGGCAATACAGTGTGGCGTTAACGTGCGTTAAAGGCTCAACACGTTAACGCTTTAGCGAGCATGAAGAAAAATGAGGGATGTGAAAAGGGGTGAGACCATGTTCTGCAGGTGAAGTAATGTGAAAGATGATGAATTGAATGACGTGATGCCTACTTGAAATTAAAGAGCATAAGAATACACTCAATGCCCTTCGTTTCAACCTATCCAAGCACTAAGGACTTCCTTTCAATCTTTGATTTTAATATTGCAAGAATGGCTTTAAAATGGGGTTTGGTCCCAGTGGCGGAGCTTGAACCATGGCTTGGGGGGGCGGGGACGAAAGTAAACTATTTTAGGGGGGGGGCGGGCGCCCCCCCTGGCCCCTTAAAAGCTTCGCCATTGTTTGGTCCAGCGCAATCATTTAGACTCGCCACTTCGTCTCAGGCTATGTCTGGCGCCATCGTTCCGACTAGCCAATTCGCATGGGGTTTAGTCTAGATATTTGCATGGGTCATCTAAAATAAATGATGATATTTCTAATAAAGTTTGTTTGAAAAAGTTTTAACTTTTAAAATAATTTATCAAGATCACAAATCATTGCGTTGCGGCTCAAGTTATCAAAGAACAAACATATAAGCCGTTAAATGTGTCTTAAGGCATCGATTTTTTTATATTTTTTATGTTATACAATATTCTAAATCTGTCATTGTGGCATGCTTAGTTTTATCTAATTTTCAATAAAAAAATTCATTGAAAACGTATTTGTTTGTGTTCATGTATAAGTTATTGAAGCACAAACATATAATCGGTTAAAACTGCCTCAAAACTATAACTTTTTTAGAACTTTTTCTAACTTAATTTTTTTCAACAGACCGAACAATATAGAAGTTGTCCCGTTATAACTGAGCTAGTTTATATAGAAAGGATCTCATAAGAAACAAACCTCATTCATAAAAACATAAAACAGAGAAAAAAAAGTGCATCTAGAATTGCTATCTCCAAACACAAGTTTTTAATGTTGTATGAAAATACGAATTCCAAACGGACCAGATTGCTCCAACTGAAACTTCGATTCACCTAGAGATCTACGTTGATTTTGGTCTACGCAAAATCAAACAACATTAATTAAGGTGTTAGAGAAAAATGTTCCTGTAACAATTTTTCGGCGTGAGAATAAATAATCAGAATAAGTGAATAATGGGTAAAAAAGAAATAGAGATAGTTTTGAAGAATATTTGTGTATGAGAAGGTCAATTCTTCCTACCTTGTATCTATAGTATAGTATGATATGTGTGTTAATATCATGTATGATAACGGGAGTGGCCTCAAAAGAGTTTGTTAGGCCATTGGGTCCTACCCATGCGTTCAATCAACTGTTAGAATTGATGATAATTGTAACATCTTGGATGCGAGATGCGTGTCGGTTTTTTGCTACGGGTCGGATGTTGTTTGTAATTTGCGGGTCGGATCCCCGGTCCGGGTTATAATCCAGTATCATACGTCTACACGGTATGATAGTATGAATCGAAGAACTTTGCAACTTCATCGGCTATATATGCAATTGCACATGGTACTAATTAAAGATCAATTACGCTAGAAAGATCGTTCTTGATTTGATTCTCAGATAATTAAGAAAAGTAACGACGATCCCAACAAATTTTGTAGATCGTTTACAGAAAAATCTCTTTTTGTCGATTCATGATGTCAAATAGCCGCTGATCAAACCCCACTTATGATCTCAGCAAGCACATGCTGTCTTTCAAGACGTAAAACCGAAGCTCCGACCCCAATTATGATACATTGATACCAGTGAGTAAATTCTATCTGGTTATAATGCAATGTTTGCAAAAGCGTGATCATGTTAATGTTAAAAAAAATTGCGCATCAAGTCATCAACTGTTTGATGATATGCCCATGAGAGATTTTGTAGTCTGCAATGACATGTTAATACCGGTTCACACTTACTGTTTCAGCTTTTAAATTCTTTAACATAAATTTGAACTTTGGGTCACTTGGAGATGGTGGATGAATAAATTGAACTTTAGCACCAAAAGTTGCTTAGTGGGATTGTGGGAAATGGGTGGATTATTTAATTGTGTGTTAGTTACTTACAGTTATAGTGTTGTTTGAGTGTTTGACTTGTTTGATATGTATCAAGTATTTTTATCTGCAAAATTTCTAATATGTTTCTTAAACAGAACCAAGAACTTGAATTTGTTTGTGTATCCTATAGGTGTCATATATTCTTGGACATGAAATAAAGACCACAAAGTATAGTAATTGAACAATTTAAGGTCGGGTAATCAAAAGTAGTTTACGGTTTGTTGACTGGTTGGTTGTTAGGAAAATATGGAGGGGGGAAAATGCTAACATCAATAGTTAATTTGATTTTGATGGAGATATGAGTTGGATGATGGAAAAGATCTCTTGAAATTGGTTTATGGGCTTTAGTGTGAAATTGTAAAAATTAGGATAAATTCTTTTTTTTCATATGAAAGCTTAAATATTAACAAAATTTTATATTGGTTATAACATGAAACTTGAATTTATTGTGTGTGTGTTATTATAGCATTTTGAAATTGTGTTTCTTTGGTTAAGCTTGTTTGCAGATTTTGTTCTACATCTTGGATTTGGTTATATCTCAGTCACATATAAGATCAGCATATTATTGGATTGAATGGTCATATCACCTGACTGAAGATTCTTGTAAAGTGTTCAGGTAATATTCTGAATTCTCTTGTAATATGTCATGTTCCATATATATGCCTCTATCAAGTATTCCGATATTAATCCAATCCCTAAGGAATGTTCTTTTTATTAAGGATAAATTTGCAAGAACCTAGTTATGCCAAGTAACCTTCGAACCAACTTGCAGTTTCTATCACTCATCTAGAACCAGTACTGCAGAATATTTATCGGTATCCATTAGTAGTGTTTTAAGCCCTAAAGTTACAAGTTGGTACTTAGTAAATCCATGGAGGATTCTTTTCTTTATCCTTGAAAGTAGATAATTTGCATACATCTACATCTCTTGAAAAATGATCAAAGTTGTAGCAATAGGGTATCTATATCTAATATTATTATGTCTCTTCTGACAAAATGGCTAAGCTCTTCAAGAAAATTATTCCTCGAGTAAACTTGCTTCACCGAACCTTCTGCAATGCAATATAGGCAACAAGCCGATAACCAATCAACATCATTGCCATAATCAGCAAATCAACTGGTAAATTATTTAATCCCACTGATTTGACAGCTGGAAAGTCTGCAACATGACAGTAGACCCCTTTTGAACATTCGTATAAATCATTCTCATTGTACTGAACTCCAAGAAGAAGTTTGAAACAGTAGTAGCTATAGCTCAAATACTTTAACCACACTATAAAAGGCGGGATTTGTTGTACGTAATATCCTCCAGCAATAAGGAAAACAAGTGTTGTAACAGATGCCAAAGTTGTGGCTTGTTTGACATCCATAAGAATGGCACCAATAGCTAATCCTAGACTTTGGGCTACAAGGACAGTGTAGAGGACCACAAGTAGGGACAAGATAAAAGTGGCTGGGTCGGGTTTGAGCCCACCCATCCAATAAAATATGAAAGTGAAGGCGGTTGGCAGGGCAAGTTCAAGTGGCATGTCCCCAATGGTTCTTGCAAGGAAGTAAGACGAAAGGCGGTACATTCCAGATGATCGTTCTTTTATAAGCATTCTTCTTTCTTGAGGAAAAGTGAAAACAGCATTATATAGTGGGTAAAACCCCCAAAAAACGGAGAAGAAGAAAAGCATTGCTATCTGCAAGAAAAGAAGCAAACAGTTTTAGCATCGGTTGATCGCAGAGAAAGATGATTAACTTTAGCATGATATCAGTTTTCCTTAACCATCTTCCCTTAGGCTAGAAAATCATCAAAGTTTAAGAGAACTAATTTAACCGCAATTACCTAGTATAACCGGTTTTTAGACATTTCTTAAGAAAAATGATCCGAAGTTAGTGACATGTCATAAAGTTATTTGGTAGGATTACCTTAAGTTTTGGTCAGATTACCTTAAGTCAAGTGTTTTAAGAGCTTAATGAATCTGGTGAAACAATCACAAAGAACAGGCTGGAAAAATCATTAAAGTTTGAAATAATTCTACTTAACTATAATTACCTAATATAATTGGCTTTAAAGCGCGACATAAGAAGAAGTCAGCATGGTCAGATGACATTAGTTACCATGTCAACATATTGACCAGTTATGGTGTTTGATTAACCTTTAATCAGTAGTTTTGAACCTTTGAGGTTTCTTTTTTTGACACCACAAGAAAACTGGTTACTTTTTTGTTATATTGTTTATATTGATTTATGGTTTTAAGGTTTATAAGTGAACTCATACCCTATCTTCGATATGGGACGTTGGAGTATGCCACCATAAAAGTCCTCCTAGTATAGCAACACTTATCACTTGGAAGATTCGAAGCTTATTGAAGGATTCAAATCTTCTCTCTCTTACGCCTCTGAGAAGTAGCACCTTAAACTGATGAAACCAGCTGGTGCACCATTGTTCTGATTTCACATGGTTTCCTGAACCATTAGCAACACCATGAATAGGTTAGTGTTTACGCAAATTGCTCCATTAATCAACCATGTGAATATTTCTTTTGCACAACTTACTTGTTGAAGCTTCTTTTGCATGTTCATGATTGGTATTGTCTAGACTGCATAATTCAGCTTTGAGTCTTGTTGAAATGTTTGTATCATAAGAAGTGATGAGTTTTTGTCTTACTAACTTCCATTCATGTTCTGTGTTTTCACCTTGCTCATGTTCTTGCATGGCATCAGGTGCAATTCCTATCATGTAATTTTTTTTATTAATGGTTAGGACTATTGTGAATTTATGAAGATAAGATTCTTTATACGCACACGCACACCCACTTTGTTAATCAATTGATGCAGTTGTAATATTGGAGAAGTGTAGGTGTGGCCATGTGGGGTCTTTCTTTTCTTCACTTTCAAAAGTACAAATATGAACACACTTTCTTTAAACAAAATAAATCAGATGTAACTTACCATTAGCAAGATCTAGTAAAAGATCCGCAGGATTTAGCGTGATGGATGTTGAATATCCAATGGATGAGAAATACTCTATAGCAGTGGATGCAGGACCATAGTAAATCGGTGAGCCCTCAGACAACAAGACTAATTTATCAAACATGTGGTAGAGTCGGCTAGATGGCTGATGAATTGTTGTGACCACGGTTCGGCCTCCACTAGCAAGCCGTTTAATAGTAGTTAGAATCCTCTGAGCAGTGGTTGAGTCTAGACCGGAGGTTGGCTCATCTAGCAACAACAAGCTCGGGTTAATCAGCATCTCTTGACCAATGCTCACCCTCTTTTTCTCTCCACCTGAAATACCTCTAAACAGCGGACCACCGATCATACTATTCTTACACCGAGTTAGCCCCAACTCTGATATAACTCGCTCCACATGCTCAACCTTCTCATTTTGACTCAAGCTTTTTGGTAGCCTTAACATAGCAGTGAATAATAGGGTCTCAGTGACAGTGAGATGAGGATAAAGAACATCCTCTTGGGTCACAAACCCCGTTTGCCTTTTCACAGAACCAGTAAACGGGTGGTTGTTATATGTAATCTTTCCGGACAGATTACCAGTAAGCCTTCCACCAAGAGCTGTGAGGAGGGTGGTTTTACCACTGCCAGATGGACCTAACATTGCAAGTATCTCCCCCGGGCAAACCTTACCCGTCACCCCATTCAGTATCGTCTTCTCACATGCACCTTTTCTTTTAGTTTTAACTTTGTAAACAACATCTTCAAACTGCATATATATCAGTAAAAAAACAGAAAATGTAAAACACAAATGGAGGGAGAGAGAGAGAGAGAGAGAGTGAGAGTGAGACCTTTAAAGTTATGGGGTATAAGACTAGGTGTAGAAAGGATGGTGAACGGGCATGGGGCGGAACCGGGTACGTGAGACAAGATGAGCAATTATTATGGGGTTTCTCCATTTCAATGGTGTTTTCAGAAGTTGGAACTACGGAATTAGAAGAAGGCATGGCCATTGACCAAGTGGTTATGATGTCTAAATGTTTTCTTTTTGAATGAAGATAATTAGAGGTGGAAGAAGTTAAAGAAGTTGGTTTGGTTTGTTAACTGCATAACACAAGTATATATACAAGTAATGGTCAAGAAAAGGCGAGGATATCAAAAGAATCTGATGTTGCCTTAGACTATATGGTGGGTGGGTCCCCATTTTTTTTTCTGCAAAGTATTCCAACACTCACTTTGAGTCCATTATTTATTGTAATCTGTTGGAGTTTCTGTTCTCTCTCTTACTCATCATTTGATGCTTGCTTTTAGATCTTTTCTCTATAGTGATCAACTAAGGCTGCATGGATGATAATGCAATTCATCTGCAGCAGCAATAAGTGGGAAATGAAACTCATGCCATTTAATTTAATTCATTTCTTTCGGTCCAAATGTTATTTTATGCTAATTTAATTTTATCATGAAAGATCCTTGAAACAAGTTGCAAATAGGAGCCAAAGATCCTAATAATGATCATATTAGCTAGAATATGCAAATTAACTGGAATATTGTTAATGAAACAAAGAAAAACTCTAGATAATTCCTATAATTCGAGACGTACGGGTCTTTTAAGTTTTTTAAGACTAAAATTTCTTTCTGATATTAACACTTAAAAGCCTGATATCCTATTTATAATGAAGACTCTCTAGATTTACTCCAATTACTTAGCCTAGGTTACGAGTAATTAAGCTTGCTTAACAGGACATAACATCAATGTGCCCTATGTTGGTGTTTAAGCAAGAAATTGGTGAAAATCCAAGTACGAATAAAGGGGGCCCTGAAATTTTTCCCTTTAGAACGAAAGCGATCTTTTGTTATATTGATTCTACGATAAAAAGATCATACTTATAGCTATGATAAAATAAATGATTAAAATTATCAAGTCAAATGAGTATTTAGGGCCATCCACTCGGGAGGAGCATTGATGCTGTCCTTATAATATTAATGGCTTAAGTAAAGAAAGAACAATAGTGAAGGAAAGTAGAAATCAGAAGGCTGGGATTAATAATCTTGTAAAGTTGATGTGGAGGGAAGCTTTGAAATGAATGGCAACTTTTGTCTAAATTCCAACTGATTTTATGAATATGTTCTTGTTTTCCTACCGGTTTTCAATATTCCTATCTGATATGATATTCGTTGTGTGCTTGTTTAAATACTATATATAATCATTCTCTTATTTTGTTTAAGAAAATATTACTTAGATCAAAATCAAAACTGCATAAACTCAGATTTGGTTGAAAAAGAAAAGTCACGATGAACATGAGATACTTGAAGATGGGACTGTAGCAACTTTAATCAGGGATTATTTACTTATCAACATCTTGGGTGGGTGATTAGTTTGCGGTTGGGATAGCATTAGATTCTTAGCCGAAACTTTATTCGTATAGCATGGTGTTCAAATAGAATCCACTTTTTGCTATGCTTATCACATGGTTGAAGAACTTTGACACAGATAGAGAAGGGTCCAAAGGTAGCTAGTGAGTTTTTAAATTGTCTACACCATATGCTAGAAATAAAATATGTGTTAGTGGCGTGTGTATATCGTCTGGCATAGGCATCTATATGGCGATTCCTTAGCTAGAGTAACCTTTGTTTAAGAGTAGGCTTGTCTTCTTGCATGTAATGCAGTCTCATTAAAATCATGTGCTTGTATAAAGTGATCTACATACATTTAATCTAAAAAGTTGTATCTTGTTCACACTAGCCAGTAGCTCCTGAAACCAGTAGGTTATGAGGTTAGATCTCTTTAGAGATCCATATCCCTACCTATTCAATTTGTAACCGTTCATATCATTCTTCTCTGTTCAATTTGTATTCGGCCAAAAATATGCATGATGCTAAACTTTTATGCATGTATCAGATTTTATGCCAAGTGTATCTATGTATGTATATATAATTGTATATACATGCACATAAAAAACAAGCAACAGCCATACTGGTGTTGTTAGTGTCTAATTGTTTACCATTCAACCCAATTCAAGTCGTCTGATGACCCTCATACCTTTCCTCTTTATTCAATTTGTTTTCATAGCGGATGAGAAATATGCGATAAAATTTAACGAATTAGATATACCAGCTAGTAATGAAAAGAGCTACATGGAATGATGCTGTATGCTGCTTTTACTGTTTTCCTAATTTAGAATATGGTGTCATTAAAGCCTATTGCAGTGAAGGCTTTTGGGTGGTGGTTGTATTCTTCTTATCCCTTGAAAATTGCTTCCAAAATGAAGATTATGTTTATTACTAAAGTGATCATTTTCTCAATAAAAATGCATTATGTATTTTATCATGCAATTATCTCTTCTTGATACATATGGTGATATTTTCTAACTGTGAAATTGCTGAAAAAACAGAACGTGGAGCGAAGAATGGACCAAAACATAAGAACCAAGGGTGCACCACATGAGGGTGTGATGCATATGGGTGCAGTCAACTACAAAGATTCCCCAGATCAGGCTTACATTGACCCACCACATAAATCCAGGTAATTTGATGACAGCTGAATCAAAACCTACTCAATTTTATTGTGGTCCAATTTGATCCACTCTTATTGCCATGGTTTCTCTATTTTGTGCATCCATATATGGTTGAACATATATGGAAATTTGTCTAGTCATCACCCAGAAATGCATACGTAAAGATCATGATTATTTCGGCTGCTTTTTCACATCATCGAGTACTACTTCCACCACCATTATTCTGTCATTATTTTTACATGATTTCCTCATGAACACAATGGATTCTGAGCATTGAGGCTGTAGACCCCATTGAAATAGTAAGGGTATCTTTTCTGTTGATCTGTGTTTGCCAATAGTGATGTGCAAAAGGACCAAACACTAAAGGTTTGGTATTGGTCTCTGTAATCATTCTTAAATAGTTTTTTTTGCCAATAAGTCTAACAAGTTTAGTGTCTGTTTACTTTTTTTGGTGATATTGTTGTATTGTTGTTTGCGCTGGTTAATGTCTTTGTTACTTTAAGACGAGTACTATGTCTTGAAGAAAATTTTATCCTTCTATTTTTATGCATAGCTTGCCTTATGTGACTCCACTTAATTAAGGAAGGTTTTAGAGACAGTGGATCAAAGCAAGGGAACGAGGCGACCGGAGGGAGGGTTTGGTATGGTAGTGAGACCAATAGAGAAACATAATAAATAGGGAGTATATGAAAGATCCATGTGTATTAAATTAACATAGCTACTGAATTCGTAAAGACTACTTCATCTTTTAAGTCAAGTGAGGAACTCGTCTGAGGGAAGGGATTGGTGGATTGCGACCTTTAACTCCCAAGATCATTTTCCTTCAAAGATAGAATAAAACAGTATGTTAAACAACATGTAAAGGTACAATCTATATAAATTGACACTGCACTTCCTCCTAAAATACATATATGCATACACGTGTTGTATCGTAATACCTTTTTTTCCAAAATAAATTTTATATTTACATGATCCTCTGTATATCATGTATGTGAGAGAAATCTAATATACTTTTGGTTTATATAAGAGTATGAGATACGAATAGTTAATTGAATAAACATACATTTTAACATAATTTTTTTAGTAAAACACAATTACACAATTTGCTCAATTCAAATTCCTTGTCTAATCTAAAGTTATTGAAGGCTTCAATAATACATGGAAAGCATCTCGCGAATGTATTTGAGATTTTTAACCTTGCTTAAGATGTTGTATGTAAATTTTTATTAAATTTAAGAGTATCAATTTGTATAGTGTATTGTTGAATTTTTTTATAGTTAGACTCAACTTATTTTTTAACTTAAAGGCTTTAAGTTTTATTACAAGTTTTATATTTTTTTAAATTGGTATGTAAATGTACACATTCCTAGCTAATTTCATATTTGACTCCTTTTTAAGTCGAACTTAAGTATGTATCATAACATCTGGTTGTGTTATATATATATTTAAGCACGACTCTTACGACCTATAGAAAGATTGCTAAATAACTCTTTTTCAATTTGTTTTGTTTAGATGGAAATATTTAATTATTAATTTATTTTATCTCGTAGAAATGAAGGCCTCGTGACATTACTTTATTATCTCCCAGTCTTCCACTAAACCTTGTTCACTAGCCTAAAAGTTTTTACACCACTTCGTTATAATTATTCATAATTATAATTATTATTATAGTTATGAGACCAAAAACTATTAGTTTATTCATAGTTAGGCGTAATCATATGGTTCACCGCACTATAAATGATTTGGTAAACAAAATATTGTTTAATATTTTGTATATTATCTTTACAATGTTGCAACCAAAATTTCTAGAATATGTTTCACAAAAGTAACGGCCAAAAAAGAACAAATCAGGTGGACGGGTCATAGAATAAGTGAAAATGTTGAGGGATGGATTCTAGTGGGTGGTGTTAGGGGTGTGTTTTTTCCCCGAACCCGGGTACCGAATTCAAACCATATCAACCTGAACTCAATTAAAGACTAACCCGAGCAACGCAACTCGATTATTACATTAAGCCAAATTTGATTTTTATAAATGGTTCGATATTGGGTTACTTTTGTGGGAATTGGGTCAACCTAAGTAACTTGAATCTTAGTTTCTAAAAATTTCCTAGATTTTATATATATGTATTATGCTAGTGTTTACAAGATTTGAAATTCATAATTTCAAAACTTTATGTTTCATTGTTGTGGTTTAATTTTATATTGTAAACTTTGAGATGCTCTTGAATATTTGAATATGCATAGTATAGTGAATGTAAATATACAGAAATTTTTAGATCAAGTTAATAAACAAAACTTTATTTTGATAATGCATGCTAAATATCATATGATTACATCCTGGGTATGCGTAGGGTCTAAGAGAGTGTCGGACCATCCCGAGTATGCAGTTTTACCTTACACTTCTTCACGCAGCTATATTCACACCTCGAGCTTATGACCTCTAAGACATATGATATCAACTTTACTATTACTTCAAGGTTAACACCTACATCTCATAAAGAAAACAAGAAAATACATACCTAACTATTCATTTGTTTAGATGTAATGGTTATATTTAAGCTTCAAGACTCTATATGAATCACAATGTAACCCATTCCTCCCAAAAAAGACAAGTAGAAACCTAACGAGGAATAGACAAGCAGGAACCTAGGGTGGAATAGGTTTTATATATATAAATATATAACATGTTAGTAATCTGTGTGTTATACGGGTTGATATATACTACCTAAAATGACACATGAAAAAATAAATTCATAATAATCTATATATATATATGTATGTATATGTATATGATATATATGATGTCGAAGAAATAAATCAAAATAAGAAAGTTATCATAATATTATAATATCAAAAAAATTATGTTGTTTCACAATAAAAACAAATAAAGGTAAAATGTATGAACACATAAATAAAAAAATATTATTTAATGAACAAATTGATAAAATTTACAAAAGTATGTAACAATGATACGTAACTATGACAAGTAACAGTTAAAATTAAAAACTAATATTCCTACTCTAACAAAAGAGTAACTATGGTGGACACATGTCACCATCATATTTCACCTCACCAAAATTTTCCCGTTTCTCTCTTCTATTAATATCACATTAGTTACTAATAATAAATCAAGAAATAAATTTTCTTATTAAAATTGTTTCTAAAGAAATTAATATCTATAAAATTAAAAATTTTAAAATGTTTGTTTTGAAACAAAATTTTTAATTTTTTTTGGAAAAAATAAAAAAGTTTAAAAACAAAAGCTTAATATGTTGATATTATTATTATATTATTTATGGTCTTTACTTATCATATTTTATCTTAGAATATCGTTTTATAACTATTATATTTTTTTATTATATTTATTATTTTATTTATTAACCCGTGTAATACACGGGTTTACTAAAGCTAATTGTTCATAAAGATGTAAATACTTTTTTGTGTAACAGCATTGAAGGTTATACAAGATTAGCAAAAGTTATATCAATGGAAGGTTGTTGAAAAATAAACATTACCGAAAATATGAATAACGTCATGAATTTAAAATAAATTAAAAGGAAATTGTTATTTCAAAACAAATTATGTCAGGAACCTTAATTTTAATAAAGCAAGGAATGGTTAACAATAATATTAAAATTAACAAATTCATCATTATTTGTTAACATAATTAGCATTTTCTTATAACTTTTGAAAAGATGTCAAATAATTTAAAAGTAATAAATGATTATAGATATAATATTCATTGTAACTAATATGACTTAATAGTTTTTAAATTCATTGTAACTCAAGATCGAATGATGTAGCGACATGTGCGAATACAGACGCGGCGCTTAGATGGACGGGCAAGAAATGGTTAGTCTTTTAATATAGGTTATAGATATTTTTTAATTTTAATCTTGTTTAGAAAGAAAGATTGATGGATGCTTTAAGATGACAATTTACAAGACATAATAGATAGGAAGATAAAAAAAACTAGAAAATATCACCACTCAAACACTATAATATCAAGTTCCAGTGAAGGTTAAGAGCTTCACTGTATGTCCACTCATTGATCCTCGACCAAGAGTTATAACTTCATTAATGCTTCTCTTTAATTAAGACAGAGACGATGACTATCACAAACTTCTAACTAAGATGGTAGTGATCATCACATACATTTGTTTCTGACAAGTGTAGAAAAACACCTAAACTTTTCTCTTGTTACAACTTGAAAGGGATCACCAACAAATTATTAAAATAATTTAGTGTGAAAGTGTGAAGTTAATCTTGATATCTTGTGCTTGTAAGGGGTGAGTAAAATGCTAGGAGGAAGATTTGCTTAAACAAACAAATAAGAGAGAGAATAGAATGTAGTTGGGTCCACAGTGTGATTTCACAAACCGTGCATCGACCATGGATCGCTTGAATCATTTTTTAAGGAATTATACGCAAATAACTTTTATAAACTTTAGTAATCTTTTATAAAATTACTAGTTATAAACTCGTGTGATACACGGGTAAAAAAAGGAAAAAATTAAACTTAACTAATGTGTGGAGAAAACACAATCTGATTTCAAGTTTGAATTACAAATAAGCTAAATAATTGTTATTGTAAAGTTAATAGCAGTGTTTTATAACTCGGATTGAAACTTCACCTGTTGAACCAGTCAGACCAAGATTCGGTCTCAATTCTTTTCTTAGCCAAGGAACTGGCCGGTTTAGTGGTCGGACCGAGAACTAAGTCGGACTAGATTTTTGGTAATTTAAAAAATTTTAGATTTTAATAGGTGTAATGGGTGGTTTAGACAATTAATTAAAGTGTTAGACATAAGATTATTATTGAGTTTATATATAATTATAAGATTATAAGATATGCATATTAAATTACTTATATTGATTATAGATAACTATATATATAATATACATCTATATAATTATAATGTCATCTGATTTTTAAATCCGGTCCGACCAGTAGACTAGTAAGACGACCGGTTGGCCATCCGATCTAGAACTTTATGAAAACATTCGTCGATAGAATTTAAGTTCTTGCATGAGTTTTTGACTCTTAACAAACTCGGGATCCATGTGTTTCCTTTCTTTATATTCTACTAGCTTTAGTAAATCTGTGTATTACACGGGTTGAATAAATAGAATATTAAATAAAATTAAAATTTGTTAATAATAAAATAATATTTTAATATAAGATACGATTGAAATCTTCCTTATTATAAATAGAATGTAATATTTTGTTTTAAAAAGAACATTTTAAAAAATGTCATTTATAAAAGCTTTTTTTATTATAACTCCTAATTTTAATTATTTTATAAAAATTTTACTTTTTGAAAAACAACAATTTTAAATATTTCTTATTTTTAAAAAAGTTTGATTTTTTATAAAAATTTTCTATTTTATAAATTTTTTTTTCTTTAGAAATAATATTAATAAAAAGATCTTTTTCTTAATTTATTACAAATTATTTTAATATAAAAAAGAATTAAATAATATTAGTAATTAATATGATTATTTAATAGGAGAGAGAAGCGGGGAAAAAATGATGAAGATGAATGTGGTGATGCCATGCGTCTTTTTTATTTACCTTTTTATTAGATTAGAAAGATATTTATTAAGTATAAAACGATAATTTACGATAAAGTATGATTGAAATTACATATGAGTAAGAATAATATGTGATAAAATATTTTTTGTTTAAATTTTTTTTATTGTTTCAAAACAAACCATATTAAAAAAATAGGCAAATTGGATTTTAATAATCCACACTATTACCTATTGGCCGATAATAATCCATACTATTAATCTGGCCGGTAACACTCCAAACTTTCACTTTTATAACCAACAACAGTCCCAGTGACATAATTTTCAATTTTTAACGCTTAATTTGTATCTATTTTAGTCTCAATTTAGCTTGTATGTTTCTTCATTCGTTCATAATTATTGTTGCGAACCGAATCGAGTCCAAATCAAACAAAAAAAATTGAAAATTTTGGGAC
Organism: Flaveria robusta; assembly: GCA_025506415.1. Lineage (NCBI taxonomy): Eukaryota > Viridiplantae > Streptophyta > Magnoliopsida > Asterales > Asteraceae > Flaveria > Flaveria robusta. Next base: position 6,124,229 of record CM046460.1, on the reverse strand, counting down.
TGTTGTTGGTAATACAAGTGAAAGTTGAGAGTGTTACCGGCCAAATTGATAATATGGATTATTATCGGCCAATAGGTAATAGTTTGGATTATTAAAATCCAATTTGCCTAAAAAATATCATTTCTAAAAATTTTCTTATTATAATTTTTATTTTTTAATTATTTTTTGTTTATAAATAATTTACTTTTTAATAACACCAATATTAAAAAAGTTGATTGTTTTGTAAAAGTTTCTTGTTAATAAAAATTTATTTTAGAAATCACATTAATAACAAGATCTTTTTCTAAATTTATTAATAAAACTATTTTTATTCTAAAAAAAGTTAAATAATATTATAGGTAATTAAGGTAATTGTTTAATAGAAGAGAGAAGTTAAAAAATTTTGCTGAGAATGAATGTGGTATTGCCACGTGTCACCCCAAGTTACTCTTTTATTAGAGTAAAAAGAAAAGATTTTAAAAACAATAATCGGTTGAGCAAATTTGTTCATGTTGCTATATTTGAACAAATGCGTACAAGTTAGTTATGCAACACTCTATTTTCAATTAATATCTTTATTTTTAATTTATTTTATCTTATCTTGTTATTTTAATAAAAATATAACTAAATGTGACACGTGACAGGATTGTATTTATTCTCATTAAAATTTTTCTCTTTTTTTTATTAAAGAACTACATTAATTACTAATAATATTATTTAAATATTTTTAGATTAAAAAATAGTTTTTTAATAAATTAAAATTTAGATATTTTTATTAATATTAATTCAAAAGAAATAAAATTTTATAAAAAGAAATTTTTCTAAAACATCAAAAAAAAATTTATAAATATAAAATACTTTAAAATTGATTTTTTAAAAGTAAAATTTTTAAAAACCAAAAATAATTAAAATTTGAAGTTATTATAAGGAAATTTTTAAAAATGATATTTTTTTAAAATGATTTGTTTTGAAATAAAATGTATAATTTATTTTTTGAAAAATACAAAAAAAAATTCAAAAGTTGATATTGTTGTTTTATTACTTGTAGTTCTTACTAATACGTAATTTCAATCATATCTTATCTTAAAATATTACATAATAATTAATAAAATTTTATTTTATTTATTCAACTTATATATTACACTGGTTTACTAAAACCTAGTATTATAATAAAAGAGTAACTAAGGTGGGATACGTGGGAACACCACACTTTTTCTCGCCAAATTTTTTTTTTTGATTTTCTCTCCTATTTAATAGCTACTATAATAACTAATAGTTATATTTTATTTCTTTATAGACAAAAAAAATACTATTTAATAAATTAGAAAAAGCTTTTTTATTAATATTATTTATAAAGAAATAAATTTTAATACAGTAAGAAATTTTTTAAAACAACAAGCTTTTTAAAACATAAAATTATTTTAAAATTGGTAATTTTAAAAATAAAATTATTTATAAATAAAAAATATAAAATTGAGAGTTATAATAATGAATTTTTTAAAATGGCTTGTTTTGAAACAAAATGTTTAGTTTTTTCAAAACAAAACAAAAATTTAAAAAGTTGATACGGGAACTAAGCCCAATATGAGTCGGATTGTATGGTCATGCTTCATGATTGGTCCTTCATTTAATTCTTGTGTAACAAAGCTAAAAATGAAGCTACATCGAGAAAAATATTTGAATTTATACATTTAAACAAAGCACTTATGTAATATAAAGGTTAGACACATCGTTATATACATGTTTATTAAAACTAATTACAAATACGATTTAAACTCGTAGTTGGATGTATCATCGTAATAGGTTAGACACAAAGTTGTATGTGTGTGTTTTAAATACAATGAGACTAAAAATATATTAAATTATATTTAGTTTAAATTTAAATAAGAAGTCTAGTTGTGGTATCTAAATTACTCTTAATTATAATGTCATCACCAAATCAATTTAATTTACCGAACCTTCAACAAATGACGCACTAGTAAGTATGTGATTGTTCTTTAGCAGAGATCTTACTTTCGAATCATGCTTTGATTAGCTCATGTCATAACTTCATATAAGGTCAGGGGTTTATCACAAGCTAAGATTAATAAAGTATTAATAAGTCCAGTAGCGGAGCTTGAACTTTCTCGTAGGGGGGGCGGGGGCGAAATCAATTTTTTTTAGGGGGGCGCGAACTTGATATTTATATAAAAATTTACACTACCTGACCAAAAATTTACACTACCGGACCAAAATTTAACACTACGGGCGAAAAAAACAGGGGGGGCGGCAGCCCTCCCCGGCCCCTATAAAGATCCGCCCCTGAATAAGTCTTGAAAGATTACTAGTAATATATTCTCAAGAATAAGTAACAATATCTATACAATTTCTAGAAAAAACTATTCTGTAATATATAATAAATAACATACACACATATATTATTAACCTATTTAAAATCACTTCATCGCTTAAAAACTTGATAAAAAGTTTGGAAAAAAATATTAAAAACGCTTGATTATTTAATTATATGAAGTAAGTGGGAGTACACTAATGGAAGTATGGAACCCAATATACCACGCGTGAGTTTGAGGGTTATATTATTCTTCCTAAACAAGATCTTCATCTCTACTCTAAACCCTATCGTCGACCCTACCCCTTGCTTAGATGTCATTCTCCCTCCACGTACCCCCACTCAACATCATCTTTTTTTCTTTTTTAGAAGGGCAACGATATGTTATTAAAATAAGGGCTACCGGCATGAAACTAGAAGCCAATTCGCACCTAGGAGTGTATATAAGTCGTTTTGGTTTGGTTTTGGCTTTAAAAAGAAACCAAAAACTAATGTTTTGGTTTTTGGTTTTTATGTTTTTTTGTTTTTTTTGGTCTTCATTTTGGTTGTGGCTTTTTTGATTTTATCATTTTGACTTTAATTTTTTAGACAAAAAATTAGTTTAAAGTAATGAATTTAGATTAGAAACTTTGGATTTATATCATTTTGTTAATCTTTAAAAATAATCATATGTATTCTTATAAATTACTCAACTTTTAAATAAATTGCAATCCATAAATACAATAACAAATAAATAAATATAGTGACTTAATCTTCGATGTACTTAATGATATCATCATAGTAACACGCATAATGAAGATCGCTAGTCTATTGAACAAAAAAATTAGTGTTTCAACCTTTTGATATTATTTGGTTTCGTACATCACATGAGAGTACACATATGTTTTGTCTTTTTAATATAAAGCATCAAAAACGTGTTGTAATTAGTGAGCTTACATGACTATTTTTCTTCTTCTATATAAATAATCAAAGAACATTTGACTATTCTATAAGGATAATTAAGTAACATTTGACTTTATTTATTGTCTCGTAACATAAATCAAATATTTTTTATTACGTTGAGTTACGCATATTATCAATACATCTTTAACATGGGCTTGTCTCAACGTTACAACATTAGTTGTATGCACAAGTTTGTCTCCCCTGCAACATGCGGGTTATAAAAATTCATTAATGTAAAATGTTGTTATTATTAAGTATAACGTTCATAAAATAGTAATTAAGTTTCAGAATTATTCTAACTAAGGCACTTATAATTTTTTTTTTACAATCAAGTCACTAAAGTTTACTTTAATGTTTCAATCTTATATATTTAACCTAAATAACATGTTTGTCTTCCATTTAGGTTCATAAATTATTTTTTTAATTAAAATTCTTAAAAAATTAATGATATTTATAAAAAAAAAGTATTTAATTTTTTTTTGAATTATTAAAAAATTATAAAAAAATATGAGTGACCTATATAGAATATTCCTAAAACTTTAATGACTTGATTGAAATATATAAATATATGAGTGACCTTATTGGAACAAATAAAAATATAAATGATCTAATTGAAATACTTTTAATACTTACTTACTATTTTATGAAGTTTTCAATTATTATTATCATAATAAAGAAAAAAAATGTTTGAACTATATCATCTAAGAACTTAAAAGGGAGTAACAAGTAAAAACAAGGTAAATGAAACATATATAGCAATACCTTTACATAATTGGCTTACATATCATGGTTTTTTTAGTATCAATTTTGTCATAAACGCCACCTAACCTTATAGTTGAAAAGATTTAAACTTACATCATTTTTATGAATGACAATCATTAATATTATTAGGTTACAAGACCATAAACACATATCATAGTTTAAGTATATGATAGATACAAGTGTTTTTGCGATTCATGTAGTTTTCTATCCATAGAGAACCAAGAATCAAACATGTATTAAATGTTTATATTTGTGTGTGTAATATGAGTTCTTGATTAAGATATAAAATATGTATATATCTCTATGCGATGTAAAAGCACAATCATTTAAGATTGTTTCAAGATTTTATATTGAATTTATAATCGTGCATGCATTCTGGTTGGTGTAAATCGCCTGAGAGTGTATCCTAAAAGGTAGTAAATAAATCTAGCTACCCAAGCACCAGACCATCAATAGAGCCCTCAAAAAAGTAAAAGGCGAAAAAGAAAATTTAATGGAAACTCATCCTATGAAAAATAAATAAAGGGAACGATCCATTAAAATTATAGTCTATACATAAGTAAATTAAGTGATGGAACTTGTAATTTTTTTATGCTGATCAATGTTAAGAGTTATTGATTATAGTTAAACACTAAAAATTTCCGGTTTGATTCGGGCACACAGTAAAATGATAAAACCAAATTTAGTATACGCCCTTCTAATTTCGTCTTGGTGATTCCAGGACAACGAAACAAAAGACAATTTCTTTTTTATTGTTATTAGATTTAACAATTAAGTTGGTTAAGTTATAGAAATAATTGGGTTAAGTTAATTGGACTTTAACTATCAAAATTAACTATTTTATATATGCTAATTAACTAATTTGTGTATTATAGGTTTGTATTAGTAAAATTTGAAATTTAAAAATAAATTTTCTTGTGAGTCAATATTAAAATTTTATGGGGGTCGTTATCTCGGTTAGGATTAGATCGAATCTATTAAAATTATTTTTTATGTGGTCTGAGACTGCGGGTGGCCCCCTACCCAAGATGTAGGTCCGCCCCTGAGTAAATTTTTGAAAAGCCTGTGAATGATAAATGAAAATTTTAGATGTCACTAATTTTAACGTTTCAATTTTGTTATATTATTGGTTTCGTTACATATATGACCACAAAGTAAGCTGAAATCGACTGCCCAATAATATTAAAACGGACTTTAACTATGATGAAAGTTATTGATAGTTTACAACTTGAAACTTTTAATCTCCATCCATGTGTGATGTTAATTTCTAAACTCTTCCATTTGATCTTCTTCATGTTTTTCTATTTACGTGAAACTATTTTACATAACAGATAGGATGTTCTTAAAAAATTTAAGAAATCAACAAATTAAGCAAATATTTTAAAAAGTATGTCGCATCCGTTCATAATCTTTTTCTCTCTTGGTTTGATAATTATTAGTAGGGGTTGTTGTAGGCTTTCTTCTTTTTCTTTGAGTTCATGATCATGATGCAATGAGAGTGAAAAAGAATAAATGGGATCACAAAATCACTTTAAGAAGATATATATGTTTATGATCCATTCTTTTTTAAATAAATGGTGTCCTCCATGATCATTGAGAAATGATATGACCCCATTGTCTATGACATCTTTATATTTACATACAACAAATTCATGGAGCATTCTAACATGTGTGCCAATTGCAACTTTACTTATGAATCATTAGAGCCATTAATTTTATTAACCTATAACACCACCTTAATCATCATCTATCCTTTATGTACTTGAAAGTATTTTTATAATTATGAAATTTTTTATTATATCTTCTCCAATATATTTATAGTTATAAATTAAGTTTTTAATAATATCCTTTCCTATTTTACATGGGATATGACTTAAGCATGATAAAAGTTTAGTGTGCATCTTTTGAAGTGTTTTTCATTGTCTTATTAGGTTGTATTATGTACACACCACTTTTATTGTGTACAAATCACCTTTCACTTTAAATAACCACAATTAAACATATAGGACAAATATCTAAAACTGATTAAACATATACAAAATCAAATATGTAGCCAACCACAATTAAACACATAACCCTTGATCATAATCCAAATAAGGAAGAGCTAGCATAATACAATCATAAAAAAACTATTCTATCGGTTTAAAAGGTTAATTTATATTAAATGATAATGTATTAAACACTTTATATAAATATAAAATTTAATAGTCTATTAATGAAATTTAATGTAAAATCTAGTACACTTGCAATCTGTTATTTTTATAATTATTATTATTGTTATAGTTGTTTATTTTACTTGTTAGTATTCTTATTTTGTGAAGCAAACGAGGCCTCGGTATTTAAGCAATCTAAAATAAAAATCATTTCAGTCTATAATAAATGCAAGGCCAACTCTCTTCTTTTTGTTTAGATCACTCTTGTATAATGATTTTCACAAATCCAGCTTGGGCTGTTTAGTAATCTCTTAACCAGTAAGTGCTGAACTAGTAAAATGCTGAACTAGTAAAATGCTGAACTAATAAGAGATCTTATTGGTAAGAGACTCTGAACTAATAAGTATTAAACTAATATGTATTGTTTGGTTGGATCTCTAATTTACTTATTTAAACTATATTATGCTAAATAAAATATATATGTTTGGTCTACATATGTTGAGTGGTGAATAATTATATAAAGAAAATACAAAACATCACAGGTAATCTAAATTACACATTAATCCTTTAAAATTCATAGAAATCAACACCAGAGGGGTGCCCCTCAGCGATACCTTGATCGGTTCAATCAACAACGAAGAGGGGTTATCTTTTTCTTATTCGTTTGAGTTGTTGCTTATAACTAGGATGTGATTTCTAATATAAATCTCTATATAATAAATAAAAATGGTTCAACCATGTAACACAATTTTAAACGTTGTGTTAACAAATGACATCTTTATAGCATACAATTGACACGTGTCATATTATTAGTAACATGGTTTTAAAGGAATTTTGCAGATCATATTTAAATATTATTTTATGTCTAATAAAACAGTATTCTAAAATTAGAATTTAAAATTTACTGATTTAAATAGAAATTTAAAAACTTCAAAATTTAAATTTAATTTGTAATTCAATCCGAGATTTTATCAAAAGAATAACTAATCAATTTAAAGTTTAAAACAAACAATTTGAATATTAAAACAGAGCGTAGTTCACAAATTTTAAATTCCAATAATAACAATCAATCTAAGATTTTTAGGTTATAATTTTAAATTTTAAAATGTTCTCTATTTTAATAATATTATATAATATTTACTTACATTATATACCATTATATAGTTATTTTATTATATATATACAATAACCTTTTTTCTGCTTATTGTTCTTACGCTATCAAATATATTTGATAATTTTACAAAATGACTTTTTATCATCAAAACGTACAAGTATACTGCATAAGAACTTCTCTTACTTCTCTATTATACACACAATCATTATATTCGACTCTTTTTTCTTATGCATTTAATTTTAATATTATGTACACTTGGATTTAAAAAATAAGTTTTTAATGATAAACCTAATACCAATATTTTTTTGTCTTATGATCACAATTCGTTTATTTTTTATTTATGTATATTAGTTTATACATTATTAATAAACTATTAAATTATATTTTTCAGTAGGACATCATCAGTATCAATAATAACTTTTTTAAAAGATCTTGACACATCACATCGTGATTACACAATCAAGGTTCGTGTGATTCGTTTATGGAGGCAACTAGTGTATAACAATCCGATAGAAACTTACTCTATTGAGTTTATTATGGTTGATGATAAGGTATTGTTCAACTAGTTCAATTGTTATCCTATTTTTTTTTAATATGTATCTTATAAAACATATCTTCTATATTTACTTAATTTTTATATTTTTAATTATAGTACACTAGAATACAAGAAAACATTCTAAAAAGATGGTTTCTTAAGTTTGAGAAGTTGTTGATTGAATCTGGTTAAAGAGATATAAACAAAAAGGCTTTTAGAAATTTATAGACATTAATATTATTTTTCATATGCTTAATTCTTTCATGTAATTTACATGTATACACATTTATTTAATCTATTTTCATATATGCCTATATTACAGACTTATTAATAGTTATTGATAATTTATATTTATATTTATTTTAATTTTTTCAACATATATAACACACTAGCTTTAGTAACCCGTGTAGTACACGGGTTAAATTAATAAAATATTAAATAAAATAAAATTTTATTAATTATAAAATGATGTTATAAGATAAGATATAATTGAAATTACGTATTAGTAAAAAGTAGAGGGATTGATGGTTAAGCTAGTAAAAAGTATTTCCATTCATAAATATTAAAAAAAGAAGAAGGTTGAATGCATCTTCTACGTACCATTCTTATTCCTCTTATTCAATTCTTCATTCAAACCTTCCTAATATGTTATGTAATTTTAATGGCGTCTGCAATGCACCAGCCTACGTTTCCCCTTCTACCCATTTGAGATATACACCATTAACAGTGTGTAAAACAATCGGAAATTCACTCTCATGTTCATCAAAAGTCAAACTTCAACCAATCAAACCTTCTTCTTCCCGAAGAATTCACTCTCATGTTCATCAAAAGTCAAATGTTTAATCAAAATAACTGAGATATACACTGTTAATCACCCGTAAAACAATCAGAAATTGAAGGTTTTGCTCATCTGAAGTCAGTAAGAAGTCGCGACAGGAAGCATTTGCAGGCGACAGAAGGTGCTGGTGATGAATGTTGATGGTGGCATATATATATAGGGTTTTCTTTGAAGGTGGGGTAAACTTGTTAAGTTTTCTTTTCGGTATCTTTTTATTACTTAATTAACAATTAAAAGCCGAATGAAATGATTAAGATGTAGTATTTCTTTGTAAACAAACACTTCAACCATTTATCGATTTGTAAGTAACCTATTTTAATAGAACCATTAAAAGACTAATAAAAAAATTTTATTTGTTCAAGGAGTCATGTCAACTTGAAACATTCATAATTAAAATTATTGAATATGGAGTAATTGATACGAGCATTCATACTGCTTTAAGAATGCAACATGATGTTTGTGTCAGGGTCATAACATTATTAAGCTTGCGTTAAATATACATTATTTTTGTTATTAAGACATCTTTATCTCATGTATCTATATGTGTATAGAGAGAGATAGAAAGAAAAATAATTAAGGTGTCCTATAACAAACATGTGAGGTAAAAGTAATTTTATTAAATTGCAGTGAAACTGATTTTTGTTCCTATTATTTTATTAAAATTAATTTTCATTGTTGACCTATAATTGAGTTTATGAATTTTTTTCTTGAAATAGGAAATTTTGGCCTCGTATCATGTCGTGGGTATGTTTTGAAATGCGTTTGTGTTTTGAGTGTTGTGTAAATGCATGCTATTTACTGAAGTTGGTGGTTCCATAAATGCCTTATCACGTAAGTATTTTCGTAAATGGCATGTACATGACACCTATAAATCAAAAGTATTCTGTTATTTACCCAAAAACAATTAATTAGTTGCAAATAAACTCATTTAAAAAAAAATCTTGAGTTTATATGTGTTTGAATAAACAATATGGATGTAGATGTATGAATATTAATATATTATACATCTTATTTAAGTATAAGAAAATGACGAGTACGTTGTTGGTAACGACATGAGTGGGGAAATATGATTAGCAGAATTATTAGTCACAAGAAAATCCACATTTATCATATATGCTTGCAAAGCACGCGGACCATTAATGATTAAATTGTATTGTAAGTTTAATTCTATCCGATTATAATTGTAATCAAATTTATACGAAATAAATCTTTCTATTTTAATAAAATATTAATTAATAAAGACATAGTGATAACATCACATCTCTCATCATCAATTTTTTTTTGTTTCTTTCTCCTGTTAAATAATCACATTACTTATAAGTGAAATTATTTAATTATTTTTTAGATTAAAATAATTTTTAATATAAGATATATTTTTATTAATGTATTTCTAAATAAACAAACTTTTATAAAATAAGAAAATTTTTTAAAACATCAAACATTTTTAAAAATACAAACTATTTTAAAATTAGTGTTTTTAAAAAGTAAAATTTTTATAAAAAAGGATAATTAAAATGGGGAATTATAGTAAGAAAGTTTTTAAAAATAATATTTTATTAAAACTTTTGTTTTCAAACAAAATTTTCAAAATTTTAATCATATCTTATCTTAAATTATCATTTTAATTAATAAATTTTTATTCAATCTATGTAATGCACCGGTTTATTAAAGCTAATACAGAAATCAATTCAAATGAAAAAGATCACATAATGGTTTATTAATTAAGTCAATTAAGGGGTGACTTGGCTGTAAAAAAATAAGCTATCACTCAGGGCCCTCATAATATGTTATATCGTACACCATTCTACGATTAATTGAATATGATATTGTAATTTTTTTTCTCGTCAAGATATAAGAAAGTGTTGAGATAAATAGTTTATCATTTATTATTATGATTTTCTTATATTTCAAAAACCGTGTCTTAATATGATATTTGGATACTTCGTGTAATTTTTAGTTTTGACAAGCAGAGCAAATAATCGGTATATTTAAAATATTTTCTTTCACTAAAACTCTCTAATTCTAATAGGTGTGTTTGTTTGTGTTCTAAAAATCATTTACAATGTACGAGTTTCATCATATTTCTATGTGTTAAGATCTTAAGCAAAAATATATATTTTCTTATGAAACGTGCCACGGCTTAGAATCCAATTTGGCACCCAAAAAGATTAACTTGGCTTCGCAAAAAACATCTTATTGTGGATTTATGGGATCTCGATTTAGACTGCATAATTGTATGCAGACATATCTATTATGAAATTAATTAAGGTTAATTTTTCACTTTGTTTTAATAGTAGTTTTATAGATAAAGTATATTTGCAAGTTAATTAGTAACTTAGTATTAGATGTTATTAATTCTTTTAAGGTACATAGTCAAGCTTGTTAGATTCTAAAAGATGTCAAATTATAAAGGGTCCCATATTTTTTATTTCGCCTAGGCACCAAAAATAATTGAGCCACCAATGACTAAGGGATTAATTTAGAAACATAAAAAGGAGTTTTTTTCTCAAAATAGTGTTGATGGAAAAATTATTTACCAAAACGGATGGTTTGAAAATTATTTATCAAAATTGATGTTTTTTAAACTTCTCACTCCTAATTCCATTTGATAAAAAACCTATATTTGAAACAAAAATGTTCTTAAGAGAAACATAAAGAAAAAGTTATAACTTTTGTATTAATCCACTGCCGTAAAACATTAAAATCTTTTTTAATTTAATATTTCGTCTTCTACTCTTAGTTTAGTCTTATGACATTTTTTCTAATAGATTAAACTTTCTTTAGTTTTTTAATAGTTTTAGAATTAATATTTTTTATTATTTTAGGTAACTTATATATTTTCTAAATGGTCTTAATAGTAATTAAATACTATTTTAAAGTGTTAAAACTATTTTTATGTAGTTAATTTATTAATTATTACATTATAGTTATCAACGTTTTGATACGAAAACTTTTTCATGTTTAGACATAGATTTTTTCACGTGGTTAATATCAACGTGCATGTAACTGGAACCGAACCTTGTATTTGTCATCCCGCCCATAGTTCCTAAAGTTCACTTGTTCCAATTTTAAATTAAAATTTGGAGATATGTATTGCAATAGGCATTATAATTTTTATTTGAAAATTACGTTTAAAACTTTATATCAAGTAATATTTTTATTTTTAAATTAGAATACAAAATCAAACTTTATATAAAATTCTATTTATACTAGAACTCTTAACAAAATTAACAAATATCTTGAAACAAATTTAAAAAATATATTTTTAAAAAGTTCTTTGTAGCGAAAAGATATGAAACTATTAACATCATTTAATAACTTAAGTCTTAATACATTTAAAAAGTTAGATTATTATAACATTTAAAAATATTATGTTAATAAAAACATTTAAAAATATTATATTAATAAAACATTTAAAAGTTAAAGAAAGTTTTTACTATTAGAAAAAGAATTTGATTACTAAACTTAAAGCCAGATGTCGAAATTTGTAATAAAAAAGACTTTAAGAGTTTTGCGGTGATAAAATTAATTAGGAAATTTTTTTTACCTGTTTCTAATTTCTTAATGAACATATTTTAAATAGAAATGTTTTTATTCTATACAATTAAGAGTGAGAAAACAAAGTTTTTTAAAAAAATATTTATTTTAATAAATATTTTTAGAATCACCCATTTTATTACATAAATTTTCTACCGATACTCTTTTGGAAAAAGAAAGAAAAAAAAAAACTCCAGTGAAAAATCATTAAGAGAGCCCCGTTTTTAAAAATGTTATTGGGCTCTAACTCATAATATTTAGCAAAAGCTAACGTAACCTTAGATTTCACATTTCACTTAGGTTTTTGGGCTTCATCAAATGGCCCAGATTCTAAATAAAATTGCCCTCTAATTCAAAAATATTTTACCATAACCAAATGTAGAGGTGGGCAAATCGGGTCCGGCCCAATACCCGAAACCGGGTTGGGTCCAACCGGGTTTTTTCGTACCCGGGTTTTGGTGAAACCGGGTTCGAACCCGGGTCGGGTTCACCTAATGTAAAACCCTACCCGGCATACCCGGGTAGGGTCGGGTCGGTCCGGGTCGGGTCCAAAACCGGGTTCAAATCGGGTAGTTTTTTTTTTTTCTTCTTCTTTTCATTTCTTGTGTGTGACCCCAATACCGGGTTCAAATCGGGTTCAACCGGGTCGGGTCCAAAACCGGTTTGGGTCGGGTTCACTAAAAAACTCAAAATCTAAAACCGGTTCCAACCCTACGGGTTTAAACGGGTCCAACCCTGGTACACCTCCCATTGGGTACTACCCGTACCTGGGTCCGGGTCGGGTCCACCGGGTCGGGTTCGGACCCGGTTTTTATGCCCATCTCTAACCAAATGACTGATGGTATACGAATTCATTTTATAATATGATCCTTAATTGGTATTAGATTTTAATATAGAAATTTTAATCTAGCATCTTGTAAATTTTCTTTCACTAAATAAACAGAATTTACGGACCTATTCAAAACTCGCTAGATTGTTGTCTCAATGTGTACAAATAATATTGTGAAGTTTCTAATTTGTGAAGAAAAGTTGAAATACCATAATATGGGATGGTGTTAAAGTTACAATAATCAAACTAAACCTGAAGATTCTAAATAGCATTGCCCTCTAATTCAAAAATATTTTAAACTAAATGACTAATCGTATACGAATTCATTTCATAATATGATCCTTAATTGATATTAGATTGTAATAAAGAAATTTTAATCTAACATCTCGTAAATTTTCTTTTATTAAACGATCAGTATTTACGAGCCTATTCGAAACTCACAAGATTGTTGCCTCAATGTGTGTAAATATATCGTGAAGTTTCTAATTTGTGAAGAAAAGTTGAAAGATCAAAGATGTTAAAGTGGCAATAATCAAACTACACTTAGAAATACGTCTAAAACTTGAGTTCATAGTATCAACAATTTTATAAGCTACAGTTTGTCTTTAATCTCATGTAGTACTTTAATCCTTTGTATTTATATGCATAATAAGTCTATCTGTGTGTAGTTGTATTATAATTATATTTATAATCTGAATATAATATATATTATTTAGTCTTTATATCTAGTTCATGTATAGTTACACTAACTACGTAGTAGTACAGTATATTAATATTAATTAATATTAATAGAATTGTTTGTATGAAATTTGAGCAAGAGTTTGTTTTTTAAAATGAGTTGTAATTTTAGCTTAAGTTGAGTCAAACTTGATAAATCGACTCAAGCTTGTTTAGATTTGAATAGACACAAACTTATAACAACCCAATCTGAAATGACTAATCAGTGGTTTAGCTTGTTTTCTTAAAAGGAAATTACAGAATATTATAAAGTCTAATAGATTAAGATTATTTTGTGTGTTCTTCTTAATTTGTTTTGTGGATAGATATTTTAGAGTAAATGATCATTTTTGTGAATGTGGCTAGTCGAAAATTTTGGTTTTAGTATCTAAATTTTTTTTTTATATATTTTTTTAAGTACGATTCTCTATAGTTTTAATTTCTTGTTCGTTAAATAATTTACTTATCTTTTATCTTATTTTTTAGTTAAATAACTATGCTTGGTCATCAAAAGGTATTTAGGTGTTGTTTGTTTTTTCTGTAACAAAATGTCTGCAATCTGCGGACCACATCTGTAGACATCTGCAGGAGAAGAGCTAGACCAAACGTTTGCAATCTGCAAGAAAAATACTTTGTTTTTTAACATCTGCAAATCAAACAAAATCCTATACATAATCACAAATCATACTACCTAAAATCACAAATCATACTACCTAAAATCACAAATCAAACAAAGCCCTAAACCAAATCACAAATCATAATACATAAACCACAAATCAAACAAAAAATGAATGGAGGATCGACTGGAGGAAGGCGGAGGGGGCAGCGGCTGGAGGAAAGGGGCGGACGCTAGAGGGGGCGGTGGCTGGAGGGTCGGCTAGAGGAAGGCTGAAGCTGGAGGGGGCGGCAGCTAGAGGGTCGCTGTGCAAGAGGGGGCGGCGGTAAGAGGGGGCGGCGGTTGGAGGGAGGGGCTGGCTGGAGGTCTGCGGTGGGCGGCGGCGGCTGAAAGGAGGAGATGGCTGGAGTTTACTCGCGGTGGACTTTGTAGGAGGAAAGGGTTTCAAATGGTTTTTGAGAAGGTGGAGAATGAGAATAGTTTAGAAAACTTGTGAAGTCAATGGGTTATGTCTGCCTCATGCAGAACTCAGGAATACCTTTTTTAATAAAAAATCTTCGGAAAATCAAACAGTCTGCCCTCGCAAAACGTATTCTTGCGTCTGCGTGCGCACAGATGAAGAGGTGAAGAAGAGCTTTTTGAAAATAACAAACACCCACTTGGTGATACGATGGTGTGTTAGTTGTTCTTAAAAAGACCTATTGTTTGTATTTTTGACATTGAGCCCCTTGAACTTGTATGACTTTACAAACTCACCGGTTAACGAAGAGCGTTAATTCGTTTGGCTATTTGCTCATGGCGTTAACTCTTATGAAATTGGGGTTTAGGGTTTCTTAAATTAACCAATTAAATTCCAAAATTTTGTCTAACCCTCAATTAAAAAGATCCCCAAATTGTCAATGATCAATCAATTCTCTCAATTTCCTTTCCACATGTGTTGATTTTTCTCATAAATCCTCAATTTCCTCCCTTCACAATCAAGATCGATCAATGATCGTCTTCTCCACCAAACTGACACGCAACCAATCAAAATTCAGGAGAAAACAGTTGTTCTGATCGATCGAAATCACATCCATACATATAGATCACAGATCGTTAACAGAGGAAAACGAATTTGAAATTTGTGTGTTTGTGAGAGGCGGATGGTGATGGCGGTAGGCAGCAGCGGCGGTGTTGCCGGTGGAGAAACACGTAGGGCGCATGCAGCGATGACAATGGTGCAGCTTTTTGCCGGAGGATCCCATGTGATCACGAAAGTAGCTTTGAATTTTGGGGTTAGTCGGCTTGTTTTCTGCGTGTATCGTGACGTTCTTGCGCTCTTAATCCTCGCTCCCATCGCCTATTTTCGAGAAAAGTTAGTAAATCTTCTCGGATCCCAATTTAAAATTTCTGTTGTTAATGTGTTTTGTTAAGTTAGGGTTCCTATTATATTTCAACAGTGTGTAGATATGTGATTACTAACAGTTGTTTTTTGACCTAAAAATAGTTCTACAGTGTGTTATTGGTGTGGATTGTTTTAGTAGTTGAAAAATATAAGATCTTTAATTAAAGATCATGCATTGTAAAGATCTGGGGAAATTGTTGTTTAATTTGAATTTCCCCTAACTGAAAACTAAAATTAGTAGTTTTGAGAGCACGAGGGAAAACGAATTCATTTGCTAATCCACCCATTGCTATCTTTTCGTGGATTTAAGTGAAATATATTTTTGTTGTTTATATACTCTTGCTATATGCTTGTCTACGGTTTCTCCAGAAGCACCCTCTCTATCTATCCCTAGGAAAAGAGATTAGGTTTGCCTACTTCCTAGCCTCCCCAGACCTCTTTAATAGCTTTGCTATAGTTGGGATTTAACGGGTATGGTTTGTTTGTTGTATGTTTTTGTTGTTATAGCATTATTTGTGATATATTAATCGGTGCACCTGTTTATACTTGAACATAACATTCTAATGATCATTTCCCTGTAAAGAACATGTGTATATTAACTGGAAAAAGTGACAAACCTAAAGTTGAGGTTCTTGTATATTATGTTGTAGGAAAACTCGACCACCTATAACAAGACGCTTCCTCTTATCATTCTTCTTTCTTGGGTTAACCGGGTAAGTTTACATCTTTAAAGCTGTTGAAAGATTTTTTTAAATCATTTATCATGTTCCTCATGCAAATATTGGATCTTTTAACCGTGAATAGGATATTTGGGAACCAGCTTTTATTTCTTTTTGGTCTTGGCTACACAACTCCAACATATGCTGCGGCTGTACAACCTTCAATTCCTGTATTTACATTTATATTCGCTACAATTATGGGGTCAGTTCAAATAATACTCTTTTCATCTTTATTTATTTCTAATTTAAGCTGGCTGTATATCTGGCTTAGAACTGTATGCACTCACGACACATATATGTATATACATATATATTTCTTCTAGTTCATATGAAGTGGTTTTACATGCAGTACAGAAACAGTGAATTTACTCAGAACTGAAGGTCAGGTGAAGGTTGGGGGTACATTTGTTTGTGTTTGTGGTGCCATCTTCATGGTTATGTTCCGTGGGCCTGTTGTTTTTGGCTATTCCGAAAATGACCTTTCTATACATAATGAAATTAGCGCAAGGGGTCAACCCGAGCCAGCTGGATGGTTATTGTCTATATTTTTGGGCCTCGGATTTGACAACTGGCACCTCGGTGTCTTGTGCTTAATAGGGAACTGCATGTGCATGGCAGCCTTTCTAGCTATTCAGGTATTTAACCGTGTTACATAAATTTAAATAATTAGTCTCATTTGTTTGATTTTCTATTTAAATGATTTTGAAGTTGAACTCTACTAAAAAATCTATTCAGGCCCCAGTATTGGCTAGGTATCCAGCAAGCCTATCAGTTACAGCATATTCCTACTTTTTCGGTGTTATATTTCTGGTCTCAACAGCCTTTTTCATGAACAACGAGTCAACAGATTGGAGCTTGACTGAATCTGAGTTTTGGGCAGTACTTTATGCTGTAAGTATCATTTCTATTTCCATTTTGTCAAGGTTGCAAGATTTCTGTTTTAAATGTCTTTTGCATATCAGGTTTTCAGACAGGGCAGGTTTTCATTTGGGATGTCTCATGAGAATTGACATCTTTTTTTAAAAAGTTTTTAGATACTTGCCCCTTCTCATCATTACATATGAATGATGAAGAAGGTTCCTCTATTTGTCATTACTGAGGATATTTAAAACATTTTGTTAATGATATAGCATCTTTCGTAAACGTTGTTCTCGGTCATTTGTTGAGAATTTCATGGAAGTGATAAAGCAACGTTTTGCCAATGGCAATCATCCTTAGTTATGTACTCTAATCAATCCTCACTAATATTCTTTAAATCCTATTTTGTTTGTGGTTCCAGGGAAGGTATATAAAATTTCAAATCATTATGAAAAACGGACAGCTATACCATTAGGTGTTGTTTGGTTCCATATTTTGCTTTCTGTCTAGACGTTTATACTATTAAAAATGAAAAGGATACAGAACTAATGTTGGCATACATTGTACGTTTTTAAGAAACTAAACTTAGTTTGCAGAATCCGAACTAATGTTGACATACATTGTACGTTTTTAAGAAGCTAAACTTAGTTTGCAGAATCTTGTATGCATCTGTTATGGATTTATAAAGTTGATTTCATTGTTTGTTTAATATTAGGGAACCATTGCATCTGCATTAAACTATGGACTTCTGACATGGTCAAATAAGATCCTTGGACCAGCTTTGGTTGCACTTTATAATCCACTTCAACCTGCTGCATCTGCTTTTTTATCAAGAATTTTCCTCGGAAGCCCGATATATATGGGAAGGTTTGTTGATAACCTATTAACCTTTTCATTTAAGCTGCTACTTTCCATTGCAATGTTATGCTGTCCTTTTCGTATGTAATTATTGAGTATAACCCTTATATTAGATCTGACAAATTGGGTTAGTTGTGCGGGTTTGGTAACAGCCGCAACGGGGTAGTCTATCAAACATGATTACAATAGTTATATTATTTCAGTAAACCAGTAATAATCTAATGTTTTAGTAAAAAATATTACGAGGTTTTATGTTACGCATTGGCAATATTGTGACCCTGTTGAACTGTTTATTAATTTACTTTTAAGCTAGTTTTATAGATGCAAAATATTGCAATTCGACCCATAGTGGTTGAAATTGCCACCTCTACTGTAATCCTTCAACTGAGTTATGTTTGTTTGTTTGTTTGTCTTTTTGTCATATAGCTGTTTCATCTACAGTGAATTTAATATAAATTGTTTTAGACGCCCCACGAACTGCAATGCCAAAATCTGGAAAGTCTATTTCTTTATCTTTTTTGATGGTTTTTTTTAATAATATTTGACAACCAAAATATTATCTTTACACTATTCAAGAATTTAAACATGCAATTTTTATGGTATTCTTTGTTTGACAAATTCTAAAGCTAAAGTGACTATTAAGTGAATACATTGAATGATATGTGTAGTAGTCATATATTATCATACATAGCGTATTGATCCCTTGTAAATTCCTACATCTATATTTCAACTATTTGTTTTGTAAACAGCATTGTTGGAGGATTCTTGATCATCTCGGGGCTTTATCTGGTCACTTGGGCAACATATCGTGAAAAACAACAGGTGGTTTTGGGAGGTCGTCATTCTCGGGCATCTGAGGCACCATTGATAGGTCACATATTCGCAGGAACTCCAACCTCATTACCAAAGATTGTGGATTGATTCTTAGTTTCACGTGCAGAATCATGGTCTTCTTCTGAGTTTATCATTCCGGGATAGTAAGAAAAGAGAGGGGGGAAAAAAATACTCTAGTAGGGATTTACATGTTAGGATCATACAAAGTCGCTGAACGCGGGACATATCTTAAACAATACATTATTCCTTGAAACCCACAGGTTGGGTCCTTCGGTTATATTAAATTGCTAGCATGAGATTTGACGTTTTAAAATTGGTCCTAATCTTAAATCATTGAAAACTTTATACAGCTCCATTTGATCTTTATTTTTTTCTTTTTTTACCATTTTATGTTATTTCTGTTTTGTTACTTGTTAATGTTATCGTATACAACGGTTTGGCCGTATCTTGTTATTCTACTAGTAAATTGGAACTTGTGGGTGGTGGCGGAACCAGTTGGATGCAGGTCATGCTTGAAATCTACCAACTTTAGTGTTTGATTCCCAAATTAAAGACCTTTATGGAACCATTTTAGACACCTACACAGGCAATAATCTGAAAAGCAGTGTGTTTTTCTTTCAAGAATAAAAAGCAAGAGATCCATGGGAAGTTGAAGATGAAACTCATCATTGAAGCTTAATTGCAGCATGAAAATAATAAGGATCATGATTTTTACGCATTGATAGTTGTTATTGCGAACTAGATTCTCGTTAAATTGGCATTGAGAATAATGATTCCCACAACATATATGCCTAATAATTGATATTGAGAGCAATTACATGTTTCTGTATGCATATTATTAGATGAATGACAAAGTTCCAAGAAAGATAACAGCATTATTCTTCACTAACATTTTCTAAATTAATGTAGTGAAGAATCAGCACTGTCGAGGCAATTTATGCCGGTGATCGATCAACTGAGTTGTGTTTCTTTCATAAAACCAGTCACTTACTACCTCTGCAATAGCCTGCATTCATATCAATACTATTAGGATACTAGTTTGAATTTAAAAAGTCATAGTGCTTGTCTTTCTTGTAGCCCAAGTAATTAGATTTCGTTGAGATGAAACAATGTTTACGGTTTACCTTGTTATCCAGCTTTGAAGCAGGATCCCCTAGCCAATTGATCTGATTTCCTGTTTGGCAGTGAGAATAACATGAATTGATGAACATTCCTCTTGATGTTGAGTTCAATATGGATCTACCCATTCCTGATCTCAATGACTTTATGAAATCTGATCTGAACTCTGAAAATAAAGAAAACACAAAAGTTTTTGGAATGTTAGGTTGTATCCTACAACTCGGGATTCGTTAACGCATCATGGTTTGTTTATAAAGTGGACCTTGTAATCTTTTGAGTTGAGTAGGGGAACAGTCTGATATATTTGATTTGCATGCTAACCATGAATCATGATTATCAGCCTTCTCTGGTGCCAAAATGTTTTGAACCTTGAATGCAATAACGAGTCAACACCATTGCACTTTTAATCGCACAGAAAACACCCAAAACACAAATAGGAAGATGATGAACCTGATACGAATCGTAAGCCGAGTTGATGACAAACACAGTTGTCTTGATTGTTGGCAAAATGAACTGTGGGTAGAAGCACTGCAGAAGTATGAAAATTGTTGGTCTATTACATTTCAAACTATGAACTAAGCTTCATGACAGTAAAAGAAAGTTTGACTTCCGAGGTCAACTTATTTCATTCGAATTATACCTTATTAGCACCAAGTTCTGTTATTACTTTTAGTTAGTTGCTACTTTCTGGTTCTGTTTTTATGCAGCTTAATGTGGTTGTCAACATTTTACTCAAACTCGAAATAATAGTGCATCAATTATAAAGCTAAAAATTAGTATGTTTGACCTTGAAAGTCAAATTGTACTATTTTATGAGCAGAGTAGTAATAAAGAAAACTGAACTTACCAATCTAGGTTTCATCTTTGAAGTACATGAGGAAGGCAA
Source organism: Flaveria robusta (assembly GCA_025506415.1). Taxonomy (NCBI): domain Eukaryota; kingdom Viridiplantae; phylum Streptophyta; class Magnoliopsida; order Asterales; family Asteraceae; genus Flaveria; species Flaveria robusta. The sequence goes on along the minus strand of CM046460.1, from coordinate 6,103,220 downwards.
ATTTATCTTCGAGTTCTACAGCCAAAATCCAGGTACCTTATCAGAACTAGCAATAACATATGTATAGCATGCATATAATGCATATGTACGTGCGTATGTATGTATGTATGTATGTATGTATGTATGTATGTATGTATGTATGTATGTATGTATGTATGTATAATACGAGTGTGTGCGAGGAGGGAGGGAGAGAGAACATGTAGTTTAACGATCTTAGTGAAGAACTTCTCGAAGTGATATTTTCCAGATATGTCTTTCCTGTGAATCAGAGATAATGTATTAGTATAATACAAATTTCTCATGATTCTATAAGCAAATGAGCTGCAAAAAGTGAATATTACACATGAACGAAATAACCAGCATCTGGAACACATTTGACTCGACTAGTTGCTGGCAGCTTGGCCCGAAATTTGTCACAGTACAAAATCGCAGCTAACCCGCCAGATGAACAGCCAGTTAGAAGAGCCTGCCACCATAACATAAGTGTACTCTTACCATCAGAGAGAACATATACATAGAGATAGGGGAGAGAGAAGCATACACTAGATGCTTTGTTGAGTCCTTTCGCAAGTAGTTCATCAAGAATAACATTAAAGATCCTTGCACCTCTATAATGAAGATTAGTAGCCTGAAAATTGGCAAAAGTCCACATTAATAAGCATTGAGTTTCTATAGTCTATGATGGAGGTTTAAAAAGCGTCTGACTTACGGGGTCAACTTTTTCAACATCTCCGGTGAACGATGCTCCATCGCAATACCTCATGATGACTCTATTCCAGTTATAGAAGCCTGAAAAGAATAACTAACCTTAATTTTCATAAACCATATATAAAAGTTAGTTTAATCATTAGTGTAGATATTTGTATTGCACTTATATGTACCTGGATTGAACTCTTGCTTACTACTAAAAACTCCAGTGAAATTAAACTTCTGCATAAGTGTTGATGAACCCACACCATTGCTTTTGTTCACCCGTAAAAGACAACTCTTTGTCGATTCACACCATCCTCCTCCCTAATTGAAAATAAATGTGAAGAATTAGGCCAATCAGTGATCTTTTTTGCTTAAAGAAGACAGTTGTTTTCTATGCAATATATATGTGTGTGTTTGTGTGTGTGTGTGTGTATGAGCGTGTGCACAGACTATTTATCATGTAAGATACTTCAAAAACTGAAGTTAAGGTGGATACATCATATATGGCATTTAGGCTGACTAACCTGTATGTGAATTAACCACTTATCAACACCTTCTCCAAATCCTTCATCAAACTGGTATGCAGGTGGACTTCCATCCAAACAAACTGCACCACACCACTATTAAGACACGAGAAAACTCATATATTAAACAAGCGTGCACTGAGTTTGAGAAACATAAACTTACCAGCTCCCTTAGCAATCGCACTTTGGATGAAAGTAATTTCAACATCATCCGAGCATTCGGTTCTCAATAACATGAGTAGTATTAAGCACAACCATTGGCATAGTCTTGTGAAGGTCATCATTTTGGGCATTGCAAGAAAACATATATCTTTCATGTTCTTTTAATATTAGAAAAGGTTGCATCTTTCGGGTCAAGTGGGCTTAATCAAATAAATAATATGCAAATTGTTATTTAATGAACATGTTGTACAGCACATGTATCATATTTAAAAAGCAAGAAATAGTTGACCAAAAATTCAGTTAGTCAACACTTTACATAATGATCCAGATCAACTACATATATGTTACCTTATGAGTGAATAAGGGGCTTATATTCAGTAAGTAAACATGATTTAGATCTGAGAGTTTTAAAGAAGTATTTAACAGAAGTTATCAATATAAAATTTAAAAAAAGGTTTGCAGAAAGTGTTTTAGGTTTTACCCAAATCAAATTACCTGTTTTGACCCAAACTCATCACCCACCTCCGTGACTCGTTATTTTGTCGACAAGTGCTTTGCTAGTTTGGTTTGTGTTTAGTCAACAAAAAGAACATTGACCAGGTTTACAATTGTTTTGTAAATAGGGACATGATGACTAAAATATAATTATGGCTTAAAACAGTTCTTCATATCTCCCCTTAAATATTCATAGATATTGGCAGCAATTACATGGTTCTTTATGCATAATATATACAAAATGACATAGTTTTGGTAACATAAGAAAGATATTATTTACAGAATGACATAGCTTTAGGGAACATAAGACCATAATTTTTCATCCATGAACCATTTGTTAAACCTATGTGAAGAAATTAACACTGTTGAGGCAATATATGACGGTGATCGATCAACCGCGTTGTGTTTCTTTCATAAAACCAGTCGCTGACTACTTCCGCAATAGCCTGCACGTCACATCAAAATTATATCAACATAAAGTCATAAACCAGATCATGCTTTGACTTTGAAAGTCAAATGAGTTGCATTCAGTTTCAAATTTGATAACCTTTTAAAATTTTTAACCAATCCAATAACTACACTGAACCATGAGCCACATCCACTGAATACTAGTGTTGTCATTCATTTTTGTTACCTAAATCCATCTAAAGTTTTTGGATGTGATGTTAATGAGTTTGACTTTAAAAGTCAAATTGTATGTCTTACCTTGTTATCCAACTTATAAGCAGAACCCCCTAGCCAGTTGCTCTGAGATCCTGTTTGACAGTGGGAATAACAAGAATTGATGAACATTCCTCGCGATGTAGAGTTAAATTTACCCATTCCAGACCTTAATGTTTTTACAAAATCCGATCTAAAATCTGAAAGTAAAAGAAAACCAAGTTTATGGAAGCTCAATCTATGTCAGGTTGTACTATACAACTTGTTAATACGTCTAGTGTTCGTTTAGAAGAATGACCGTAAAGTATCTTGAGTTGGGTAGTGGTACAGTTTGATATATTCAACTTGCATGCAGACCATGAACCATATTTATCAGCTTCCTCTGGTGCTAAGATGTTTTGGACCTGAATGCAGCATTAAAGTCAAAGATATGGAGTCAATACGAGTAGCATCACACACACAAAAACACGCACAAACACGTGAAGTTATAAAGACGATGAACCTGGTATACGTCATAAGCAGAGTTTATGACAAACACTGGTGTCTTGATTTCCGGCAAAATAAATTGCGGGTAGAAGCACTGCACGAGTGTTAAAATTGTAACATGTCATACAATGAACTAAGTCAATAGTTTGACTTCGGATTTCTGCTTTATATCTTTCATATCCAGTTTCATTAGCATTAAGTTCTGTTACAACTCTTATGAAGCTTTATGTGGATGTCAACATGTTAGTCAAACTTCAGATGATAGTATCAATTTAGAAGCCCGAAACTTAGTTTGTTTGACTTTTAAAGTCAAAATGTACAGGTCTAGGAGCTTACCAAGCTAGATTTCCTCTTTGAAGTACATGAGGAAGGCAAATTTCTCTTTGAATTCTACAACCAAAATCAAGTTATCTTATCAGACATGCATACACACATGTGCTCACACATATAATATATGAGAGAGAGAGAGAGAGAGAACATGTAGTTTAACGATCTTCGCGAAGAACTTCTGAAAGCGGTATTTTCCAGAAATGTCTTTCCTGTGAATTAAAGATAATGTGTTATGACAAAGATGGATTTCTTCAGAAAATATAAGCAGAAAGTGAATATTACACGTGAGTGAAATAACCAGCATCTGGAACACATTTCACTACACTTGTTGCTGGCAGCTTGGCCCGAAATTTGTCACAGTACAAAATTGCAGCTAATCCACCAGACGAACAACCAGTTAGAAGAGCCTGTCACCATCACATAAGCGTACTCTTATCATCATAGAGAACATTGTTAAAGCATAGATACATGATTTACAGTTACATTGACCATAGCATACGCATATTGATATATAAATTGAGAGACATACGCTTGATGCGTTATTGAGTCCTTTTGCTAGCAGTTCATCCAGAATAACATTGAAGACCCTTGCACCTCTATAATGAAGATTAGTAGCCTAAATATCAATTTGCAAAATACATGAAAATGGTTAATTTTCATTCATAACAAAGAACCAAATCCAGAAGCATATATCGACTTACAGGATCAACTTTTTCCACGTCACCAGTAAACGATGCTCCGTCACAGTACCTCATGATGACTCTATTCCAGTTATAGAAGCCTGAAATATTAAAGAACAAACTTCTTAAATTCATTTGCACAAAGGATCATGTAGTTTAAGCTTAATTAGAGCGTGTGCGCGTGTTAGTTTTATGCACCTGGATTAAAGCTTTGCTTCTTGCTAAAAATTCCTGAGAACCTGAACTTGTTCATACGTGTGGATGAACCCACTCCATTGGTCTTGTTCACAAATAATAGACAACTTTCTGTCGACTCACACCATCCTCCTCCCTGACCACATTTGTTTATCAAGAATTAAGCCTATGTCGCGAGTGATCTAATAATGCATTGGGTGATATATACTCTTTCTGATATTAAGAAATCTTCATATTTGCTAACGGATCTCAACTTAATGCTTTGATTTGCAATATAGTCTATTACATATATGAACATGCAAATTTATATTCATTTTTATTATAATAAACGAGTAATTTTATCAATCACGTATCAGTTCTTGGTGAAGTAAACTTGTGGATTTTATGAATCTCTCTATTATTAAATGATAAAACGGCTATGCATTTATTATATGCATTTAACACTTATAAGTTTTTTTTGAACAGCAAATGTGCGACCCTACTTCGGAGAATAGGTGTTATCTTAATCGGGCCTACCTATTCGTTTTCTAGCCGAGACCGCACCCCCAACCCCTTCAGGAGGAAACCCATTGCTGAGAAAGATATATGTTTAGTACAGTGTTGAAAATACGCTGATTATATTCATCAATCAAATAATAATAATTATAATTTTGCTTTTTATAACATTTGAACTTTTCTTATATAGTTATATATTTATAAACACATAATGTGATGTTATTTAAAATATGTATCATATAAAATACTGAGATCAATAAACAAGCAAAGCGAATAATCTAAACCTGTATGTGAATTAACCACTTGTTAATACCGTCTCCGAACCCTTTATCAAACTGGTATGCGGGCGGGCTACCATCTAAACAAACTGTATTATACCATTAATTGTTAACACAATATATAAATAGAGACATATATGTGCATGCATTATGCATACATACATATACATACGTACATACATATAGAGCACCATTCAATACAAAATAATTTTAAGTATAGAAATACAAAAACTTGTGTAAACGCTTGTACATGTTGTTAGCTTTGTACATGTGATACGTAACGTGGTTGTGTAAGAACAACATCGTTCTATTTTTTTCCACTAAATTTGACAGGTACTACATACAAGTGTTTATATGATTTTATAGTATAAAATGAGTACTACATACAAGTGTTTATATGATTTTATAGTATAAAATGAGTATGTGTTGAACGTGTAACGATTGATACACATGAAAAAAAAATGAAGGTACCAGCTCCTTTAGCAATTGCACTTTGGATGAATGTTATTTGGACCTTGTCATCTGAGCATTCTGTTTTGAACAACATGAGTAGTATTAGGCATAAGCATTGGCATAATCTTGTAAAGATCACCATATTGGGCATTATACCCAAAAAACATATTTTGCATGGCTTTATAAGATCACAAAAGATTGCATTTTGAATTCAAGTCAATTATATTAAATTAACAAAGTGTAATTTAATTAACTTGTTATCCATCTACAAGGTTTAATTAAGAAATAGTTGACTTATAAAACTTAAATTAAACTTTTATCTAATTAAAGATTTTATTAATGATTAACTTTTACTTAAGATAATAAGGAACCTTTAATTATTTTTAAGGTTTTCTTTTGTTCTTCTCAAGCTTGTGCATCATTGTTATTCTTCGTATAAAGTCTTTATTACAAGGGGTTTCGTGACTATTTAGAATGTAAAAGAAAATACGGCTATATATAATAGTGATCTCAAAACTATACCATTATACTATACATGTATATATATGTTGATACCAAGCATGATATCTAGTTACTTGAAATCTTTAAAAATTTAGTATATTCAGTTGACTTATCACTACTTGTGTAGTGTTAATACATTATGGTACTTGTTTCATTATGTCGTGAGAAATAATTTGCTACAAAACTCGAAGTATATTGTGCAATATTTGAATTGTAATGACAAAATTGTTTTAAGAATAAAATTATCACTCAACCCTATAAAAATTATGGTACTCATTTTCATTTAAAAGCTCAAATACTATATCACACTGAATGAACAAGAAAGTCGCGATTATCACAAGAAGATTAAATAGTTATCTAAAAATCATATAGTTGACTAATTCAAGATAATTTGTGCACTCTTCTTAACTATATGGAACTATTTGGAAGTAAATTCCAACACAAGAATGAAAGTCAACTCGTATACTCCCTTCATCTAGAAAAAATGACACTTTAATTATATCATAAGGTATTAAAAAAATACGACACTTCATAAACATTCCTTAATCCATTCATAATTACTCATGTTGTTTCATTAAAAAGATTAAAAAATACTAGCCCTCTCAAATATATTTTTTTTGAGTAACTTATAATTACCGTTAAAGCACGGACAACCTTCTCTCCTCTCTTTTACGTGACCCTACGTAACACTGACGAATGTCTCCCCGTCCCCCTCTTCTCCCCTCCCAAAATCTCATGGATGGCGTTCTTCTACACGGACACACCCCTCATCCCTTTCTCCTCCACATCGGCGGTCATCTGCCGCCACATCAGCCAATATAACCCGTTGTGGATCTTAGTAACTTCCAATCATGATTTTAACTGATTTACAAGTAATCAAATCATTTTCTTAACTTTAGCATGTCATTTTACCAGATTTGGAAGTCATCTTCCCTTAAGGATCATATTTAAACAATTACTTCAATCCAATTCAACACACAAAGCAACCTACATTGTACCTTACTTTAAAAGATAACTCATCATGTATATCCATCATGGCGGCGATCTATACATGAAACACAAGGAAACTCAAACACTACGTACAAACGCATTAACCCTTCAACAACCTCAACCTCAATTGATATATATCTCTACGCCGAAAATAATTTAGAATATGTATTTGAATCAAATGGCCCTGTATCCTTGAGGAGTTTGAACTCGCCAAACAGTGTAGCGCATGTACAACGCATTGAGAGCCATGGCTAACCCGAACCCCATAACCGAAGACAGCATTACTGCATAGATTGCCACCAAATGAAGCTGCAACATATAATATCAAACCGTTAATCGTTTCATTATACACATTATCTAATTAAATCAGTAAATCACCCTTAGATCATCCACTTACCAAAGAATAGAGTAAGTAGAGAGTCATAGCAACAAGTGCAAATTCAACAACTGCATATCTTGAAATATACTCCTTTGCTGTATTATGAACAAATTTGTAATAAAATTGCATGAACATTATATATATGTGTTGCGTAACACGAAACTTTAGAACAGATTATACCTATAATAACCGCAAAAGTAGATGATAAAAGACCAAATGTAAATGCAAAAGGTGCAGCAATCATAACAGCTTGAGTTTTCAGTTCAGTTATCTGCAAATGAGGATGCAAAACATAAAAGTAATAAGAACAAATACAAAATTCAAAAGATCGCTCGATACTAATAGACCCTAAATACTATAAGTTCCAATAACTTCCAGTCTATTAGCCTCAATATCTTTTCTTAAGTCAATGGCACACATTTTTGTTCTTCAGTATAACTAGCATAAGGATATCAGATATGTGTGTATCCAATCATGGGCGAAGCTTAAGTAGGGCCGCCCCCCCTGTTTTTTTCGCCAGTAGTGTTAAATTTTAGTCCGATAGTGTAAATTTTTGGCCAGGTAGTGTAAATTTTTATATAAATATCGAGTTCGCCCCCCCTAAAAAAAATTAAATTCGCCCCCGCCCCCTCTACGAAAGATTTCAAGCTCCGCCGCTGTATCCAATGTCCCTAAGTTCAGAAAACATTCACAAGTTCACTCATTTATGCATAGGGGACAAACAACTTTGGCACATAAATGAAGATTATGATGACTATAATTCTCTAATGCATTTCTAAAATTTAAAGTTGAACACAAACAGAAAAAATATTTAGATTAAACACACTAAAAGACTCACCAGAATCTGCTCGATGAGCAAGAAGTAGCAAATGGTGCTAACCAAAACTAGCCGCACAACATCCTCCCACGCGCTGTAAACAAACCATTAAGTTACAGAAAAATGTACTATTTGCTATTCCCATTAATATTTATCGACTAATTGAAACATATGATTATATAACTAGATACAAGTTGGGATATTATGCACCTTATGGTTCTTGAATCCAACCCCTGTTGAGTTCTTGCAGTTATGTCTTGTCTTTGAACACAACTACGCATACGAAACAGTTTGACAGGTAAGTTTGTGACTTCCTTACCACAAAGCTCACATATTTTGTTCCCTTTGTTAGTAAACCATTTAACTGCACATTTTTCATGCACAAGTTTTAGTGCACCTTTGCAGCTGCATTCCATCTTAAGTTGGTTTCCTTCATTACATTCACCAAAGCATATCCTGCAAACTGCTTCTTCCTCGTCGATCTCTTCATCATTTTCCTCTTCAACAGGGCTGATTTCATCTTCTAACACAAAAATAAAATATCTAAAGTATGTTAAATCTATATGCACTAATAGTTGTGATTACAATATAACAGTCTAAACATATTACATACCATCAGCACTAACAATTTGATCAGTGTCTTTATGGTCTGCAAATGAGACTGATCTTACAATAACAATGTTCCGCAAGGGCGCAGAGAGGGACCTTGAAACAGAAGGTTTCAGCCCCCTTGTCTGCACAAGACACGATAAAGGATCATTTTTCAAGTTTGGATGAACATGTTCTGCTTCTGTTAATATGACTTTGTGTATTTGAAGTCACATAAATCACTTTTAACTTGAGCACCTTATATTGGATAACAAGTTGCATTGGTGTAACGCAATGAGAAAGAATATGATACCTGAGATTTTTGTTGTTCACCATTTGTCCTAGCTGAAACAGGTGAATTGATCGAAGGAGACAGGTCTGACCCACGTTTGACCGGAAGAGATGTACTTCGATTGAAATTGAATATAGACTTAAACTTGGTGACAACCGGGCTTTCGGGCTGTATTGCAGGATCTAGAAGAGAACCACTTTCACCATCAGGAACAATTTTCTTTTTAAAGCTTAAACTTCTAAAAATACTCCATGGTGAGGTCCTGCCACTGGATGAACTATCAGGAGTATTGAAATGTACTTGTTTTTTTGGTATTTTGAGGGATAAATCGGAAGGACGCGTGCTCTTTATAGAAACTTTTACTTCATTTGTGGATTCCTTCATACTGTTATCAGCCTGCAAATTCTATTAACCTTTAAAAGCATACATCTTTTGACTACTGAGGGGAGATCTAACATTAGTCAATAAAACTTCACTACAATTATGAAATCTTATAAGGATCAAACATAATTCTCATCTCATTGCAAGGAACATAAGTCAATGAAACTTCAAACCTCTTAAATCATGAAAAGATCTAAAATATTATGAAGTTATCTGCAGGTTTATGACTAATTACAAAACAGAAACTGTATTAAGACAAGATTTATGCAGTATTGGATCAAGAAACAATAAACTTTAGCTAAATCCACAAGCAAAAGTGGGAAATTTAGCATCATTAGTGGTCAAAAGAACAAAATGAAGTAAAAGCAAGAACCTTTGAAGCTTTACTGTCATCATCATCAGCAACCACAGAGCTAATTTCGTGGGATGTTTGCATCATGGATAAGTGAAGCAGATCTAGAACTGGAGTGTCTGAAACAATCTTTGCTTTTTAATCACAATTATTGAATCAGATAACATACTTTGAATATGTGTACTAGGAACATGCTAAATTGACGAGATATTCTTGATGACCAATTGTGTAGGATTCATGTATGCATTATTTGTCATTTTTTGTATTTTTCTTAGAGATAATAACATGTGCTGCAAGTTGATTCTCATTTTGGACAATACATGTGCGGTGTCAGCATTACTTCAATTTTCAGGTCAGTAAATATGTTGATAAATTTAAGAGTTATATACAGTTGATGTTCAATCTGGTTTGATTTTAATGACCATTTTGATGTAAAAGTTGAAAATTTGTTTTAGAATATTTTTTTTAATATTGTCTCATTCAACTTCAGCCATTTAATCTCTATCCAAATTTTTTGTGTTAAGATTATGTAAAAAAAAATACCCTAGACAGAAATTGTTACTTCAACAAGATGCTAACTGTTATTATATAATATTTTTGTTACTAATTTATTATTATTATTATTACTACTACTACTTTTATTATTATAAAACAAAATTTATTTTCTATTATTATTATTTTGAGTTACTTACTAGTTTACCCATAACTACTGATTAGTCCTCGCTACAATTACAAGTACAGTTTTTGCTAGTTCACAAACGAGTAACACTAATAATCCATTGATTGGATGGTCCTTAAATTATTATGTTAAATTTGAAGAAAAAAACCAAACACCCTTTATTATAAAATAAAAAAATAAAAATAAATAACACCCTTTATAATGCCGTTCAAAAAACATAAACTTATACCAAATTAAAAATATTATAATAAACATAGGGACCCATTGATATATTAAAATACAAAAGATATAAAGAAAAACAAATCACCGTAAGCTCCACCGCCTCATCGCTCCGTTGGTACGCCAAACCGTGGCAGCATTATAAAATAAAATTAAAAAAAAAAAAAAAAAAAAAAAAAACAAACAAACAAACAAACAAAAAAAAAACAAAAAAAAAAAAAAAAACTTTTTAACACTATAAATACTCACATTTTCACCTGCACCTAAAAATTTTGGCAAACTTCTACTATTCTATAATTATAACTTATATTAAGTGATTTTTGTAGGTTTTACACTTTTGCCATGATGTTATTGTTTACTGATTTTGGCCCCTGTATTATTTGTGGGTTTTAATTTTGGGCCTCAAACCCACATGTCTGTCTTTTTTATTGCAGTATATATATATACTTCGATTGCTGACACTTCTTTTTATTCAATGCTTTCATCTGTCCGCTTTGAGTGATATTATCAGAACCGGTATCGGTATATGTTTTTGTGGTTTCCGATAAGCCGACCCGACAAGGAAGAAAGTCACGGTAGCGTAAGATAGAGGAAAACAACCAAACTTCCGCGTAACGCAGGTGAAGTTTGCTTTTTAACCACAAAAGTTAATTTTTTATGTTTTTGACATCAAACATTAGTATCGGTATTCGATATTTAATCGAACTTGTATCGGTGTACGATTTTGTAGTTTCCGATGAGCCAACCCGACAATGAAGAAAGTCACAGTTGCGTAAGACAGAGAAAATCAACCAAACTTCCGCGCGCGTAGCGCGGGAGAAAACACTAGTTTCTATTAAAATGGATCTTAGAACAGACAAAACTGAACCCGAAACCAAACAAAGAAAGTTCAACGAAGATACAACACTGATAAAGCGTTCACGAAAGGAAAGAAAATAGATGAGCCATCAAAGAAATGCAAAGAAAATTTGGTAGATATTATCCCCTATTAGAAGAAGGAAAGAAAAAAATATACAATTTCTTCAATAAAATGATGGCAAAATTTTTTATTTGAATTAAATGACAATGATGGCAAAAAATTTTATTTGAATAAAATGACGATGACAATGGTGCAAGAAAAACAATGAGACACGTATCAAAAAATTTAAGAAGTTACATGAGGGTTTACACGAACCGTACTTATAAATAAAACCTCAATGTAAACGTAAAATAGCTTCGAAGTGGGATTTACCTTCCGGTTTTTAGGTTTTATGTTTTTTATTTAATTTCGTAATTTTAAGTTTTTTTATTATTAATTTTGTAAGTAATAGATATTTTAATTAACGAATATGTTTAACTAGTATCAAAACTCATGCATTGCGATGATGCGTAAAACCACGAAAAATTAACTTGTTCGAAACTTTATATAAAAAAACAAAATATCTACGTAAACTCACACATTACAGCGAGTACATTAATAATACACGAAACCTTTAATAAAAAAACAAGCCGGCTAACATTCGTAATTAAAAAATGGAACAATTAAAAAAATAATGACGGTGGTCGGTGGTGCTAAACCGTAAAAAAAATTACTAATTATAATTAAAAGAATATATTTTTTGCAAATATTAATTATAATCTACGGAATATATTTATTTTCTTCCAAATGATTGAATTGAGAATCAAGTATTATTACTTAAAATTTTCAACTGTTTTAGAATTTAAAACATAAAAAAAAGGATAAACAAATAAACCATAAAAGAAAGAAAAGACCAAAAAAGAAATTATTCCTAAGCATCGATCCAGCGTGAAATTTAGAGGTGGAGTTGCAACAAATCATTTCACAGTTGTGTTTCTGTCCCGCACGTGAAATATATATACTAACTTTAGTAAACTCGTATATTATACGTGTTGATAAATATAATATTAATCTAATAAAAAATTATTAAGTATAAGACAATATTTTAATATATGATTTAATTGAAATTATGTATTAATAAGTACTATAAGTAATACAATAATGATATCAACTTTTTAAACATTTGTTTTTAATCTTTTTACCAAAAAAATAAGCATTTTATTCTAAAACAAATCATATAAAAATATCATTATTAAAAACTTTCTTATTATAACTCTTGATTTTATTAGTTTTGGTTTATAAAAAATTTACTTTTTAAAAATATTAATTTTAAAATATTTTGTACTTTTTAAAAAAATTATGTTTTAGAAAAAGTTTTCTAATTTTATAAAAAATTATTTCTTTAGAAATAAAATTTGCAAAACTCTCTCTTACTTTTTTAAAAAACTATTTTTAATCTAAAAAAAGTCTTCAATAATATTATTAGTAATTAAGATAATTATTTAATAATAGAGAGAAAACAAAAAATTTTGATGATGAAGAATGTGAACCACATGTACTCTCTAGTTACTATTTTATTAAATTAGAAAAATATATATTATAAATATATAAATTAAAAAAAAGAAAAAAGAAAGTTGTTTTATACAATGTTTTTAAATATATAATTTAAGAGTTATCTAAAATTTTGAAGGTTTAAAAGTGTGTTCAAAAAGGAGTGATACGAGTCTCGAGGATAGTTAAGAGCGGCAGATGGTTTAGTGAGATGTCATATTATGATTAAATGTTCATAAAAGTTGGGAAATGGGTACGTCATCCGGCATCCACCCTAAAAGCTTAACTAAACTTTTATCGTCTGTTATCGTCAATTACTATCATGTTACTCTTCTATGAATAGCAAGAGACTACATGTTTTTAAAAGGTGGAGACTTATTTGCAAAAGACCATATGTGTAATTTACTCTACTATTATCACACTTTAGACACAAATTAATATGCCGAAAAGATATCACATCCTTTGTGCGTGTGCAAACAACACAAGTACAGTTCAAAGTTTGTATTTTACCACCCTAGGTAATGAAACATCTCTATACATGTAATTCCCCAATATCAATTTAACAATTATAAATATGTACAATATGAAGTTTTTCTTTCATATATTGTCAAACGAGTAGTAACGAATAAAATGATTATTTAAAATTTTAAGTTTTTTTAAGACTAATTTTAGTATAATAAGAGACCGTTTAAATTTATTTAAATATAATAATACATTATATTTAAACGTGATCTGTTTTTGAACGAAACCTAAGTCAACTCGTAGAGAAAAATAAGAGAAAAACACGTTAACCAGCTAAATTAATTATAAAAATAAAATAAAAAAATATTAAAATATGAAATTTTTGAATCATAATTGTATGTTCAACGTGTCATAAATGCATCCATCTATATCTTCACAATTGATACGTGGAATGTATATGTTTCACCTGATCCTTGAATTAAAATTCATACGTTTAGACGTCAAAACTAACTCCTTATAAATATGTATACATTATGCACCTTTGGTGTTCATAATTTTTAAAGACATCTTTTACTCTACTCACTTCACTCAGGTATGTCTTTTTCTAATCTTTTGAGTTTAAATTATAAATTTTAAAGTTTAGTATATTATTATGGGTAGGATTTAGAAATTATAATCATGATTGGTATCGGATAGCCTAACTTTGATTAAGCATGGACTGATCAGCCATGCTTAAACAAGGGAAATGTTATCCAAAACCGGTCATGATTATTACTACGTACATCTAACTAGTTGCTAAGACGGGCTCTAATTCTAATCAGGAACGTAACTCTAAAACTGTCTATCTGTCCCAATAATATTTAAAAACCAAGGTGAGTTATCATGACTGTTTTCAAAACTGTTATGATATACTCGTTCTGTCTGTACTAGTAATATATAATGCTTAAATATATCCACAGGTCGGTAGGGGTACACAGGATCCTGATATATTTAATGGGGTGTGTCGAACTGACTGAAAAAAGGATAGGGTTCCTCGTATGCATCAGGCACATGCTCATACCTATTTGACGGCCAGGAGGGTCTGACAAAACCGCTGCTGTGGTTGTGATAAAACCAGGGAAGGCACCGTGCCTATGGACCCAAATATCACAACCCATATCGTATGCATGTCAGAGTTAATTTTTATAAACTGTATAGCATAAGCTCACCAGCATTAGCTGACGTCTTTTTGAGTATATGTATCACAAGTAGCCTCTAAGGAAATGCTTAAAAGTTGTTCAAAGCTAGAGAATCTAGAAGATCAAGAAGTTTTTATATTGATTCGTTTCTAAATACTGTTGTAAAATAGTAGTGTAACAAGTTGATGATATAGTAGTTTGTAATAAAAATATATGTTAGATTCCGCTGTAAGCTGTACCGATTGTGGACACCCGCCCGGGTCACGGGTGGGGTGTCACAATACATATGAGGGAGATACAAAAAAGGTAATTAAACATACTACATATCATGTACAATTTTGAGAAACAAAATCAACTTCACCGGACCACTTCACCAACGGGAAGATCCTCTTGCTCCCTTATAACCTAATGTTTTTAAGGTCTTTCCTGAATCATATCTTGCTTACCCGCGTCTCATGTTTTCATGGAAAGAAAATTATCGCGAATCATGTTTTTAATGTCTTTTTTGGGAATTAACAGCATCAACACGTTCCTTCCCTGAAGTCTTGCTGGCTGATGCTTGTTCTTTAAGAGCTTCTTTCTGTAATCTTTTCTTTTCGGCGTCTGCTTGCTGTTCATGTTCATCACGTGCTTTCTTGAACATTTTAGCAAACACCGCAAGTATTTGTGTTACTGCACAAACAAAATCAACAAAGCATGAGATCTTTGACAAAGAACAGAACTTTTAAGTTCAGGTTTCTGAGTCAAAACAAGTAAAGTACATTCTTTGTAAGACCTGAGACAAGTCATTTTTCCTAATAAAAAATTCATAGATAATTAGAGGTTTGTTCATTACAAACCAATTTTAAGCAGATAAGCGCGAGAACTCAATAACCACATTTACATATTGTTTTAATTGTGATTTATAAGGTTGTTACTGTTATGAAGTGCATAACCACCTCTCTTTCTCCCTCACTCTATCTCCAAAACACCAAGTACAAATATTTATACGGTTCTTATGACTCTCCTCTTAGAACTGGTTTTGTAATGATCATACTCCTAGATGATTAGTGCATTAAATATGAGTATGAAAGTTATATTATTATAATAATAATAATAATCTAATTTTCTAAATAAACCAATACACAAAGTTGTATCAATTAAAAATACACTTTATGCAACCTTGAAACCATTTCCACTTCAATTAGCAACTTTTGGGATTTTATTCAATTGACTTGATAGGCATAAAACATATCACATATCAAGACATGAAAGTGTTGTTTTTATGGAAATACCCATGAAAATGAATAACAAGACCAAACCTTGTTCGAAGGGGCAACGAACAGGATCCTCTCCAAAATACTGCGGAAGTGAGTCCGCATTTCTTCCCTGCAAAGCATATATTGTTAACATAGCCATGTGATAAGATTATTAGTGATTAGTGAAAAGCTCACCACTTTAGTATATAAGGAGATTAAGGCCCGCACTTCAGCTCCAGCAGCATCAAGAAAACTCTTCGACGCCTAAAAGTGTAATTTTTACGAAAATACCCACCCACTATATAATATACTTTCTTGTTCTCTATACCTTGTAAATATTAGTTGTTTTCAAATCAAGAACTTGCCTTTTGGAAGCCAACAGATATAGAGCCATCATCCTCAGAAGTAGTGAATTCCTGCTCAACCTTTTCAAGACCTTTACTCACTGCTTGCATTTCTTCAGCCAATGTCTTCAATTGTATCTTTTGATTTGGTTTTGATAAGGAGAAAATATAACACTCAGCAATATACTGGTTATGAGAATTAAAAAGGACAAAAAACCCAAATTTTAATATATTGTCGGACCTTGGAAGCGGCTTCCAAGTGACCCAGATCCTTGTCAAAATCTAGCAACTGTGGCAGCTTCTCAGCAAGAAGCTAGTGAAGATATCATAGTTTACACAAGTAACCAAAATAAACATGTTTCTAAATTAAGACATGTATGTATAAGAATATACAAAATATCATTAAAAAGAACACAGCAATGTTTCCACCTTGCATAAATAATGCATGAGAGTCATCTTGTTGTTCCTTGCACGTGTATCAGACAACTTAAGAAGGCTGTCCAACTTAAATCCAATAGCAGATCCTATAACATAGATCAAGCATGTCTTTGTATGAGAAACGAAGGAAGGTATTAGACTATATTAGTATTAGGGTTTAGTATTGATTATTATTAGGGTTGAGCTCACGAGCCCGGTTTAGGTTTTTAGGGTTTTTTATAAACTCTATATAATGTAACCATAACCTATCAATAATATTGATTCACTCTTTTACCATTTAACATGGTATCAGAGCCTTAGGGTTCTGGGTATCTTCTTCTCCGCTGCACCATTACAAAAACATACAAACCCTAGCCGTCGCCATCGAGTTCAAACTCTAGACAGGGCGGTGTGCCGCCATCGCCGCCGCCCTGTCCCACCTTTGTTTTATGTTCGTTTCTTCTTTATTTTCTAGTTTCAATTGAATAAAGTTTCGTTATCGGTTGAATATTTAAACCTATTACCTATCTCCATTCTCTTGGTTTGTTCACATCCATTTTCTTGGTTCGTTTCTAGATTATGGCTTCTAACGTGCAGTAGTCACTACATTTCCTTTTTTTTCTTTTTTTTCTATTTATCGGTGTTTTAGCCGCATCAAAGACCACGGTCCATGCACACCGATCTCAAGCTACGGTTTGATTTGATTTTTTCTTTTTTTAGATCTACGGATCTTATCTCCTGATCTACGGATCCAAGAGACCGACATTTGACTACGGTCACCGGTCTTGTTTTATTTTTCTTTTTTTTTTTATATCTACATATGTCATCTCTTGATCTACGGATCCAAGAGACTACCGTTTGCTAGCCTCGAGACAACGCTAACGACTACGGTCGTCAGTTATCAGTTATCATTCTAGAAATCAAGAACCAAGAAACTATCAAGCGCACTATGGATAGCACAATCAATCAAAAATTTGGATGACAACATCAAGCACAATATTAATTGTTGGCAAAAGTTTGGATATTCAAGTTGATCGAAGAATGTTTATCTTATTATTTTTAGTTTTATGTTCTTTTATGTTTTCCAGTCGTAGCGTACGGTTACTTCCGCTACGACTGCGGGGGAGTATTAGACTATATTAGTATTAGGGTTTAGTATTGATTATTATTAGGGTTGAGCTCACGAGCCCGGTTTAGGTTTTTAGGGTTTTTTATAAACTCTATATAATGTAACCATAACCTATCAATAATATTGATTCACTCTTTTACCATTTAACAGAAGGGACAAAAATTCTATAATTTCCAAACGAAACTATAAAACTTTAGCTATTAGTTTTAATGGTACCTCGAGCAGTGCCTTGGTTTAATGCATTTCCCAGGGTAAGAATCGTTTGCATTATTTGACGTAGCTTTGCAGATTCCTTGACCTGCATTATATATATGCTTTTTATAATCCCAAGAAAACATCCGTTCAAATTTTGGTTGGAGAAGAAGTATCAAATGTAGGAGTCCTGATAGCACTACCTCTTTAGTAGCATCATTGATTACGCTCAGGTTTTGTCTTAAATCGCTGACCTGAAAAAAATTTAAAAGTAAAGGCATAAACAGCCAAATACAAGCAATAATGTTCACAGAAATGGTTAACAGAAATACAGGAAGGATATTTACCTGACTGTTAAAAGTAATTGTGAATGCCAATACTCGAAGTTTTGACTCAACTCGTGGGACCTTCATTAGCTCCATGAAAAACTAAAAGGCCATGGACCATATGTGTTACACAAATATTAAATAATTATCGTTTTCTGAACTTTTTTATTCCTATAGAGAGTAAAATACCAGTTCACACTTTCCAAGCATTTCCTTGTTTCCTGTATAGTTCTGAGACAACAGGAACAATATTAGTAGGAAAAAATATAGGTGAAAAGCAGAAAGTACCTCAAAGATATGTCAAACCAAAACTGATATGCAACATGGTATTCTTGAAATTGATTTATTTTTGAAGATAATGTTTTGTTGATTGATAACATATCCATTTTGAGTCAGAACTTGAACATTCAGCCTTGCAATGGGAAACCACGAACAGGCTGACAACATTCAATTAATAATGGAAAAGATTTGATTTTTCAACAATTAATATGAAACGTATGATATTGTTAACTTATCCAGAATTTCATTTGCTTTGAAAGAAGTAGGGGAGGAAACACAAGGAAGATAATAGATGGAGTAGATTACCTTTAATGTCTCCATTTCTTCTTTTGTGGGACAAAATTTGATAAGGTTCTCAACTTGATCTATATCCAAAGCAGAAGCATCCAGTGCCAGAATGGCATTCTAAGGAGCACAACTTTTAGGTAGTAAAATACTATTTTGAACTTATGGAAAAGAAAAATGCCGTGATCAACATAAAATAAAGTTTGTGATCAACATAAAATAAAGTTTGCATGGAGAAAATTAGCTGATACTCTTTCCTTTTACGGGCTCTACCTAATGGAGAAATGTTGATGTACAATGCAGAGTAGTTTTCTTTAAGTTCTTTGCTAACTTGTACTCCACAATTTGTCAAGTACTTGAACTTCTTCTGCCAGATCCTAATTTGTTTTTTATATAAGTTTCTTTTGGGGACTAAAAAAGAAAAAATAAAATAATAACAGAGTGACTATTAAGATAGAAAACCCATGAAGTGAGTTGACTTTATGTTTAGAAATAACATGGCACCTCTTTATATAGTTATAACTTTTATTCATGATGTGACTATAATGGTTGTGGGAAGAGACATTTCATTGTCCATGGGCTTGTTTCAATATCAAGCAACGACTATTATATTCAGTATGTGAGTGTAATAGGTGGGTTCTCAGTTAATATTGTTTTAAAAACTTAGATGGAATGGTAAAATCCATCACATGTTGCCATTGGCATTTCATATGATTTTCTTTTACTGGAAAGGGTTCAACACACAAATACTATATATATATGTATATATAAAGAGTAGCGAAGATTGCTTAATTATAGAGGCCGAGGAAAATGAACTTACAAGCATATCAGGTAAGGGAATCTTTATCTTTGTAAGCATAATTTCACAATTGTATGCTCTACGCAAATCAACCTAAACATCAAATTTAAGAAAATTATATTAACCACCAATAAATTTTTAAACAACATTGTTTTTACAATTTGATAGACATTTCATCAAGGAAACAAGAATAACCAAATTATCTTTTTCTTCACTTTCCAGATTTCAGAGTAAAATACCAATTTCAAAGACACTAAACACGAAGATGCATTTTCCAAGTCGCAAAAAGTTGAAGAGGTAATGAGATACTTATTAGTGGCGGATAGACTACAAAATCAATTCATTTAAGGTGGCAATTTGAATTTACGTATGGTGTTGAGACTATGCTAACAATTCAAATAAAGTAGAAAATTTAAGATGAAGATGGGAACCTTTGCATATTCATCAGTGCTTGTATATTCTACTTTATAGTTGACATCAATAGAATGCTTCCTTACAGTGCTAATATTCACATAAATTGTTTAAATTAAATTAGGAAAACATCATATAAATTTAAGATTCATCATTCATGAAATCAGTAGGACAAATCTAGACTGAGGACTATGCATTGGGGAATCAAAAACCGGCTTTGATAGATGAACAAATTGTATCAGTAATAAAATGCTTCTGTTACTTATATTTTTGTAGGATGTAGTTGACTAATCCAAGTACTCTTAGATTCTAAAAAAAAAGCAATTAACCACACATGTTCAACATCACAATACTATTTTAAATGGATAAGAGATATCATACTCTTTTCAGCCACATGCATGTCCAATAATTCTAGCTAGGCCTTAGATAGTTG
This sequence comes from Flaveria robusta, assembly GCA_025506415.1. Lineage (NCBI taxonomy): Eukaryota > Viridiplantae > Streptophyta > Magnoliopsida > Asterales > Asteraceae > Flaveria > Flaveria robusta. The sequence continues at coordinate 6,082,689 of CM046460.1, read as the reverse complement.
AAGAAAGACAAGCAATCTACACACACAAAGTGTTCAAGTAGAAGTAAATCCACTAACCAATTGAACTTTTTCAGGCTTATTAGTTTTCGCACCTCGGCGAGCTCCACCTTTGCTATTGTCAGAAACAGAAGCAGCTGAAAATAGACTCTCGAGCTCTGACATATCAATTTCAGGAGCCCTACAAAGATTACTTTCAGGTAACAGTTTGTACCAAACTACCAAAAAATAATATATTATAAGTTACCATGGTCTATATCAGAAATTACCTTGACTGGTCTTCTTGTTTTTGACTATCAGCCCACAAACTCCCTTGTATTGCTCTAGTAACTTTTACCCAATGCAAGGGCTTCAAAGACATTTTTTTAGAAGGAACTGAAGAACCCACACCAATTCTACCTTTTCCACTACTCAGAGAACCAGAAAGATGTAATCGTCCACTAGACAGAGTATGTTGCTGCAGCCCATTACAACCCATTGGTCCAGGAGGCGGAGGTGGACCTGGTACACCGGTGGCACCTGGAGGTGGAGGGGGAGGAGGCGCATTGGGACCATTGCAACCTGGAGGTGGAGGTGGGGGTGGTGCACCTGAACCAATGTGGCCTATAGGTGGAGGTGGAGGCGGATGTGCACCAGGCGTCTTAGTGGTTGAAGAAATTGTTTCTTGGTGTGGAGCTCCAAGAGGGGGAGGAGGGGGTGGTGGTGGTCTTGGGGAAGTATTAGCTTTAGTGATCATGCAACCACTAATTGTAGGTTGAGTTGGTGGAGAAACTGATAGAGGTGGTGGAGGGCCCTTAGAAGAAACAAGTGGAGATGTAGGTGGAGGGCCTTTAGAAGAAACATGTAGAGGAAGAAGCGGCAGAGGCGAAGGGCCTTTAGACAAAACAGGAGGTGGTGGTGGATTCTTGGAATAACTAGAATTGGAACTGAGTGGTGGTGGTGATGGTGGTGGTGGTGGGCTCTTTGAAGAGATAGGAGGCAAAGGATGAGGAAGTGGAGGTGGGGGAGGGGAAGAGCTTTTTTCAACTAAAACTTCTGCATATGATGAAGGTGGAGGAGATGGTATGCTACTAGGAGTTGGTAAAGGATGAGCCTGTGGAGACCCTCCACCTGAACTGATAGGAAACAATAGTGGAAGAGGCAGAGGAGGAGAAGGAGGAACTGTTGCTGAAGAAGCATCTCTAGAAGAATCTATAGCAAGAGCCAATGAAGGTAGTTGTGGGCCAGTTGAGACATCTTCAACTGAAACTTGATTTGGTGATGCTATAGTATCATTTGCTAATAAAGCACCACTTCCAGATGATGAAACACTTGAATCAACTGTGTCTGATGTTTTATGCTGCAAGGATTCATCAAAAAAGCTAACAGCTGATGGAGTAGGCATATCACTACTCCTTTCAGATTCCAAAAAATCCAAACTGTTAGCAACACTAGAGGCATTATTTTCATCCTCAGAGTCAAAAGATGAAGGATATGTACTCAATTTATTCCTCAGCGTTGATAATTCTTTTGCATCATTTAAATGTGACAGCTGTTTAACTAGCCATAAAGCAGTATCATCACCACCATCACCCCAATCAACCCCACTAAAAAGTTCTTGAACTTTGTTGAAAGCTTCAATAGGCAATCCACCCTTTTCTTCCCCATTAAATATTGAGATTGGAGTTTTTGGTGTTGAAACATTCTCAACATCTCCAAAAAGAACCTAATACATGCAAAACAGTAGCAGCATATAAGCCAGGTATTTGGACCTATAATAAAAATCCATTTTCTAAACAATGTTTCACGCAAAAGTAACCAACTTTCATCCAACTTATATTCATGCAACGTACTTTTTTTCACCCATAAAAACCTCAAGCTTTCAACAATATTGTATTTTAGGTAAATCCTTATAGGTTGTCAAGTCAACATGTTGACATAGAGAATGACATTTCAGTACGTTTGAAAATGTTGACTTTATATGGCACTAACATGGCAAGAGTTGGCAAAAAAATGACTGCCTTAAATGATAAAATTTTGAGTATTTTTTTAGATTTTTATGGGTTAAACAAAGTTTGTTACCTGATATAGATTTTGGACCAAACTTGGTTACTCTTTTATGCAATTTTCTCTTATCCAAAATGTAAGGATTCACCTCAGCTCGAAAACTTCTAGGAAACCGTGCCTTTGAGTCCCAAAGTGTGTCCAGGTTGTCACAATTGAGCATCAAAATATTAGATCTAATAAAGGCGGTATTTAACATTATGCGAAACATCATAACTTCTCTTTCAGAATCAGTGTCTAAATGAAGACACTCTAGTACAACATCACCTTCCACCAAACATCGAATATCAATTTTAATAACGTCATTTTCCTTCTGCATCATGTCACTTCTATTTGTCAACCAACCACACAAAAAAAGTGAAAGAACAAAAACACAAGAAGTCTTACCTGGTGGTAATACCGAAGATTTCTACCTGTTCTAGGAGTTGAATATAACATCTGTGTCAAAAGCCCGTCTTTACTGAGAAGATTTCTGCCATATACTCGAATAATCGGTCTGCATCCGTTTTTACCATCAAAATTTGGAATAGCACGAAGAATGAGACAATCTAAAGACAAAGCTCTCTCAGGTGGTGGCCACTTTTCAAATAAATTTCTTCTTGATATATATTGTAGGTACCGGAGCTGTGATGGGTACGGGTTTAAGGGTGACAGTAATTGATATAAACCTCTTGGAGCTTCCCTGCAAACAATTTCAAGAGTTTTCCATTCTCCACTATGCAACTTTTTGTATATTAAGAAGCTGGCTAAAAGGAATGCTAAAACTGGCCAACCCCCTCTCTCACAGTGCAGCAAAATGACATTTTGATTATTTTTAAGAGTAAGCCAACTTTCACAAAGGTGAAGAAAATGATGGACAAGAGGTAATGGTAATAGGGGACAACTCTCATAATGTTTTGGATACTCCATGACAATGATGTCATATTCACATAATACTTCTGAAAATTGGCTCCTCCTTTCACCTTCTCGAAAATTAAATGCAAGAAAAGATGACTCAGGAAACTCTTCATGTAACTGATTACTAATTTCATGTAAATAAAGTTGATATAGTCCTTGGGGTAGAACTTCAGTTGAAAAGCAAGAATCAAAAACTGCAAAGATACCGGGTAAAATGCAAGTAAGTAGCATAGGTGAAGACATGCCAATATTGTAACAAGAACATAGAGAGAGAATACAATAGATTTGAAGAAAAGATTTTTTTTAGATACGAGTGATAACGGTGCTAAAATACCATAGATTCTATCCACAAGCTCAAGCAACCCATCTAGTGGTCTTCTATAAAAGAATCTACTGAGAAGAGGCATGTTTCATCAAACTAATCAGTTGCTGCATATGAAAGAGCTAAAATCTAAGGCAAAAAATAATTATATACATTATTACATTGATAAGTAAGCTTTATTTAAAGTTCAAACATCAACAGCTAACATATATAAGATAATACAAATATACAATGAAAATGGCATGCCACACAATGTTGTATGGTAACCTAAAGTTAGACTATAAACAACATGATGCACCAATGTCTTCGCAAATGTGACATAGTATCAACAATGGAACCATCAAGTAATATTTTTAATTGTCAGTTGAAAATCAAAACCGAAAGAAAGACTGTCTCTATGCGCAATGTGACTGATGATTGGCTTTTTATCATGAAATGCACATTAGCTTTCTACTTATATGAACGAAGTTTTCTTTATCATGAAAATACCACTTAGAAGTATAATTAAGCACATACTTAGAGGAAATGTTATCATGTAACGTGGTATGATTTACTATACAACAGTTTGTTATCATCTGTAATGGTGTGTTTTGGATTTCAAATTTCATGTCTACATTATCAATTGGGTCAAATCGAGAATGCAATTGATATCAGATCAGGTAAACATTTTGTAACTTCAATATCATTTCCAAACAACGAATTGCAAACTCTTATATGCTAAATGAAAGCGGTTTTGCTAGCACACAAAGTAATGGAATACAAGCGAAGAGGTATTTGGGGGTTGACGAAGGAAAAACAAACCTAACGTCGTCGTGATTGCATAAAAACTAATTGAACGGCTTGAATCAAAGGGAGATGATGCACATCATGCACTGGTGTTCCTACGATGAACCAATGGAAGGTTGAACGTCGATCAAAAGTCGGAGATGGGGTTAGTCTGAATTTGCACGGTGACAACGAATCAAAACTCTTGTAAAGTTTTGTTTGAATGAAGTTGTTGCAGTTACCTTCGAAACGTGATAATATGATACCGCAATCAAACAAAGCTTAGACAATAACAAACCCCGATGAAATAAAAAGCGACAATAACAAACCCCGATGAAATAAAACGCGATAATAACAGACCTTAATCAGATAAAACATGACAACAGAAGACCTTAACCTATAGACCTCAATCAAACAATGATACACATTCAAACAAAATATGTAGATTAATTAAAATCTCACAACAAAACTCAATCGAACAATATGAATTAGGGTTAATCAAAGCTTTTAAATTAAAGCGTCCAGTCTCACTAGTCGATTCATGCGTGTTAGCTTGAAACCGAATTACTAATTTTCAATCAAAAATTTTTAATTTTATTAAATTATGAATACTTGATAAAAATTCAGTTTGTTTAAACATATTCATATTCATCTAAAGATGAATATCATCCATTATATTTATAACTAGGTTATTTGCTCGTGTATCACACGGGTTAAAAGTTATAAATATATAATTCAAATATGTAAACAAAAATATTTAAACTCTATATAAAAATAAGGATTTGTGATCATAATGTTTAAAGGGTTAAATAAGGTTTGAGATGATTGATATCATAAATTCAAAATTCTTAGAAATAGTTGGTGTGATTGAGGTAGTTAAAAAAATTAAAACTTCACTCTTGTCGTTCAAAAAAAAATTAAAATAGAATAAAAAACTTCAAGTAAGAAATATAACATGATTTATGGAAAATTTGTTAAAAAAGTTTAGGCAGGAAAGTTTTAGTGAGATGAGATCTGATGGTGACACGTGTCACACAATGTAAATGATTATTAGTATAAATATAATTGGAACTTTTATTTATAAAGTTTCACTTTGTTTTTTCATTATTTACATCTCTAAAACATTAAATACGAGACTTAAATGGCACTCTGGTATGAGAAATCCATGACTCTCCCTGCAAAAAATGTCGAACAGAAAATTGTTCCACCTCCTTAGCGGTTGTGACACCTGGTAATTTTCCGTTACCAAACTCCGTTAGTTCTGTTAGGTCTTGCATACACGTGTTGTGAGCACACACTAGTTGTCGTTGAACGTTGGTGACTTAATAACAATTATCTATGGTAAACAAATGATAACCTAGTGAATAATGTTGATTATTAGTTGTGGTTATGTGATTCATGCATTTTAAGTTATTGTTTGTGAATTTTACTTGATAACGTGACAATGTGTAACTATGATCTCATATGTTTTGCTATTAGTTGAAAATGTATGTGATTATTATTGATGATTAGTAATGTTTATATTTTGTAGTTGAAACCTTTTAAAAAGTGTTAAAAAGATTAGTTTTTATAAAATATAAACAATGGGGTTTATTTTGTAATTGGATTGAAATAAAAAGTTACCATATTTAAACAAATTTAACCCAACCCTAGCCCCCATTCCCCATTTGCGGCCGTAACCCCCTCCCAACACCTTCATCCATTCGATTTTGATCCAAGAACAAGCATACAAGTTGAATTTGAATTGGTTTCAAGTATTACAAGTTGTTTTCAAGTGTTAATCATCATCTAAGCACACCTAAAGGTTAGTTTTGATTAGTTTTTCATGGTTTTTGATTCTTGATGAACCCTAATTTGAAATTGGTGATGAAAAAGTGAAATTGATGATTGTTAGATGTTAATTTGATGTTGGTTAGATTGTATGAATGTTAGATTATGTTGATTATGCAAGAATTCCATGGTTTGATCACATTGTTCACACATTGCCTTAAGAGGAAACTTTTTGTTCTTGGAATTCATGATTTGATGATTGTATGATGTTGGATACATTGCTTGGATGTTGTTTTATATGAATTGTGCAAGAAAAGTCATGAAATCTAGGGTTTGTTCATACCTTACTATAAGTGGAAACTTTTATGCATGATGATTGGGAATTTTGATAAATTAGTGATGATTATCATGTTAGAATGAATGTTATGAACTTGATTAGGTATAAAATTGATGAAACTATGAAGGAATTGGATGTTAGATTACTTTTGGGTGTTACCTTCTAAAAAGGGAAACTTTATTTTTGAAGATCATTGGATATGATGATGTGAGCATGTTTATGGTGTTAGGAGCATGTTAGAATGCTTATGGATGATGTCTAATGTGGTGGAATGTGTTACTTGGGTTGTATGGTTGCTTGATTGATCATTTAAGGAATGTAGGTTCTTGGTGATTATACATGATGATGAATTATGGCTAGTGATTAGGAAATCATGTTTGGGATTGGAATTGATCATTATTGTGTTTGTTAGTTGGAATGAATATTGTTGATTTATGTTATTATGATTGTCATACACGCGTGCGAATCTGAGGCCCCTACTTAGTAGGATTGGCAGGGTTTAGGGTGTGAAGTCGTGAGTGGCTTCACATGGCATGTTGTGCATGATTAGACTTCATGAATGAATTATTAGTTGTGATATATTTATGATTGTGTTGAGCATGTTGATTGTTTGAGATTCGCATAAGTTGTATGATGATCTAGGTTGAACTTGGGTTGATGATGTGATATGCGTGAATACTTTGTTTGATAATCATGTATGATAAGTTGATACATTTGCTTAAACGAGATTTCAATTAATATGTCACCAACGGGTCAAACGGGTCAACTAGGTTAGAGGAGTCTTGTTTTTCAAAACCCTAGGGTTGATGTTTTGATGAGCACTTAGGGTTGTTATGTTTCTCTGGTTGCACGTACTTATGTACTCACATGTTCTAGGTAACCTTTGACGGGTTGTCTTTCCTCTCATTGCAAGCTTTGCACTTATTGTTGGTTTACGCATCAGGTGAGTTCATGCCCTACTTTTAAACACTCTCTTTTGGGGGAGGTAGCATACTTGTTCACAAACGCTATATTATTATTATAAGTTGTGTATGTTTTAACATGGTGTATAATACCTTGAAAGTCCTCACACTTTCGGATCGTTAATAATGGTAACTAGCGGGAAATCTTGGGTAGTACTACTGGGTTTGACAAGCCCCACCTGTGCGACTCGAGGTCAAACGGGTGCAATATTGTCCTAAACACAAACATCGTTACGACCTGGTAAGTCGTGACGGGAGGCAACAAACGCAACACAGTCAGCTTCGATCGCGAAATCACTATGGTTATTACTTATGAATATAGACTAGCTATCTATTTCAATGCACTTCTTATGTGATGCAAATTATTATTGTTTATGTTAAATGCAAACTCTTGAACTCACCAACCATTGTGTTGACATTTTTAGTATGCTATTCTCAGGTCGTTAATTCAGATTGCCATTAGGAGCACAACACGGGTCCAGCATGCATTCTAAGACTTCATCTTAAGTCATGACATTTGAATTTTATTTGTGAGATTTAAATAATGGGTTGGCGCGTGTTTTGCCAAATTTTACATTTACATACTTTGGGTTTGTCTTATTTACAAAACGCTTCCGCATGGTTTTAAAACTTGAACTTTGATTGGTTTATTTTTAAATGTGGCATATAGTGTCGTTCTGAGTAACTAGTGACTGTGATCCTGGTTTGTTCACACGCCTCGCGGTAAAACTTCGCACGTGGATTTTGAGGGTGTGACAGCGGTTGTTATAACATGGTATCCGGGCCACTTTACCCTCCGATCGGTGTTAGCACCTTTCCCTCTGTTCATATACTCGGCGTAATACACTTTATCGAATGCAGAATTCCCTATATATGGCAACCAGCCCGCGTGATCGATTAAGATATCAAAATGACACTTTACATATACGACCCTTGAATAGTCCCTCCATGGGCGCCCAAGAAATGTCATGACTGGCCCCTCACTTAGGGTCAAGTCAGGGGCCGGGATGACGCGGGAATTGTGTATGACAAATCCTGTGTTAGAAGTTGGATTGGTTCTTCCTTGAGCAGTTATTGTGTTCTGTTGTCCAAGTAATGGCTTTCGGACATAAATGTTGCATTTTTGGAGGACGGCAGAAGCATCACCAAAAATGAAGTCAATGGTTCCATAAATGTCACATTCGCGATAAAATTGTTGGCGTTTGAGCAGGCATAGAGTGTCTTGGTACCCTTTGAAGCTACATTTGTAGAAAACCGAGCGATCTGAGGCTGAGAGGAGCGCGATGGCTTGTTGTTTCTTGGGACCAGCGGTGTTCTCGAACGTTATCCCAATAGCGACAAAACCCGAACCCCAAACCTCTACATATAAGTTTCTAGAATCATATATTAGAAGGTATGGGTAATTTTCACATTGATAACCAAGTTTCTCAAATATCTTACTAACACCACTTAAAATGTTATTGTTGTTCTTTAAAATCACTTAACTTTAAGAAGGTGATCTAGTACTATATAACTTTTTAATAACGGTTGACTCTTTTTTAAGTCTACTTTTCATTCACTATTACCTCTTATTTTAAGTTATTTGACAAAATTATCACTCAATGATAACCAAAATTCATATATGTTTCATTTGTATCACTATTTTTATTATTATTTCAACATTTATAAAAATTTATACAAGATAAGAACACCTAATGAAAGTTGAGTATTTAAAAAAAAAAAAAAAAAAAAAACTTTAACCGACTTCAATAGAATACTTGAAAAACTTGGTTAGTATTATGTGAAGTTTATCTTTATAAATAAATATGACGATCAATCACAAAAATAAAAAAAAAAATAAGAACTTACGGGCGGTTGCGGTGTTGTGAGTTAATATGCCCTCATTGAAATTTTTATCGTTGGTTATTATAGTTGCGTCAATCCCATCTCCAACGAGAATCAAGTTGGTCATTGATTTCTTGATAATAATGTTTTCTTTGTAAATACCAACTTTCACGTATATAACAAATCTGTGTTTTCCAATTCTTTTCTTTTTTAATGCTTCAATGGCTTCAGTGATTGTATTAAAATCACCGGAGCTATCTTGCGCCACCACCATATTCGCTTTTGCAGCTCTACGTTTGGCCAATTCTATGAATCCATGATCACGTGATGCGTAGAAGTTACTAGCGTCATGTTTGTTTTCAGCTGGTAAATCTACAAATAACTTCGAAAAATTGGAGTTTGTGAAGGCATTTACACATGCTTGGTGGTTAACGAGAGTTTCATTTACCCATTTTTCGACATAAGTCAGGTTCATATGAGTTCTTGAGATGTTTAGACGGTTTATCACGTCCACATAAAGCTCTAAGCAATCCATCATGGTTGTATTGGTTTGGGCGCGTGACGGGCTTACAAACATAGGCAAGAAGTGTTCAAGGGAATCTCGAGCTTGATTCGTTGACACCCTGATGCGAGATTCATGAGGCTCGAACTCATGACCAATGATTGAATTGCATAACTTGTTGAAAGGGGTTTGGTTACAAATTGAGATATCTGAACAAAAACTGAAAGTTGAAAATAAAAGGATAGTGAAGCAACAAATCTGTATAAGATGTGATTTTGACATTCTGATAGAAAATAGTGTGATTTCTAACTTATTTGTGCCTATTTATATGAAGTTAAGAAAATGCAGTTTTTATGTATATTATTATTTACATTAAAGGTATGTATTTTAGCGATACCAAGATATGTAAAAAATATATTTCTTCTAAATAATTTAAAATATGATTACAAAGTATGCGAAATAATAGTTTTAAAATTATTATAACGAATGGCTAACATGCCCTTCGGTATAGTCATCTTCTAAGACGGATTTAAAGATCATGCGAGGAGCAAACACATAATCATATTATAAATTAATTAGTTATTAAGTAGCATTTATTAAATTTGGACGTATGATAATCATGGGTTTGACGGTTACACAAAAAAAGGATAAAATATTAATAAAAAATGACATACTTGTAAGCATTAAAGTCCACAATTGACCTTTTGTAGAAACTGTGATCAAATCAACGAATATCTTTAGGTGAATGACAGAGGAAATATACGATCTTTAAACTGAGGTTATTTGTGTAATTTTAATTTGTTTTTTAATTTGTATCTTTTGTGCTTGTTGTGATCAAATATACGATCTCAAATATTACTAACATATTTTAAGCGTCTTCCTGTGAAAATAAAATTTTACATTAAATATATCTACGTGAGAGCAATCCAATGATAAATCATGGATGATATCATAGAAAGTTTTTACCTATTCCAGTTATAATTTCTTCACTTTTAGTTTACTCGTATACCTAACTTTTGTTCCAATCCACCTTTTTTATTCTAAATGCTTCTTTTTTATATATGCAGCTTGCTTGTTTTTATGTACGTGACACGATTTTTTTCACATGCTTAATACTAACATGCAGCTCTAATATAATATAAAATCATAAATTCAAAATTTTATCACTCTCGTTGCATAACGAGGTCACACATACTAGTTCATATTGTTTAGTATGACAAATAATAATATTTTAATTATATTAAATTACTGTGATATTATTTATCATGTTATGATTTAAAAATTTTGATTTTCTAATATTCTTTTATTAGTCTACTTTTACTATATATCTTTATGATGTTTTATTTGATTTACATATAATATTATACATCTAACATAAGAGGTAAGATTACCTCCATCAATATTTGTAATTTGTATAAATTTAATTATCAACTTTTATATGCATAAAATGATGTACCTTATTGCTTTGTTGTTGTATATTCTACTACAAACATGAACCTTTATTGCGTAGAGTATAACTATATCACATAGGCTTTTAATTTTTTTAGTTAAACCTCTTGATAGTTATATCTTCACATCTTCAAGTTTGATTATATTCATACTTTATAGCATTTACTCATTTACTTTTAATGTTTTTCTTTTATAAAATTTAAACTTAATGTTTAATAAAATTTCAAATACACCATTGTGGCGTGCTTATTTTTATTTACGACTCGATGTAAATTTTATTCAAAACGAAATTATATGCCATAATATTCAAGTCATTAATGCATAGATGTACAAGTTTTCATAGAAATTTCAAGATTTTAATTTTTATTAAATTTCTTTTGATTATTATCCTCCAACTGTTAGAGAATGAATTTTATAAAATTCAAACGTATATGTGCGTATATTTTAGCAACGTTAATATTTTTAACCATTTTGTTTTTTCCCATCGTGACATGCCTATGTTATTTGCGTTTTGACGTTAAATTTCTTAACAATATATATACATCCAAATATTGTCAATGGTCTCTCACAACGCACGAATTTGTGACGGTTTAATTTTTTTATATAAAGTTTCGAGTGTTTTTAAGAACGTACAAAACTTTATTTTATTTTTTACTTTCAACGTGTGGTTTTGTAACAATTTTAAACGTTAGTTTTTCATGTTTTGCGCCACCATCACAACACGAGAGTGTTGGTATTAGTTTTCGCTCTAAACTAATAAACTGTTTCTTCTTCGTTGGCACCAGAGGTACAATGAAGCTCAAAATCACTATTTGATATAAAAACTTCAAAAATGGCAGCCATATTATCACAGAGTTCATCTTTCAAGTTCGTTATCAATGAAAATTCTCCACGAAAAGGAGCCAAAAGAGCTTCAGAATTCATTAATCAGTACGACCACATTAAGCACAAATCGTTCAATTCTGTTAAAACCACCAAATTACAATCGAATTCTTCAACAGAGAAAACAAGTTTATTTCCTCAGATGGAAACTTTCATTTCGTATGTGGAAAGTGGGTCTGTTGACACTGCACTCCAACTGTTCGATGAAATGCGCAAAAGAAGCACCTTTGTTTGGAATCTTGTAATTCGGGTGTTAACGAACAATGGGTTTTTCAAAGAAACTCTATATTTGTATCATCAAATGGCTTTCGAAGGAATTCGAGCTGACAAATTTACGTTTCCTTTTGTAATTAAAGCGTGTGGTGGGTGTTTTGATCTTGTTGAGGGCCAAAAGGTTCATTCGAAAGTGTTTACGGTTGGATTGGATTTGGATTTGCATATATCTAATTCTTTGATTTTAATGTATGCAAAGCTTGGGTATATTGAGTTTGCAGAGAAGGTGTTTGATGAAATGCCTGTGAGAGATTTGGTTTCGTGGAACTCGATCATCAACGGGTATATCTTGGTTAACGATGGGTTAAGATCACTGGAATGTGTTTGTAGAATGCAAGAACACAGAATCCAACCTGACAGATTCACAATTGTTAGTGCTCTTCATGCCACTTCTCTCGTGTGTTCTCGGTCCAAAGGGAAAGAAATACACGCGCTAGTAGTAAAAGGCAAACTGCAATGCAATGAAATGGTACAGACATCACTCGTCGACATGTATGCGAAATGTGGTGAAATTTGTTATGCTGAGAGGGTTTTCAACATGAATTCTTGCATCAATGTTGCAGCGTGGAATGCAATGATTCGTGGGTATGCTCTAAATGGTCAGCCTTTGGAATCATTTTCTTGCTTGAGAAAGATGAAAGAAAATGGTCTAAAACCCGATTATGTATCACTGATAAACTTGCTTCCCTCTTGTTCACATGTAGGATCTTTGTTGAGGGGTAAGACCGTTCATGCTTATGCAATCAGAATGTGCTTTCTTCCTCACATTGTACTAGACACTGCTTTAATAGATATGTATGGAAAGTGTGGAGAACCTACATCAGCAAAACTAGTATTCAATCAAATGCATCAAAGAAATTTAGTGTCACATAATACTATAATTTCTGCCCTTGGTCAAAACGGTCAATATAAAGACGCGCTAAGGATCTTTTCTGATATGTGGAATGATGGTTTTAAACCAGATGCTATTACAATTACTGCAATATTGCCTGTGTGTTATGAGATAGCCCAACTGCGAGAAGGAAAGCAAATCCATGGGTATGTTGTTAAATCAGGCATCTGTTCAAATACATTTGTTCTCAATTCATTAACTTATATGTATTCAAAGTGTGGGGATCTTGTTTCTGCTCAGGGTGTTTTTGATGGGATTTTCTTGAAGGATGTTATTTCATGGAATACGATTATTATGGCATATGCCATTCATGGGTATGGTGAAATTTCGGTTAATTTGTTCTCTGAGATGAAGAAAAAGGGTATGAAACCTAATTCAAGTACTTTTGTCTCGGTTTTAACATCTTGTAGTGTTTCGGGCATGGTGAAGGAAGGATGGAATTACTTCACTGAAATGAAAAGTGAACACGGGATTGATCCGTGTATAGAACATTATGGTTGTATGCTTGATCTTCTTGGACGTGTCGGTGACCTCAATAAAGCAAAAGAGCTGATTACCAAAATGCCCGTAGAACCAACTTCTCGAATATGGGGATCTTTGCTTGCTGCAAGTCGACGACACAAGGATGTTGAACTTGCTGAATTTGCTGCTAAGCAGATTTTATCATTGGAAAGTGATAACACAGGGCTGTACGTTTTGTTGTCTAACTTGTACGCTGAAACGGGGAGATGGGAAGACGTTAGACGGGTCAAATCTATTATGGAAAGTCAACACTTAAAGAAAACTGTTGGGTTGACCATGGTTAATATCAAAGATAAAATCTTTAAGTTTAAAGATCAAGATAGATACCATGAACATAGTCATCTGATATATGATGTTCTAGATATCATATTAAAGAATGCTGATAGTAAACTGTTTAAATTCAAGCCAGTTGACCTTTTGAGGAGAAAGTCAAAGTCAGCAGATTGGCACAGTGTGAGACTTGCAGTTTGCTTCGGGTTGATCTCTACGTCGATGGGAAGGCCCGTTCTTGTTCGAAAAAACATTAGAATTTGTGAAGATTGTCATGATGTTATGAAAAAGATTTCAATGATATGTCACAGAGAAATAATCGTTGGAGATTCAAAGATCTATCACCATTTTGAACATGGCCAATGCTCGTGTCGTGATTACTGGTAAGAAAAGAAACTTCATATAAACATGATACAGGTTTGTAAAATATAGACCCATTTGATTTTGACAATCTTATGTGTAGATTATATTTATATTCATATTTAGTACATACTATATTGGGTAAGAAAAAAACTAGGTAGTAAAGGAATTAATCTGTGCAATCAGTTAATTTTGATAAGGGGTTTCAAAATACCTAATTTTGATACGCTCAAAAACTAGGTACAAAGGGCAATCAATCTCGATGATGCAACTTCAAGTCGTTAATGCCTTAACATTACATGAGGGAAAACTGTTAAAAAATAACAGTCTTGCACCACAATGACCATGCGCAACACTACGAACTCGAAGACAAAAGAACTTCGATTCGTAAAAATGCTCTGTATACAAAGAATAATGTTATACTTAATACTTTCTAGATATGATAATTATATAACTAGTCTAAATAACATTTTCATTTGGGTTCCCCACAAGAAATGTAAAAGTGGAATAACCTCACAAGTTAATTGATCAAGTCAAACAGATATAACAATATGTTTGTTAGATAACTTACAAGTGATGTCAAATTGTCAATTTCTTGAATTCTAAACTCAAAAGACTAGTTAAGGTTTGATCTTCAAACTGTTTTAGAGGGTTTTTTTCAATACTTTATATCTAGTCTACTATATTTTACTCGTGCATAAACCTCTAACTGATGACTAATCTTCATGAGGTAGGTTTTTAGTACCCGGGCAGCATACCAAAACCAAGGTTGCCATTTAACACGTCATAATATTCGGCTCCAAACTTGTGTACCATCTCACGAATCTTGTTGTTTCGGGCGTCTACAGCCCTGTCATAATCCGCTTGAGCCTTCTCCAACCTCGCATTCGCTTCCACCAACTCCTTATGTAACAATTTTAAAGACTCTTCCGCCACCACCAGCTCTAGTCTTAAGGGGTCATTTCCAAACTTGATATCCTTGACCATGTCTAGCCTCTTGCGTGCCCACGAGAGGTCGATCCCAAACCTCTCAAAATCATCCAAATCTGCCTCGAGGCTAGTGATCTGGTCCTCTGCTAGCGCGCCCACAGATGTTTCTAGAAAACCTTTGAGGAATACATGCACTTCTTTCAAAATAGACAGCCAATACGGTTTTGAACGGATATGTACCCCTTGAAATGTGCCCGGGTAGCGAAGCTCAACAGCCCGTAATATCTCTTTCGCTGGCTGCCCGACAGCGTTCCCCCGCCACATTCCTCCTACAGGTTCCTCTGATGTAGCCATATGGTTGACTGATGGTGATAAAGCCTTACCCGTATCCTCAGGATTGTCATCACTGTCCGACTCGTATGTCCAGCCGTTGGTGTGATCCGTCATACTGGCCTGCAGAACACAATATAACATGGTCACGGCCCTGAACAAGTAGAAAAAAATGAATCTATATATGATTTTTACAGTTTTCACATTCTTTGAAGCAGAATTCTCTTTTAGTTTTTTGGTGTTGGGAGCAAGTTGTTTTTGCACTTGAATAATGGATTTTCTAGTGGATCTTGTGTTGGGCATTGTGTTGTTGGTTGTGTGAGTGATGAATTATGAATGGTGGTGGGCATATCATGAAAGGAGCAATATACTTGAAGAGGTAATTAACCTTTTAAGTATAGCATTTCCCTGTATTGTCATATTCTCATGTGATTTCTGAATTTATTTCTGTCTTTACTTTTCAAAATTTTAAAACAATTATGGCATTAATTATATAAAATGTGTGTAGACTTGAGAATATTTAATGAAGTTTGAACTTTAGAGTAAAATGCGGTGCTATATCAAGACGTGTGATGGTGTGAATAACATTAAAGTTGATGATGTAAAGGTAGATTAATTAATCAAACTGTTGAAATTCGTAAATAATAATGAATCAAAGTTTAAAATGAAATAAACAAATTATTAGAAGGGTAAAGAAAAGTAAAGATTCAAGAAGAAAAATGAAAATGAGTTGGCAGCCTAAATAAATAAGAGACAAAAACACTTTAATAACCACAAAGGTTTAAAAGTCAAAAACACTTTAATAACCACACAGGTTTAAATCTTAAGAGTATATCAGAGAGTTTAAAATAGGTTATTGTCGTATTTTATTTTCCAAAAATTTAATACTATGATCTACCAGCTCTAAAAAGTACACTCTTGATCCATCACACATTCACACCCTCTCGATCTACTAGGCTTTACAAATCACGATTTTTTGTTTGCTGTTTAGGGTTTATGATCATTAAATATAGTGTTTGATGTTTGGGATTTGATTTTTGATCCTAGTGACTAGATTCGTAAATTAATGATGAAGTCGGTGAACTTGCTTTTAAGTTGTTACAACTGTAATTGAATAATTTATATTTTTAAGTCGGGTTGAAGTGAGTTTAAAATTGGACTTTAGGTAATGGATTAATCAATTTTAATCACATAAGACCACAAACCAATACCCTTAATACACACAAGTATACCCACACTGATGAGACAGATGAGCAATGAATAATGGATATTGACGGATATGAAACGAATATTCTATTACGAGATTGGAATCCTTCGAATTTATCTACAGTCTGTCCACATCCTTAAGAAAGGATGTCATTTCAAAAAACAAATGTTTCTTTATCTTAATGCCTAAATGACATATCATTACTCCATTGTAAAATATACTGATCATTACATTAACACTTTCTAATATAAGAACTTAGTCTAGACATTTTTATACTATTTTGATTATATGCAGTTAATTTAAATTATTCAATGATATTTTAATCATTATTTGTCACACCTAAAAAAGTAAAAATAATTAAGTATAACCGAAACTAGTTTTGTAAATATAATCTCTCAGGATATATAATAAACATTGCATACCCTTTTTATGAAATTCCTTGGTGCAAAATATAAACTTATCCACCTATTACAAATTTACTAACAAAGTTCTTTAATAATCGAATAGAACATGCTCCTTTACATAAAATCGAATAAAAAAAATCAGATCGTGAAACAATTTTATACATAAAACCGTACCATACATTTTGTGCAATGAGTCATTCACCCATCATATAAACTTACATTAACTTAAACTTAACATCAACGTTAGCGGTTATTTAAAGGGTCCTAACATATAGACAGTGTACGACACATATAGGGTTATACAATACGTATAACAAATTTCGACACCGACTACGAGAAAAAATTCAGGGGGGCTGTCAGAGGGGTTATGCCCCCCCCACCCCGTATAGGGCTATACGACCCCCCTATACAACGTATATAGGGCTATACAATCCGTATAAAATTTTATTTATAGTTTTAAAATTTAATAACCACACTCACTTTAATTATAGGATAATGAGATAAAAACCATTGAAATGTAGTTCATCAGCTAAAACAATAATATTCTTTCAAGGGTAGAAGCAAAGAACAACTCTGTTATCTTCAATGGAGCTTCTCTCCTTCTCTACACCCTCCTCCTCCTCCTCCTACCACCACCCCTCACCCACCCTCCGCCACTTTCTCCCCTCAAAACCTCCACAACCCTTCTCTCTCCGCCGTCTACCACCACCGCCGTCGCCGACGCACCACCAATCCCTCAAATCCTCATTTCAATCACCTCCTCAAACCCTAGCATTCGACTTCAAACCAAACTTCGGTTTCTCCGCCTCCTCACCGCAGACGCCGGCGACGGCGATGAGAGGCGCTGAATCCGACGCCATGGGGCTGCTGTTGCGAGAGAGGATTGTGTTCTTAGGGACGCAGATCGATGACTTCGTTGCGGATGCTATTATTAGTCAGCTGCTGTTGTTGGATGCTCAGGACCCTACGAAAGATATCAGGCTGTTTATCAATTCTACTGGTGGTTCTCTCAGGTACTGGTTTGATGCCTTTTTGTATCTAGGTTTTCTAATTGAGTTTCTGTTAGTTGATTGTGGCTTGTGGTAATCTATTGTGGTTAGTTATAAGTTTATGAGTTCTTGTGGATGTTTCACATGGACTTGAGTATTGGAGTTGTCACACACTAGTGGAAAGTTATATGTAGCTTCATAAGACAGATTATACATGAGGAACTGGAATCCTGTTGAACAACACATGAACAATGAGAAATTGCTTAGATTTCTAGCTTTTTAGGTACAGGCTTTTAATTTTCTTAAAAAAATGGTGTGCCTTTGTATTCCATTGAAAATGCACGAGCTATGATAAACATGAAGAAAGCAGCCTGCAAGGCTGCAACCCAATACATGAGGCGGCCTGATGCACCAAAGCGGCTCTCGCCTTTGTTCACTCCTTGTACACTTCTCGTTTTTCCTAAGATGATGTGATATCCCCTTTGCTTTGATGCACCTTGCACCTAGGCGTGGCTTAGGCATGCCTTTTAGAACACGGCCCAAACTATGCTGTTTGATGCTTTTAGTAAGAGATGAATGAGTGAATTACAGACGGGGGAAATTTTAAAATAAAAAGTGATTGTCTCTGAATGAGTGAATCATTAAAAGTAAAAGATAGTGATTCACTGTTCGGGCTCTTACCCCGGTCATCTTAATAATACCAAGAGAGTTCAAGGAAATTGATATCTATTTGCTAATGGTGTGATGGAAACAATGAGCAGGTTTTGGGTCCAGATTTGTTTAATAAAGGGTGCTTGGCATTGTGTTTTGAAGTGATTATTTGATTATTTAGTTTACAATTGGCAGATAATCAGCTTATAATATTTGGGTATGGTAACTGATTTTGATTATCTGATTGTTCAGGAGTAGCTGCAACAAAACTGATTTCTAATGGAAAATCAAAAATACCATAATATCCCTCATCTCATAATAAAAAAAACTTATATCCTGACTTCTTACATCTTTTTTTTTCGCCTGCAGAATAAGAATGCCCTTTTTTGTTATTTTGCCTAAATTCTGCAATTGATTACACTCAAACAACCGAATATGTGATTATTGAAACTTCAAACAGCAGAGCACATCCAAACACCATCTTCGGCAACTCTCATTTTATTATCATTTGGATTATTCCATAATGCATAACCTTTTAGAACCCAACACCAAACTACAACCTATTATAACTAAGCATATTTTTCACATAAAATTGTGTACGGTAAACATGGTTCTTTTGAATTAACTTTTCTTTAATATTATCAAACAGCTCTTCAATGGCCATTTATGATGTTCTGAAGTTAGTGAGGGCTGATGTATCAACTATTGCACTTGGCATATCAGCATCTACTGCTTCCATAGTTCTTGGTGGCGGAACTAAAGGTAAACGTCTTGCAATGCCTAATACAAGAATCATGATCCACCAGCCACTTGGAGGTGCAAGTGGGCAAGCAATAGATGTTGAAATTCAAGCCCGGGAAATGATGCATAATAAGGAAAACGTGACGAGAATCATAGCAGAATCCACTGGCCGGACCTATGAACAAGTTCAGAAAGATATTGATAGGGATCGATATATGTCTCCTATTGAAGCAGTTGAATATGGAATAATTGATGGGGTTATAGATCAAGATACCATTATCCCACTTGAGCCTGTTCCAGATCGCGTTAAACCTACTCTTAGTTACGATGCAATTAGCAAAGATCCTGAGAAATTCTTGAATCCTGACATACCTGATGATGAAATTTACTAGCTGGGAGGTAACTACTGCCTGAAGTAAATTTTACAGTCTATCTTTCTTGTTGTGGTGATTGCAGTTTATTACTTAGATTAAATGTTTTATTTTTCTGTCAAAACTCTTGTATTCTTAAGTGAAATAATGACATTTGAGACCATTTTCATTATGTGCAAAGTTATTTTATAGATAAAGACAGAATCTTGAATAATGGTTAAAAGAACAGCTAGATTTTGTTTCTTTTATAACTCCACAAGAATTAATGATCATTTAGATAAACGCTTGCGTGCATAAAATAATTTGGTCCTGATGGTTGTGTTAAACCACTGTGGCCTTTTGCCACTCGATTTTGTCTCATAACTCTTTACGGTCTGTGAGTTATGACTTGTGACCTTTTGAAGTTGGGTCTCTTTTCTGGCCCGTATGTCCTCACTGTTGCATGAATGGATTCAATCTGATCCAAATCAAAATCCATCACCAGTAGTCTAAACATGAGCAAGATCCATCTTCAAAATGATGAAACCGAAGCTTATCACGAACTATAATCTTTCTTTTGGTCACTATAGAAATAAACTTGATTGCTGTGTGGCAATCTTCACACACTCGAAGGTTCTTGACAATCCTTATAGTCGATCCCTCACCTGTTTTCAAGAGCCCGAATGCTAGTGCAAGCTTCTCACTATGATACCTAAGTGCATGCACTCTTTCTTCCTCTTCTACTTCATGCATTACAGATTCAAATGCTGGTGTATAACCTACTTCCCTGCATCTCTCCATCAACTCATCTAAATACCTGTAGATTGTGTCGGTTTCAGGGTGAGTTGTATCAGCCATACTAAACAAATAAGTCTTTTTATCAACTTCTATGGTGGTGTATCCAACTTGTTTCTTTAAACCCTTTTGAATCATCACATTTCTAACCGTTTCAACCCGATCCATCTGACCAGCCATTGCATATATGTTGGAGATTAAAACAAAATGGCCAGGATGATGAGGTTCAATGGCTAATAGATTCTCAGCTGCTACAACACCAAGAGTTATATTTCTGTGCATCTTGCAGGCTCCAAGCATTGCAGTCCATACAGCTGCTGTAGGTTTGATAGGATTCATATCTTGAATATGTTGATATGCTTCGTTTAGCAGCCCTGCACGCCCGAGCATATCAACCATCGAAACATGGTGCTCGACTCTAGGGGCAATTTGGTAATTTCGAATCATGCTTGCATAAGCCTGCCTGCCTTCAGATACCAGTCCAGCATGGGCACAAGCTGATAAAACCGCGATAAATGTTACAGAATTCGGATCTTGGCCATGCAGTTTCATAAGATCAAACATCTCCATTGCTTCCCTACCATAACCATGCATCCCGTAGGCGGATATCATCGCGGTCCAAGTTATAACATTTTGTTGATTCAACGATTCAAACACTTCTCTTGCTTTGACTACCTCTCCACACCTACCATACATGTTGATCAACGAAGTACCAATCGTTGTACTCACACCTAAACCCTCACGTTTGATATACTCGTGAATCCACTGACCTAAACCAAGAGCACCAACCTGAGAACACGCGGATAACACACTCACAACAGTCACCGAATCAAACTCAACACCTGAATCCCGCATACAGTTAAACAACCCGATAGCCGCCTCAGCACGCCCATTCTGCTCATACCCCGATATCATCGAGTTCCAGGCAATTAACGTTCTCTGAGGCATTTCATCAAACACCTTGCGAGCAACACCCAATTCACCACATTTCGCATAAAAACTAACCAAAGCAGCCTGAACAAACGAATCCGACCCATACCCACGAATCATGACATGACAATGAACAATCTTACCAACACCCAGAGCTGACAAATCACCACATGCTTTGATCACAGCGGTTAATGCATGATTCGAACACTCGACATTACAATCCAACATACGTCGGTAGAAGACTATGGAATCACGAGGGAACATGTGCTTTGTGGAGGCTTTGATAATGGAGCTGAAGAGGAACGAATCGGGGTTAGCAATGGAGAAGAGGAGTTTGCGTGTGTAGAGGATTGCATCCGCAGCAATGGCGGATGTGAGGAGTTTGGTGAGAAGTGGGAGGGCGGTGGTGTCGCCGGAGACGATGATTTGGCCGTGAATTTGCCGGAGGGGTTTTATCCGGCGGCCGGCGAGGAGGAGGAGGTGGTAGAGAGATGAACGACGGTGGTGAGCGTTGTGATGAATCATTGAATCATCGATCGTTTTGTGGTGCGTACGGTACAATCAACCTTGTGTTCCGGTGGATTCTCCGATGAAATCAGATATCATCTTCTTGCATCCGCCATGAAAGGTCTAATCGCATCATGTTAAAGTGTAAATACTTAACCTTTTGTCTTTTTCTTTAATTGATGTGTAAATAGTTTCTATTTAGAGCATTCACAGTAGGTTTCTTATATTTATATGAGTGTGTTTCTTATATTTTAAGAAATGGTTGTAAATGGTTGTGAGTAGAGGAGAGAGAAAAGTTACTGTTCATTTTATATATTTGAGGAATCACTGTTTAACCCTTATAAATTTTTTAATATTGTTTAAAGTGGTTGTGAATAGAAGAGAGAGAAAAGGTAATGATAAAAGTATAAAAAAATATTATTTAATTGAGAAGTAGAGAGAAATAATAGTGTTTTTTAATGTAATTATAAGGATAAGAATATGAAAGCTGATGAGGGTTCTCGAGCGACTTGGGTTGGTACTTAATGGAAAAAAGAATGACTTTTTAATGAAAATAGACATGAAAGATAGTAAGAGTTGATGTGAATAAATAATGACAAATCTGTGTTTGTGTTTAAAATGTGCATGGATCCGTTTGGTTAGCTTACAACCGAAACCAAAACCGATATTTTGGATTTTAGTTTTTTAACCGTTCGATTTTGTATTCTTTTTGGTTTTGTTTTTTTTTTCCGGTTTTATCATTTAGGATTCAAGTTAAAAAAAAAGTGGTTTAAAGTAATGAATTTAAACTAAAAATTTTAAGCTTACATCATTTTGTTGATATTTAAATATAATATACATATTCTTATAAATTACTTGACATTAAAAGAATTAAAATTCATAAAATACAATAACAAAAAAATCAATAAAACATTTTAATCTACATTATAAAGAAGTTCAATTGTCATTCTTGAAACCTATATTGACAAGTTCGCTTTTTATAGTTTTGGTTCAGCTTTTGTTACAAGCAAAACGGAAACCAAACCAAAGAAATCGGTTTTTAAAAAACCATCAAACCAAACTATCAGTTTCTTATTGGTTTCGGTTTTTTTGGTTCGGTTTTGTTGGTTATTTCTCAGTTACGGTTTGGCTATTATGGTTTCTTGCACACCCCTATAATTTAATAATAATTTTTTCTTTAAGTTTTTTTTTTATAGTTTTAGGTATTATTTTATTTTAATATTTATGATTTTAATATAATGCAGTCTTAAAATCGGTTATGTGATTATTTTAATCTAAACTTAACATAATAGGTTTTACGTATTTTAGTTTTTAAATATGTTTTTGTGTTTTCAAAAAACACGTTTTCACATAGATGTATTTTTTTAATTAAGTAAAATGTGATTTTCGTCTTTAACGTTTTGTTAAATTTGCCAATTCAATTTAATTTTTTTTGTCATTTCAGTCACTGTAATTTACCAAATGTTGCCATTTTCATTCACTTCACTAACACCGTTAAAACTCCGTTAAATATTAGGGTATTTTAGTCTTTTTCAACACCCTAATTATCTAATTAAAACAAGTTAAACAATTAATATGCAATTAAAACTAAAAAACACATGAAACGACTAGTGAGACCAGACAATTCAATTTAAAAGCTTCGATTAACTCTAACCCCATGTTGTTTGATTGAGATCTGCCGTGGGATTTCAATTAATCTACACGTTTTGTTCGAATGTTTACGGTTATTTGATTGATGTCTGTTGTGGGATTGAGGTTTGTCGTTGACATGATTTATTTGATTGAGTTCTTTGATTGAAGTCTACTATTGTCACATTTGAACGTGACAATAGCATACCTCCATCAAACAAAACGTGACAACAGTAGACCTCAATCGAACAACAGTACACGTTCAAATAAAACGTGAAGATTAATTGAAATCTCACAGTAAACTTTAATCGAGCAATATGTGTTAGAATTAATAGAAGCGCTCGGTCTCATGAGTTGCTTCATGTGTTTTTTAGTTTTAGTTGAATATTAATTAATTAATTTCTTTTAATTGGATAATTGAGGTGTTGAAAAAGACTAAAATACCCTCATATTTAACGGAGTTTTAGCAGTGTTAGTAGAGTGTACGAAAATGACAATATTTAGTAAACTAC
Source organism: Flaveria robusta (assembly GCA_025506415.1). NCBI lineage: Eukaryota > Viridiplantae > Streptophyta > Magnoliopsida > Asterales > Asteraceae > Flaveria > Flaveria robusta. The sequence continues at coordinate 6,058,647 of CM046460.1, read as the reverse complement.
AGTGACTGAAATGGTAAAAAAGAATTTTTGGATTAAAATGACAAATTTAACAAAACGTTAGGGATGAAAATGACATTTTAGTCTTTTTAATTTCTTTACATGCAATCTGGATGTAATTATTATATATGCTTTTAAAATTAAACCATTATGAGACGCGTGTTTAACATGCTAGTGTTATATTTTTAAAATCCATTTCAAATTTAGTTTTAGTTCTTTACGTATTCGTTTAGCATTGTTGATGCATTCGAATATGTTATGCTTTATATGTTGTTAAATTTAAAATTCATTTCAAATTTAATTAAAACTTGTTATGCTTTATGCAAATGGGATGGAAATAAAATAGTGTGATAGAATTTTATATCTATCTACAAACTTAATTAATTATATATATCCTAACCCATTTTTAAAACAACATTACTACATAGTATGTTATTGTCATATATATTTTTAAGAGTGAGGGATGAGGGGAGGGATGCTGATGCGGATGCTGATGTTAGAGTATTCAACGATTTCTTATTTTTATTTTTACATTAAAAGTTATTATTTTTTACTCTTTTTTTCAATTAAACTATTATCAATATTAATCTCGACTAACAATTAACTGATATTAATCTAAATTTTTTATTTTGTTACTAATAACAGTCTTAGTTTAACTGTTTGTTAACTCCGTTAGTTTGTTTTTATAACATATCACATGACATGACTTGTAACGTGACGTATAACATAGTTATAATTAAAAATATAAATGTATTACTAAAAAAATTTATAAAAGATTACTTTTTAAAGTTATTTAACGTAACTCTTTTGTCACCGATTGAGTAGCATGGGGACAAAGAGACATAAAAATTGAGTGATATATTTATATTTTTTCTTTTAATTATGTAATACTTTATGTCACATGTTACGTCACAAACAACGTCAAATGCAATGTCATCAAAATCTAAATGGATTTAACAAACTGTTATTTGTGACAAAATTAAAAGTTGAAGTTGATATTGATCAGATTGTTAGTTGAACTTAATATTGGCTAACAATTTGGATTATTAAAATCTATTTACAATTAGCAACTGTGAAAATAAGAGAAAAAAACATATTTAAATACTAAAAGAAAACGTAAAATAAGTTAAAGCACCTAAAAAAAAAAAAAAGATATGAAGAAAACAAAACTAAAAAAATAGATATATAAATAAAATAAGCTACAATAATTCTAAGACCAAACGTAATGGGGTCTTAAAAGGGATTATAGCATTTTAAAACGGCCTTACACGTTACATCACCCCCGTGGACATTATAGGGGTGTTATGTGGGGGACGATTCCATCATAACGTAATAGCTTCTCATAAATCTTATAATTGGGTAATGATTGAGGGCATTAACCATAACATATGTTTTTAACAAAAAAATGATTTTGAGTAGGCGTTGAGTACATTAATGCTTCTTAAGGGATATTAATCATTACATATAATCTAACCATTCTAGGTTTGCTATATATTCATTTGACCAATCACATGGATTCACTATTTATCATTGTTTCTAATTAATAAGAAATGAAAATAATTTGCAACAATACAATTGAAAAGAATAAAAACAACTTAGACTTTCTTCTATTTTTAACGATCCTAATTTACTATACTAATTTTCTATATTACAGGTTACTTATAGAATTTAAATTCTTGACATCAATATGATAAGACTAAATTGCCTCTAAAATTAGGTGTATAATAACACCGTTAAAACATTTAGAATTTAGAAACATTCAAACAAAATGTCACATTCTACATGGTTGACATTCTGCTTGGGCTGACTTATTCTATGCATTATGTATCGTATTAAGGTGGATTTTGTTAAAATATTAAAAATGTATACATTAATATCGCCGTTCAAAAATAAAATGTATAGATTAATACAATCTAATTATTTTTTATTAACTATTTTAATATTTTCTTTGTTTAAAATACATTACGTAGGTTTCTAGCTCTTGAACCTAGTTCTTATAGCAATATTTAATGAACGTTAGTAAATCTGATTGATTATAAACTTAATATATTAGGTGTTTAATTTAAAATAAAGTATACTGATGGTCGTCATGGTTGAATTTAGTTCCTATATCCAGTCTTTTACGACAGAATTTGCTATTATCAATAGTTTTTTAGTTTTTTAACATGTTAAAATCAGACAATCTGACCATTTCACGCTTTTATACATTATACCTAAACCTCTTGAATTTATAAACATTTACATTTGTATTCACAAGACCATTTATTAATACAACCACCTTTTCTGACACCATTGCCCGCGTCACAACCACCACCACCGTCGACTCCATGCCATCATCGCCTTCTTGTTGCTACGCTCTCGGCCGCTATAGTGAATACCCATTTGCCGCCAGCCTTTTAGAAAAATAAACATAGTGGATGATCGAATCTATATATTAATACATGATTTTTTTAAACAACAAATTTCACATCCTAAACTACAATTTTGGCACCCACCATAGTGATATTTTTTTAAGTCGACCACTTACGTGCCGAACTCATCTTCTAATAGTTATACCAATATATCTTCTAAACCATTAAAAACTTAAAGGAGTGCTTAGTGGGAGGAGACGAGACACTAGGAGTGAAGAAAATATTTTGTCTCCCATTTTTTTTTGCAAGTGCCAAAACAGAAGTTCTTATTTATCTATATAAATATCGATATGCTTTAATAGGAGGGAATGGTCGTTCCATTATCACATTCAATCACCACTTCTCTCATCCATCAAATCGGTTAATCGTCTTGTCAGAATATCCAACTCTCATTAAACATATTAGGGGGGTCTCTTTTCTTCGTTCATAATATTAATTTTTCGTCCGGTAATGTAAATTTATATATATATCGAGTTCGCCCTACCCCCTCAAAAAAAATTTAATTTCTCCCCCGCCCCCCTTATAGGAGATTTCAAGCTCCACCACTGATGATCGTACCGTACTCATATACCATATTTTTAGCCACACTAATTTGATCTTACCATGCTTAGATACCACCTAATTAGCCATACAACAAACTTCATATGCTATGCGTTTGACGACACCCATATGCATTAGCACACTGTTAGATATTTTAATGTTATTGGATTGACTAACGACCAATTTGATCATAATATCTATCAAACAAGTCAGGAGGTGCGGGGTCCAAGGGGCAGAGCCCCTGGCTGGGATCGAAAAATGCACTAGAATTTGTTTTTTCCCAAAATTTCACATGTGAAACTTCGGGGTAAAAAGTGTAATTTCGCATAAGAAAAACTGCCTTTGGCAGTTTCCCCATCCCTAAAATAATCGAATTGGTCGATCTTCTTCATAATTCTCTTCTGGTTCATGATCATAAACGCACACGAATTCATACTTCGATTTCTGAAACTTGAGTTTTATCCGATTGAATATTTGGTGTGAACCACAAATAGTTTCAATCTGAAAGCGAATTAGGACTCTTAAGTTTTCTAAGTTATTATTACGATTCCTCTACACACGCAACACAACACACTTCAAAATACTATATGTTTAACCGCACTTAGATGCATCAATACACAACACACTCATGAAATAATCAAACCACTAATTAGATAATAAATCACCACTAATATCAATCACCAATCCATATCACAAAAACACATATAGTCAAATACCCTAACCTTATCTCAAAACATCGCACTGAAAGTCTAATCATCAATGTCTAAGAGTTTGCACTAAACTAAAAATAGACAGAAGATGAAATGCTCCGTCGATAATTGTCTCACTACTGATTGCCTCTGCTCTTTCACCTTCACCCTTCGACCCAGGTTCAAATTTTGCTACCTTCCTTGCCCTTATGCGTGTTTTTTTTTTTTTTTTTTTTTTTTTTTTTTTTTTTTTTTTTTCCTTTTTGCTATTATTTCTTTTCCATATTTTTTTATTTTTTACCCAACTTTTTTTTGTATTGTTTTTTTTGTTGGTTAATCCCCTCCTTTGATCCTGGTTTCATTTTTGTGATTTCTTTTTGTTACTTTTCCTTTTTCTTATTTGTTTAGGGTACATCAACATTATGAAAATATACAACCGTGACTTATAAAAATAAAAAATAAAAAATGATAGCCCCAAACATCAATCTAGTTTTTAAAGTAGTACAAGTGTACGTAATTTCTCAAATTAATATTTAAACTTTAAATTAAGTTATAGTTTGACATTTTCGACAAACAAAATGTAAATTACAACCTTCCATTCTCTATAAATTACATGCATCCACCAACCTAAAACCATGCACACAATATTATTATCAAAATGACAATCTTAGCTTCCTTCAACAACCATAATATTTCACTTTTAACTCTACTTCTTCTCTTCCTCTCAACCCAATCTTCTACAACCTCAACTTCCATCACAGATAACTTCATTCAGTGTCTAATCGACAGATCGGACCCTTCTTTTCCGATCACCGGAGCGATCTACACTCCGGCGAACTCATCTTTCCCCTCCGTCTTGCAATCCTACATCCGAAACCGTCGATTCAACGAATCAACAACGCCAAAGCCCGTTTTAATCATCACCGCTGAACATGTTTCCCACATTCAATCAGCTATCGTCTGCGGAAAACGTAGCGGCTTGCTCATGGTCACTAGAAGCGGTGGCCATGACTTTGAAGGTCTTTCCTACGTCACAAACACGAACCAACCCTTCTTCGTCGTCGACATGTTCAACTTTCGGTCGATTGACGTTGCTATCGATCGAGAAACCGCGTGGGTCCAAGCCGGTGCGACCCTCGGTGAAGTCTACTATCGAATAGCTGAGAAGAGTAACACCCATGGGTTTCCTGCGGGTATTTGCCCTACGGTTGGTGTTGGTGGTTATATTAGTGGTGGTGGGTATGGAACCATGATGAGGAAATATGGTTTATCTGTTGATAATATTCTTGATGCTTTGTTAATCGATGTGAATGGTAAGGTTTTGGACCGTAGGACCATGGGTGAAGACTTGTTTTGGGCCATCACCGGCGGGGGCGGAGTTAGTTTCGGTGTGGTTCTAGCCTATAAGATCAAGCTGGTTCGTGTTCCACGTGTAGTGACGGTGTTTAACGTTAGGAGAACATCGGAACAAAACCTTAGCGTGATCGCGCAACGGTGGACACAAGTTGCGGATAAGCTAGACAAGAATATTTTCATTAGAATGAGTTTGGATATCATTAATAATACCAAGAGTGAAAAGGTTATTCGTGGTACGTTTTTAACGTTGTACCTAGGAAACTCAAGGAATCTTGTTACATTATTGAACAAATATTTCCCCGAATTAGGGTTACAAGAGTCGGATTGTATTGAAATGAGTTGGATCGAGTCTGTGCTTTACCTTGCAGAGTTTCCTATTGGGACTCCGAGCAATGTGCTTTTAAGCCGTACGCCTGAAAGTCGATTAGGCCCGTTCAAGAGTAAATCCGATTACTTGAAAAACCCTATTTCCAAACAGGGTTTCGAGTTCATATTCGAAAGGATGAAAGAACTCGAAAACCTGTTGGTGGATTTCAACCCATATGGTGGAAGGATGAGCGAAATATCTGAATTCGCGAAGCCTTTCCCGCATCGAGCGGGGAACATCGCGAAGATTCAGTACCTAGTGTTGTGGGAAGAGCGCGGTATTGAAGCGCGAGATCGATACTTGAAGTACACAAGGATGATGTATGATTACATGACTCCATTTGTGTCTAAGAACCCTAGAGAAGCATTTTTGAACTATAGGGATTTAGATATTGGTGTTAATAACCATGGTAAGAATGCATCTATTGAAGGCATGGTTTATGGGCACAAGTATTTCAAAGAGACAAACTACAAGAGGCTAACAAGAGTGAAGGCTAGAGTTGACCCTCACAATTTCTTTAGGAATGAGCAAAGCATCCCAATTTCATGAGTTATGACTTTTTCAGAGTGTCAAAGTCAAAATTCAGATAATAAAGATATGACTTTGACTTGTATTTTATACAGTCAAAGTTGTATGATTATCTGGATTTCGATTTTTTAATTCTGGAAAATGCATGTTGATATGGATCTTGATTATTTTAATCACCATATTGAACATTTAAATAACGAAGAAGTTTATTTACTTGGTTTAGTTACGTACAATAACACTTCATAAAGTATAGTAATATTTGTAATAAATCATATATTTTGATCGATGTAATGTTAATCAAATAAATTTATTAATATTTATGGTGAAAGTTCAAAATACAAAGTGTTAAATTGGTGCAACTACTACGCGAAAAAAATTACACTAGCGTGAAATTATCACGCGTAGATGATATTATCATGCGAGAATACTCTTGGGATGATAATTTTAGCTTTGTATGATAACTCATTTGTACACGTAAAATCCAATTTAAATAATAACTCTCCTATATTAAAACATTTATATAAATAAAAATTAATTCATGATATAAAACAAGATTTAAAAGAACAAATTAAATAAATATAAAAGTGAGTGACGTGAATCATGATATGAAGGATTTGAGAAGGGTGAATTCAAATTATGCATATCAAAATAAAAGGCTACTTCATTTCTAAACTTCATTGCTGTTTACATGTTTGATGGAGATGGAATTAAAAGAAGTTTCATGCAAATTGAAGCCCACATAATCATGCTTTGGATTTGTTATTAAAAGAATGAGGCCCACAAACTAAATGAATAAATTGATGGCAACATAAGCATATATGAATTTTAGGGGATTTAATAGATTGGATCGCAAGTTTTAAAGGCCCATCTCACGAAAAGGAGCTTACACTAATTTGTGGGGTTAAAGAATTTTTAAAAGCGTGACTTCTAATTTTGGGGAGACTACACATTCGACAACAGTTTTACGCAAAGAAGAAAGGTGCACCCTTTTGGCTGCTGGCAAGTCACACAAAGCAATGGAGAGCATCAAGATTAGAAGATTTGGTCATGAGTATGAGCGTTTATTTCACCTGTGATTATCCCCGAATGTAGGGTTAGTGATAAAATCGTGTTTAATTTGGTTTTAGTTCATTGTAGACTTGAACTTTGATTGTTTGATCATCTCTCATTGTTTATTAGTTTGTTATTTTCATTGATTGAAATAGTTTTGTCAATTGATCTAATTAATTATTTATCAAATTTGTAGTCTTTGCATTAAAAGTCAATTAATGATTGATTAGGGTATCGTCATGATTGATTTTTATTAATGATATAATCAGGTTTTAACTTTAGTTAATTTTACTATCTAATTTACATAACCTCTTATTTAATTGGCAATCATGTTTCAACAGGGTTAACAAACTAATCATGTTTAATTTGGTAGAACCTAGGTGTCATAATTTCTTCGCATATCTGAAACCCAGGTATTATCATCTTTTATTTTTGTTTTTTAAGCAATTGTTTAGTCTAATCGTCCACATCCATTTACTGTAAAAAAAAACAACTTAGTTTTAGTTAGTAAGTTAGTTAAATAACCAAACAAATTATGTAATACTAACCACATGTTTTCCGTGAATACAATATTTTACTTACCATATCTACCAAAGTTGATTTGAGCTTTACATCATAACAAGCACATAGATCGTCGATTACAAAAATGAAAAGAGAACTTAAATCAAAATGTGAAGTTCAATCACCAAAACCATGTGTGTCTCATCTAACCTAGATGATTACACGAAGTTTTACCAATAATCATGTTGGAACACATGTTCGAAAACTAGAAAAACCAAACCAAAGACCATAAGACCAACGCACATCTGCTAAACCCGAGCCTTTGTATATCTTTAAAATCGCTCCAAGCCGTCAAAAATATCTCTTTGCCTTCAACCTTAATCGAACTGACCACCTTCAATTTCCAGCCATCGTCCTATTTCCCTGCTTTGACTTTTATAATTCTCTACAAGCACAACCGGCTTTTCTTTATGGCCCAATCCAACGTATAATAACACCATAAAAGTCCACCAAATTGTTATATTTTGACCCTTTCTAAATTCATTATTTTGTTAATGTATGTTGTATTGTTGTATGTTGTAGTCTACGTGAGCCCACCTTTAATTTGTTAAAAGTCCTTTTTTGTCCTTGCTAAATTTTTTTCTAGTGGGCTTATTTGACATTTACTGCAAATTGAAATTCAACAATTACACATATGGCTTTTACCTTCATTTCATCTAAATTGACTTTTATGAAACAAATAACAAATTGGAATTAGATTTCTTAATCACAACCAAACAAATCTAAATAGAATGTTATTTGATTCCCATTTCATTTCTAATTCCTTTAGATTTCATGAACCAAATTAACATGTCTTTAATGTTTTTATATTAAGGTGGAATTATTATTATATCATTATAAAATTACACTTAATCCCCTAAACCCTTTTTTAAATTTATATTTGCATCCAAAGAAACCATAAACCCCAACCAATTGGCTGCTCAAGTTGCAGGGAACAAAACTTTCATAACCCTTGCTATTTCTTCCTTCTTTGAGATTCACATATCATACACATCTTTAATTGTCTATGCTTTGAAACTAATCGAATCTTTTCAAGATTCAAAGAGTTTGATGCAAATTTTACAGATTTCTTTTATCAAACATCCTTTACATTATTTTCTTGAGTATTTATAATTTACCCCGAATTTTAACTCGCTGGTGTTTTTTGATTTGGGATTTCAATTCTATGGAAAAAATGGGTATCGATGACGATAGAGATGAGTTGCTGGAGAGTAGAAACCATCATTCAGATTCAGGGTTGAGGAATAATTAATCGGAGTTTATTGCATGACATGGCAGCAGCGTTTTTTGGACCGGATCGGACCGGCCGGTCCAACCGGGGATCGGCTAGGTGGCCAGTCCGGTTCGCAGTGAATTGTTTTGGGCTGGTCGAACCGGCCGGTTCATCCCGAGTCGGTGGTCGGACCGGGAAACCGGACCGGTTCGAACCGGATATTGTATTATTTTTATTTTTTTGATTTTAATGGGTAAAAACGGGGTGTTGAATCATAAATTAGTTTGTTGGATATAAAATATAGGTAAGTTTTATATATAACTATAAAATACATATTTAAATTACTTATATTTAATTATATATATAGCTATATATAATATACTATATATATAATTATGACGTCATCTAGTTATTAAATCCGATCCGACCACCAAACTAGTAAGGTGTCCGGTTCGATGTCCGATCCGGTTTTGAAAACATTACATGACAGTGTTCGTAATTTTATTTTCACATTTATAATCGTAATTCTTAGTTGTATATTCTCAAATGTTGATAGAACATGAGAGTTAAAAATCAATAATATGAAAATTAGAGGAAAACACATACTTAGATACTCGAACAAAATGTAAAACAAATCAAAACGGAAAAACGATAAGAAAATGGAGAAACAAAACTAAAAGAACAGATATATAAACAACAAAATAACCTACAATAATTCTGAAACTATAACCCGTACGTGCTTACACTATTAGACCAACTACTCTTTTGAGCTAACCCATTGAATTAAAATCCTTTATACGGATAATAAATTCTAGAAAAAACCTGAAATTTTTTTTTTATTGTGGTCCAATCTAGGTTGCCTAGGTATCAATCCGACCAATCAGATGGATTCACTGTTCATCAGCGTTTTTATTTAATTAAAAATGAAAAGAATTTACAAATAAAACTAAAAAGAATAAAAACAACTTATAGATCTATTTAGACTTTCTTCTACTTGTTAACGGCTCGTAAACTACTATATTACATGTTATTTATAGAATTTAAACTTTTAATTTTTACATAGATTTTTTTTATTTATTTTATGTGTGATAAGAATAAAATGCCTGTAAAACTAAGTTTCTAATTAAAATCGTTGAACATTTAGAAAAATTCAAACAAAAGTCAAATTCTACATGGTCGACATTGTGGCTTGTGCTGCCTAATTCCATGCATTATGTATCGTATGCAGGTGAATTTTGTTGAAATATTAAATATGTATACACTAATATTGTTCAAAAGTAAAATGTATAAATTAATATAATCAAATTATTCTTATTAAAATACATTACGTATGTTTCTAGCTCTTAAAAATAGATTACGTATGTTTCTAGCTATTAAAAATAGTTCTTATAGCTATATTTGATAAACCTTAGTCAATTTGATGGATTAAGAAACCTTATAATAGGCGTTTAATTAAGGGTCCTAATATATTAGACACCTATGGGATAAATCGACACCCACCTATACACGAAGTATAAGTCCCGGTAATTAATACATGACATTTCAAGTAAAATCAGTCCATTTCTAAAAAGCTATATGCGTCGTATAGAGCGACACATCACATATAGGCTCTTCAGACAACAAAACTAGGCTTTGTCAAATCGGTCATTAAGAGGAACATCTATTACTATTAATGATTCCTGTGGTGACTTCACGTTACTAGAACATACAATTTTTTATATTCAGTCGAGTACCAACATATTTTTGTTTCGATGTGAATATCACATCCAAAATAATATTAAAAATATATTTCTAGAACAAAACGTGCAATAATTCAAAGTCTCAAATTAATATTGTAAACTTTTAATTAAATCCTAGGGTTTGACATTTTCCACAACCAAATCCAAATTACGACTTTCTATTGTCTATAAATTGCATGTATCCACCAAACCTAAAATCATGCACACAATATTATTATCAAAATGACAATCTTAGCTTCTTTCAACAACCATATTTCACTTTTAACTCTACTTCTTCTCTTCCTCTCAACCCAATCTTCGACAACCTCAATTTCCATCACAGATAACTTCATTCAGTGTCTAATCGACCGATCGGACCCTTCTTTTCCGATCACCGGAGCGATCTACACTCCCGAAAACTCATCTTTCCCCTCCGTTTTGCAATCTTACATCCGAAACCTTCGATTCAACGAATCAACAACGCCAAAGCCCGTTTTAATCATCACCGCTGAGCATGTTTCCCACATTCAGTCAGCTATCGTGTGCGGCGAACAAAGCCGACTGCTAATGAAAACTAGAAGCGGTGGCCATGACTTTGAAGGTCTTTCCTACGTCACAAACACGAACCAACCCTTCTTCGTCGTCGACATGTTCAACTTCCGGTCGATTGACGTTGATATCGATCAAGAAACCGCGTGGGTCCAAGCCGGTGCGACCCTTGGTGAAGTATATTATCAAATAGCTGAGAAGAGTAACACCCATGGGTTTCCTGCGGGTATTTGCTCTACGGTTGGTGTTGGTGGGCATATTAGTGGTGGTGGGTATGGAACCATGATGAGGAAATATGGTTTATCTGTTGATAATATTCTTGATGCTTTGTTAATCGATGTGAATGGTAAGGTTTTGGACCGTAGGACCATGGGTGAAGACTTGTTTTGGGCCATCACTGGCGGAGGCGGTGTTAGTTTCGGTGTGGTTCTAGCCTATAAGATCAAGCTGGTTCGTGTTCCGCGGGTCGTGACGGTGTTTAATGTCACGAGAACATCAGAACAAAACCTTGGCGCGATCGCGCAACGGTGGACACAAGTTGCGGATAAGTTAGATGATGATATTTTCCTTCGAATGACTTTGGATATCATAAATAATACAAAGGGGGAAAAGGTTATTCGTGGTACGTTTCTAACGTTGTACCTAGGAAACTCAAGGAATCTTGTTACATTATTGAACAAAGATTTCCCCGAATTAGGGTTACAAGAGTCCGATTGTATTGAAATGAGTTGGATCGAGTCTGTGCTTTTCTACGCGCAATTCCCTATTGGAACTTCGACTACGGCGCTTCTAAACCGTAGGCTTGAAAGTGGAATCGGCCCGTTCAAGAGTAAATCTGATTACTTGAAAACCCCTATTTCCAAACAGGGTTTCGAGTACATATTCGAAAGGATGAAAGAACTCGAAAACCTGATGATGGATTTCAACCCATATGGTGGAAGGATGAGCGAAATATCCGAATTTGCTAAGCCTTTCCCTCATCGATCGGGTAATATAGCGAAGATTCAATACCAAGTAACGTGGGAAGAGCGCGGTATTGAAGCGCAAAATCGATACTTGACGTACTCAAGAATGATGTATGAATACATGACTCCATTTGTATCTAAGAACCCTAGAGAAGCATTTTTGAACTATAGGGATTTGGATATTGGTGTTAATAACCATGGTAAGAATGCATCTGCTGAAGGTATGGTTTATGGGCACAAGTACTTCAAGGAGACAAATTATAAGAGATTAACAAGAGTGAAAGCTAGAGTTGATCCTCACAATTTCTTTAGGAATGAGCAGAGCATCCCAACTTCATAAGTTTTTCAGAATGTCAAAGTCAAGATTCGGATAAGATATGATTTTGACTTGTATTTTATACAATCAAGGTTGTATGATCATCTGGATTTTGATTTTTTAATTCTGAAAAATACTATTGGTATTGACCTTGATTATTTCAGTCCCCATCTTGGACATTTAAAAAATAAAGTTTATTTACTTGGTTTATTTGTAATATTTCTAATATATCATATATCTTGATCTGTGTAATATTAATTGAATAAAAGATTTATAAATCTTCTATGTTTATATTGGGTTTAAGGTGTTCTATTAAGCTTTTTATTTAACTTGATTCCTGGAATGAAAACTTATGCTTTAGAAGTGAAATCGATTTTTAAAATCATTTTCAGTTAATAAATGTTTGAGTCTTTCATACAGGGGCAATCGAAGCGGGTACCAGAAAGGCATGGGTAAAACCCGGACCAGCCTCTGAGTCCAGTGACCAAAAATAATAATAATACTCTCGTATAGATCAATGATCAACTCCTGAACCAAAAAGTCTCATAACAAAATCAGCAACAAGTTCATACAAAGCCTAAAACCATGTAGAGATTACAACTTTTTGATAAAACAAAACTCAGGCAATGAAATTTAGTCGGTCCAGCCGACAGAAAATGATAACGTTTAAAGGTCTTGTACGCTCAAACCTGCATCATTTACAACCAATAAGTATAACGTAATAAACAAAAACCAACTCAAAAAAATAGCATTTCTTTCAAATGAACCTGGGGGAAGAGACTGCTTCAACTTGTTGGCCTTCTCAGCATCAAATACACATAATGTGTAGAGGTACTTCGAGCACCGAACCTTGAACTTAACAACATCCTTGCTCCTTTTGATTTTCACCGAGCGAGCGTCCTTCCTTCGTGCAGTAAGAAGAAAATCCTTAATCTCGTGGATTTGCTTCGGCTGATCATATAATAACATATCAAAGCAGATGTATTTCAATATCAAAATCAAAACTAACAAACAATAGATTCAAAAGCATAGTTTCAAAACTGAAAATCATATGGTACTTGCATCTCAATCAAATGCAACTACAAGCCTGAGCCCTAAATCTAACGGATACAATCTTTTTTTCATATTGATCAACACAAGCATGAATTCATTCAGGGGCTGTTTGGCAGCCTCTTAATCAGCCTTTTAATGGTTCAGATGTCTGAATGATTCAGCACTTAATGGTTCAGGCTGTTTGTTTCGCGAGCAAATCCTCTGAATGGTTAATCATTACTAATGCTGAATGGATAATAGATCTAATACTGAATGGTAAAGAACTCTTATCTGAATTGGTTAGACATTTGCCTTTGAATAGTTCAGTGATATACTAGCTCTTAATGGTTCAGCACTTAATGTTTCAAACCTCTTATTGGTTCAGCACTTAATCATTTAATATTGCCAAACAGTCCCTCAGTATCAATTGAAAAAGATAAGATATCAAATAGATTGCTCAATTCACATCAAACTCAACCTAGAAAGCAATATGCCAATATGAAAAATAAACAAAAATCAATGAAAACCTTGAATTCAACAAATGGCGTCGAACATTACTGGATTCTTAGTTTGCAATTGAAGAGAAATTAACAAAAGCTGTCGATAAAATTGATTCATAGAAAACAGTAAGTATACGAACAAACTTCAAATTTGAGTCGATTACTCGATTTACAGATTCAGATATTCATACACTACGATGTGATAACAGATGATGATGAACTAAAGGAACAAAACAACCAGATGATATGATTCATAATACATCAAGGATGAATCACAACATTGATATTGTACATCAACTGTTGAGAAGATGAATGAGAGTTTACCATTTTGGAGATCGAAGACGACGGCCGAAAGGAGGAGGTTGAAACCCTGATTATAGGAAATGAAAACAACCTAAAGGCTTCGCAATAAACCCTATTTTAAGAATTTATTGTTAACCTCATGGATAAGGCCCAGACGTTTGTATTGGGCCATGAAGACGCTTTGAAGTTTGGGTATGCGGCCCGTCATTACATACAGTATCTTTTCCGGAGCGTCGATAAGCTAAATTGCTAAAATAATTGGATTTTAGAGGGTTGTAAAAGTAGCTCACCAAAAAGGATAAAGGGGGTAAAATGAGATATATTGTGGGAGTCAAAACTCAAAACACAAAAGTCCAAAATGACGATACGATATGTTAAACGTTGTGTACCCGAGTTTAATTAAAAAAAAAAAAAGAACAGCAACAAGATTAGCAAGAGAAAAGAAATGAACTGTAAGGAAATTAAGAAAAGAAAAAAGATGGAAATAAAGAGAAAGACATATTAGATTTTCATGTTTCAGAGTTCGAAGGAAATAAAAAGAAAATTATAAATTTTATGTGTTTTATTTTTTTTCTTTCCATTTCCTTTTATTTTGGAAGGAGAATTATAAAGGAAAATCCTTAAAAATCTTTTTTTCATTTCTTTTTATTTTCTTCCTTTAAAAAACCCGGGAACACAATTTTTTATGTTTTCTTCCATTTCCCTGCTTAAAAAGAACTCAGGAACACAATTTTTTTTTTCACTTTCCATTCATTTACTTTCATTTCTATCCTTAAATGAGACTTGGGAAAACAGCGTAAATCTTCGTTAGTAATGAAAAAGTATTTATGTTTACTTTTAATATATATTTTATAAAAAATTTAAAATTATGTTAATTTAAAGGTTCTAATGAATGGATTTCTACTAGGGGTGTGCAATCACTACGAGCCGGCTTGAACCGAACAGGAATCAGTTGAAACCGAGAACCGGATAGCATAAATTTAAAAACCAAAATCGAACCTTTAACCTAATTAGTTCGGTTTGTAACCAGGTAAACCAGTTTTGGTTTTGTTAAAGAACCGGTAAGAAACCAGTTTTGTTGAATAACTTAAAATAACGACTTGATGCGATTGAAGCGTTATTTTCAGCTTTACGTTTCTCCCTCACCGGATTGCTTGAACCAATACCACACTCAGACTCATATTTCACATTTCATATAAAGTAATTCAAACTCAGTTTTCATATCCTCAACCATATTACGTATTTTTTCTTTAAATTATTCTTCTTACTACTTACTTGTATCTTGATCTTCACTAAAAGACCCACGGGCAACTTATATATTTTTTTTATCAACCATATGTTATTAGAAGATACGATTAAAAACCTTTTAGATTCATGAGTTGCAAAATCTTGCTCTATAAATAAATTAGCATTTTATTAGAATTCAAACTGTTCAATGGCTATCAGTTTTTGGATACATATTTGGTTTGGAATTGGAACAGAATAGAGAACCGTACATATTATGAGTTTGGCCATTATCGGTTCGGCCTATCAAAATAAAAAAAATGTAGATACTACTTCTGATAATACGAAAAACGACAAAGAGTGCACACTCATTAACTGTTGCATTTACGTTTTTTTTAAATAAAATTTACCAAATCCTTAGTGGTCAAATCATAAATCAAAGAAACTTTTCTTAGGTTTTTTTAATGAAACTTTCGAAATCATACGCACTAACTCGGTAATAACTTCAACTTTTTTGTGTATATAAAAGTGGGCAATCACATAAGAACCAAATCTTTGGTGGTCAAAACATAAATCAAAGAAACTTATGTTCAAAATGGAAGTATAATGGTGTATACTAGTGATTACACAGGCGTATACATATTCAAAACAAACGTATATAGATAGTTCACACGCATATAAACTTTAAATAAAAGGATTTAAATCAATCAAACACTAGATTGAGCAATATATAGATGTAAAACTTCAATAATTAAAAAAAAAAAAAGTCTACCCTCACAAGTCCCAAAATTTGATTCAAATCTCCGCAAAGGGTGCCCTCGTTTTTCTCAAGTCCCAACTGCTCCATCTTCTTAGTCTTGTTTTCCCGTTTTAAATATTAATCTTTTTACCAAAAATTCAAAACACAAAACCGAAACTCCCTACCACCATTCTTGTTTAATCATCTGCAAATTATCAATCCCATGGTAGAACCTCAATCGGATTCAAAACTCCATTTGATCAAACAGATTTGTGACATATCAAACAATGCAAGATCATGTGTCCATCGTGACACATTTGATTCGGACCCTTTCATCGATTGGTACATTATTCTTCAAGTAAGCCTATGTTATATATAATAATAATTTCCCATCGAATTCTTTTGTTTTTTCCTTTTAATTATTGTGATTCTAATGTTTTGTTTGATTGGGTGTTTGTTGAACAGGTTGAGGATAATGTGAGTCTTGATGTAATCAGAAAAAAGTATCATAAATATGGTAAGTTTTGTTTCTGTTAATTTGATTAAAAATAGAACTTTGTAAAATGACTGTTTGTCCTTCCATTTATCATGCATTACCAGAAACTTTTTTTTTTTTTTAATGTTCGCATGGGCCAATGGTTTCTAGATGAAAACTGAAAGTATTTTGGTTTCTGTCTTTTTAAGTGTTCCGCTAATGAGACGTGTGGATGTTGCCTATGTGGCAGAAGCCAACATCGGCTAGTCTGTTAGCAGAATATGCCACACAAACAACATCCACTGGTTTGACAAGCGGACACATAGAAACCAAAATGTTTTCGGTTTTCACTTCCACATCATTCATTCATGTGAAAATTGTCCACTTCAAGATTGCCAACAACATAAACCCTATTTATACATGTATTTTGTTAATGGAAACATGTTTTCTTGCTGAGGTTTATAATCTGAATATGGGTCTGATTCAATGGTTAATCTGCAGCTTTACTACTACATCCTGATAAGAACAAGCATCCGATGGCTGAATTCGCTTTCAAGCTGGTATCCGAGGTCTGTTTTTCAATCCATTGTAGTAAAATTACATGATCACACAACCAAATGCAGTATTTATCATGAGTCATTGATTGTTACAGGCATATACATGTCTCTCAGATGAAGCGAAACGATTGGATTTTGATGTCAAAAGATGGAAGAATATCTGCAGGGAGTGCAACAAAACGCAACAGTCTAGAACCAAAGCGAAATGGTCATCTTGTTCGTCAGAAAGATCAAGATCGAAGAAGATATCCGCAAGATTGAAAGAAGTTAAAGCAAGATTCATGGAAGAAGCAAGAGTGATAGAAAAGTGTTTGAAAGCCAATGCAAAAGTTGATGTTTTCGATAAAGAGATACCAGTTTTTGATCCAACTGACTATGGAAATCATGGGTATCCTCACTTTCGAGTTTCGAGATGCAACGAGCTCAAGAACTCCAAATGGTTGAAGAAAAGATTCAAATTTGATGGTCAGGAGCAGCATGTGAAAGTGAAATGTGATTCTCCAATATTTGAATGTAAACCAAATAGGTCATCATTCAAACTTAAATCATAGTTAAAAACTCTTTCTTGATTTAGTTAATTGATTAAAATTTATGTTAATTAAGTTGTAGTGTACAAAGGTCTTGAAATGAAGTTGATATTCTTGAATCATCTGTCAGTTGACTCCATAATTAACTGCAGAAAGTGTATAATCATGACAGCTAAGATTAGTGCATAGTCTTCATGGTTAGGTTTCTTTTATTGAAAATATGCCTATTATCATAAGATTAGTAGTAGTTGAATTGTTGTTGTGATTATGATCAGTATATATTGAAATGGTTGAACTACTTGTTTATAGAGTTTGGGCCCTACTGTTCCTACGTCTAAGTCAAATGCGCATCCCAAACCTTTAAATAGCGTTTGAAAGCAGTGTGAGATTAGATTGTGAGTGGTGTGGGAATGATGCCCCCTACGGTTTTTTATATTGTGATCATCAGTTTCATCATTAACTCGTTACATTCGTGTATCAATTTATAATTGATGCACAAAGAAACTTAGAGCTGCATACAGTTGATTATGGATGATTTGAACAGTTTCTTTGATTCTTTGTGTGGTTTTTGCTCATTAATCTTTACATGCTCTATGATGGATTTTTTTTCTGTTTTAGGTCCTCTTATTTGCTTATTGTGCTTTGAAACATTAATAAGTAGGTTTGATATTGTTTATCTAGACTGTTTATATGATAAAATGTTAAACATTAAGACGGGTGATTGGATCACATTAGCTACTGATGCATATGTAGAGTTTAGGGTTATTTCACAAGAGAGAATAGTCTTGTTAAGACGGTAAGAGGATTGGGAATATTTGTTTTCACAACCTTGAAAAAAAATGTGGTGTTAACGTATCCCCTTCTAACAAACCTGATGACCACCATGATTAGACAATCACTTTCTCTCTCAAGAGGTACGTTCAATAGAGGAGTATGCGTTTAGCTACACGTGAATAAAATTACTTGTAGTCTGAATGAAATTACTTTTAGTTTGAATTTTGCCAGTTTATAATCTAATTACAAAACAATTCTCTTAAAGTCAATTACAGTTTCTCCATAGGTTATGCTAAAATTGCACGTCTAATTCCATAACTTCTTCAGGTGGGTTGGTGTAGTGGTAAATGATGTTCTCATTCCAACCAAAGATTGTGGGTTCGGGTCTTGATAGTGACAATTCATCACGGAATATCTCTAAAGTAAATTAAAGTTTAGTTGTCTCGGTTCAAAAATATAAAAATCAAGTATATCAAAAGTTAAATAGACAATTTCTCTTCACTTTTCCCCTAAAAGTGATGGCTGATATTGGATAATTGCTTATGATATGCACACGTGTTAAAATGTTAGTATTTTCAACAATCTTAAGGTCTTGAATTGTTACCCGTGGGAACGGAGAAAGTGAAGGAAAACCTTTACTAGAGAACGGAGTGTATGTTAAAATTGTACAAGAATTGTATTACAAAACAATGTAATCAAGGACGATTTAAAACAAAGCAAAGGTTAAGATTCTATTTGGTGTAAAGTATTGCACCCGGCCTCAATGGATCATTTGGGTGTAATGTTCATTGGGCTATATGGTTGAAACTTAAAACTAGCCCATGGATCACACTTGGGTAGTTGGGTGTAGACTTGGGCAAAAAAACCGGGTACGGACCCGACCCGGCCAACCCGACCCGGACCCGGGTCCGGGTACAACCCGGTATAGGGTGTACCCGGTTTGGAACCGAAAATACCCGGTGGGTAGGAACCGGTTATAGGTTTTTATATTTTTCTAGAACCCGAACCGTACCCGACCCGACCCAACCCGGACCCGACCCGATCGTACCCGGGTCCAACCCGGTTTTTACCGTTTTTCGGGTTTTTTTAAAAAACTAGCCGTTTTTAACGGCTATATAGCCGTTGGATCTCATTTTTGACCTTTTTTTTTTTGTTTTTTTGCCCCCTAAGGTAGTATAAATAGGTGTGGGTTGGTTTGATTGAGTACCCAACTCTCAAACGCAAAAACATACGCAAAAAATACGCTAGTTTACTCTCGTTTTACATTTTCACTCTCTCGTTTTACACTTTTCACTGTCTTGAATCTTGTTATGGCTCAATCACAATCTTCCGTTGGTCAAAGTTCGTCCAACGCTCCAACCGTCGTTCGTGTTCTTCCACACAATCGTAACATGGATGTATGGTGCAATTGGACATGGTTGAGTTGAGTGACAGGTCTGTAAAGGCTCGTTGCAAGTTTTGTGGAGCTTTGCTTGCTAAAGATTCTAACACGACTTTAAGCAAACACATTAACAAGAAGTTTTGTAAGTCGTTGAAAAGTAATCCGGATTCGCAACAAACACAATTAGGTGGAGACGGTGGAATCTTTAATTACGACGTTAATAGGGTTCGAGATCGAATGGCGAAGTTCGTGATTCAAGAAGCTTTGCCTTTTAGTCACTTCGACAATCCTCGTTTGACCAACTTAATTCGAGAGACGCTTCAACCTCGTTACAACCATGTAAGTCGTACTACCCTTAGACGTTATTGTTTAAAATTATGGAAGCAAGCAAAAAATGATTTAATTGTATTATTTGAAAATTTAAATACCGGTGTAAACTTAACTAGTGACGTTTGGTCGGCTCCACACGGTTTACCTGAATCGTACCTTTGCGTCACCGCTCATTGGGTAGATCCCAAATCATGGCAATTGATGAAACGTACGATTGCGTTTGATCTTTTTCTGTATCCACACACCGGAGAATTTTTGTTTTACTTTTTGGATAATGTAATAACTACTTTTAATTTACAAAATAAAATTTTTTCAATGGCATTTGATAACGCTTCCAACAACACAATCGCGGTTGAAAAATTAAAATTAAAATATCTTCCGATTGCAAACGGTGATTTTTTCCATACTCGTTGTGTTGCACATATTATTAATTTAGTAGTGCAAGACGGTCTATCCGTGCAATTTGTTGATAACTTTATTAAAGCTTTTCGATTTATGTTACATGACGTTTATAAAAAAAGTAGAAGAAGATATCAAGATTATAAAAAACTTTGTAAGGATACGGACTCTGTATTTTTAGGTCCTAATTGGGATGTACCTACTCGGTGGAATTCGACTTGTCACATGTTTAATTGTGCTTAAAACAAAAGGAAACTTTGAAAGCTTTTCATAATAGTCTTTCGGATAATGGTGAAGCCGACCCATTTCCGGATGCGGGTTGGAAAAATGTTCAAAGTCTATCCGATTTTCTTGAGGTGTTTAAAAACTCAACAACAAAATTATCGGGAGTTTATTATCCCACTAGTTATTCGGTGGTTCAAGAATTATATTTCATGGCTTTGAATTTTAAAAATTTTCAATATAAAAATGATATGTTTACACAAATGATAGAACCAATGAAAGAAAAGTTTAAAAAATATTTTGAGGAGTTACCACCCGTTTTTACTTGTGCCGCCGCTTTAAATCCGTTTTTAAATGTTGCTGGGGTTGAATGTTTGATAGACGAGATAAATGACAATTTAGATATGCATGACGAAAACCCCAATTTTTCAAGGGATGCCAAACAAAGTTTTAATGCAAGCTTGAAAACAATATATAATTTTTATTTAAATAGATATGGGCCTAACGTAAATATAACCACACCAAGAGAATCAACCTCAAATGCTAGTACCTCGATGAAAGACCCGGTTATAACCATGTTGAATGTTGTTCGGGATGTGACGGCTAAACGACAAAGGGGTAACACCCCAACAAGTGAGCTCGGTAGATATAGTGCTACGGATTTTATTTCCACTATGACTATCGAAGATTATCGTGCATTCGATATTTTGGCTTGGTGGAAAGGAAAGGAATCTCAATTTCCGATTCTTTCCGCTATGGCCCGTGATTTACTAAGCGTCCAAGCTTCTACGGTAGCTTCGGAATCTGCGTTTTCTCTTAGTGGCAGTGTAATCTCATTACGGAGAACAAGACTAACTCCAGAAGCGGTTGAGATGTGCATTTGTTTAAAGGATCACTTAGACGCGATGGATCGTATACAAGACCAAACAAGCCTCGAAGATGAAATTGCACTCGAAGCTAAAGTACACGATGAAGAGGTAGAAGAAGGAGTATCTTCTGGCATATCGGATGAAGAATTAGCATTTGATCAAGCGTCTCGTAGTAAATAAACATTAGACGATAACTTAAATAAAAGTTTTATGTTATTTTTTATTGATCGATTTATGTATTTTTAAGTTGTTTAAATAAATAAATGAAAAATTAATGTTTATTTAATATTGTTAAATAAAAACAACATTAATATTATTAATAATAATAACAATAATAATATTATTAATAATAACAGCAACAACAAAAACAAACAAAAACAAAAACAACAATAATATTATTAATAATAATAACAATAATACTTATTATGATTTATAATAATAATAACAAAAACAACAACAACAAGTCAATAATAATAATAATAATAATAATAATAATAATAATAATAATAATAATAATAATAATAATGATTTATATTAGTAAAAACAACAACAACAAGTCCATAATAATAATAATAAAATTCAAAAACCCGATTATACCCGGGTTCCGTACCCGACCCGGACCCGACCCGACCCTAACCGGGTATGTCGGGTAGGGTAATAGCTTGGGTGAACCCGACCCGGGTTCGAACCCGGTTCCACCCGTACCCGGGTATGAAAAAAACCGGTTGGGCCGAACCCGTTTTCAACCCGGTTTCGGGTATTGGGCCGGACCCGGTTTGCCCACCTCTAGTTGGGTGTAGTAGCTTGTATTTGTTCGTAAAACTTAGGGATGTTTACATATTTTTTCTTCCTAATATCATAAATTATATATTTTTTCAAGCTAAAAAATTAATTACATATTTTTCCTTCCTAAAACATATATATTACATATTTATTCATTTCATTAATTTTATCTATTAAATAACTATTTTACCTAATTTTACTAAGGGATTTTTACATATTAATGTTTTATTATTATAATTGTTTAAAACTTTTGACAATTATGTTTTGTATTTGAATATATAACTTTGATTATCGGTTGTTTTTGTTTCAAGATAAAGTTTTAAGCGAGATGAAATTTTGTTGTTTTTTTTATTTACATAGAAGATTCGAACTTGAGAAATTATGTAATTGATAGTCTTTAGAAGTGAAATGTGTAAAAATAATTTAGTGAAAATACGAGTAATATAATTATTTAATAAATAATTTTAATAAAATGGGTAAATATGTAATATGTATGTTTTAGGAAGGGGAAATATGTAATTGATTTTTTTATTTGGGTAAATATGTAATTAATGACTTTAGCAAGGGGAAATATGTAAATGCCCTTAAAACTTAATAACATGGCATAACAAAACTTTTTACTACAAAACCAAAAATTATAGGGATACCAAATTGATTGAACAAGATAATGGTACATTTGCTATTTATCTCCACGTTAATTTTTATTTATCTGTTTTAGAATTAATAACAAGGAAGGATTATATGGTAGGTCATATTTCATTTCCATTTACCAATAGTTTAATCAATGCACATAGGACTTTATAGATAGTCCATTTAAACTCACTTTATTTTGTAATATGTGAAAAACTTAATAATAATTAATTTCTTGCGTAAATCTTCTTTATTTATCTTTACATGTTTATTTATTTAATTTAGCATAAAAATACTTTTATTTTTTATATTATTATGACCCTACATTAGAAGATTTCTAGTTCTATCTCTATCTATATTGTTAATATGTAAGAAGATACAAGGTTTGCTATTCGCAACATAAATGAGATAAAGTGATCTTGCCAAAAGATGGTGGAAACAAAAAAACACATTGATTATCTGTTGGTCTGTCGTTTATTAAAATTATTATATTTTTATCGGTTGCAACGACAAGTGTTTTTTACAACATTTTGTATCTTATTTTAATTACGTGACCAACCTGGTCCGATCCGACCCGACTAGAACCGGAAACTTTTGTCCACTTTAATGTAACTGGAGCATGTAAAACAATAACCCAATGCAAATAATTTTTTGGATGCGCACATGAGTATGACTTACTTATGAACAAAAAGATATTTTACCATTAACATTTCCTTTAAATCTTTTATACACTTGCTCAAATATGAATTTCGACAGGCTTTGTTAATTTGCCTCAAAGCAATAAATTATACTTATATATATTTATTCACAATAATGAATTGTATCAGCCCCCTCATCCACAGAATTTAGCATAGATTCTTCCTGCACTCACAAGCTACGAATCATATTCTTCCCATCACATTCATCATCATAATGATAATAATCATCATCGTTCACATGTTAATCAACTGTTTATTCTCCATTAACTTTTCGCCAACCTCCCCAAAAGAAAAGTATGACTTTCGCACGAAAGTGCTACCATTTCTTTAGACAATTGTACACGCATTTGGATTTTCATCACTGAATATAGAGGTAATATTACCATGCCCACTGCTGTGATAATCGCCGCTGTAATTTTGCTGTAATGGCGGTTCGGGTCTGTTGTAATATGTGTAATGTTGTGGTGGTTCGGGCTTGGTACAATGTGTTTGTTGTGAAAGTGGTTCTGGTCTATTGTAATGTGTGTAATAATGTGGTGGTTCGGGTCTGGTATAATGTGTTTGTTGAGGAGGTGGTTCTGGTCTGTTATAATGTGTGTAATGTTGTGATGGTTCTGGTCTGGTACTATATGTTTGTTGTAGTGGTGGTTCGGGTCTGGTATAATGTGTTTGTTGGGGAGGTGGTTCCGTTCTGTTATAATGTGTGTAATGTTGTGCTGATTCTGGTTTGGTACTATATGTTTGTTGTGGTGGTGGTTCGGGTCTAGTATAATGTGTTTGTTGGGGAGGTGGTTCTGGCCTGTTATAGTGTGTGTAATGTTGTGGTGGTTCTGGTCTAGTACTATATGTTTGTTGTGATGGTGGTTCGGGTCTAGTATAATGTGTTTGTTGGGGAGGTGGTTCTGATCTGTTATAATGTGTAGAATGTTGTGGTGGTTCTGGCCTGATATTATATGTTTGTTGTGGTGGTGGTTCGGGTCTGGTATAATGTGTTTGTTGGGGAGGTGGTTCTGGTCTGTTATAATGTGTGTAATGTTGTGGTGGTTCTAGTCTAGTACTATATGTTTGTTGTGGTTGTGGTTCGGGCCGGCTGTAATGTGTGTAATTTGAAGGTGAATGGATATGTTTATAATCAGTGACATAAGGTGTAGGCTTGTATGTGTTATAATCAGGTGAACTCGAGTAATGTTCCATCGACGCTCGTTCATATGAACTGTGTCTGTGCACATGGTCAGGTGGGTAGTGGTGGACGACGTGAACCTCCTCTGCTTCTTTTGATCCAGGGCGTTGTGGCGATTCTTGAGCTGATGTTTCTAGTGCTGGTGCTTGGGGTGGATATTCTTGTTCTTTTGGTGGTTCAGTTGGGTCAGGTGGTGGAACTGTTTCGGTTGGAGGCGAGTTTGAAGGGTCAGAAGGGGGCGTAAATGGTTGTGTTTCTAAAGAAATGGTTGCAAGTTTCCTTGTTTTCTTGATGGCCTTAACAATTTTATCAGGATTTGTTGACCCAATTATAATCAGTTTTTGTTGGGGAATGTCGATATAGATATCATTGATGCCTGAAAACATATACAAACGCTTGATCATCAAGTCATCAACCAAAGAACGAGATAGAAATGATGAGCTAGATCAAGGCACTAGAGTTACTTACCATTAATACCTTGTAGAGCCTTCTTGATCTTTTGAACGCACCCATTACAGTCAATACGAACATTAATCTCAATAACTCGCGATTTCTGCACAAATTATCATATGAAAATATTATAAACTTGATCAAATTAATGTGGTCATTAGGAGTAAGATTACATAATTGGAGATCGATTTTAGACGTTACCTCCATTTTGGAAGGAGACTCTGGAGAACAAATAATCAAACTTGTGGCATTTATTAGTGCCTAAAGAGAGAATATTTAAAGGTGCACATGAGGGGTGAGACTTTCTTTTCTATGGAATCTATATTATATGCTTAACATAATTATATACATGTTAATCATATTTTAAATATTTTATTAATGATTATATTCTTAAAAATGATTAAAAAGTGGATTAATAATTAAAAAATGAGTAAATGACAATTTTGTGTAAAGAATCATTCTCATTTTGGTTTTCCTTTTTCATTAATCATACATGATAAAGGTTTTTTTCCCTTATCGAGGTAAATGTTTTTCTTTTAAAGGTTTTGATTACCGTTTAAATGTTTAGAAACCGTAGAAACTAACTGTCAACTCATTTTCAAACTATTGTGAAGGTTAGTGGTGTCGATTTCCCTAATATATAAAGAAGATCTTTGGTTAATCAACGTATAAATTTTCTAATAGATACGTATTCATTCTCGAATCACTTATTGTTATCTAATTGAATATTAGTAACACGAAATAATTTAATCTGAAAGCAAATTTCAAATGATTATCAAATAATCCAGGGAATTGACAAGCACTCAAAACTTGCATATTCTTGATCCATAGAAAGGACAACGTCCTAGTTTCCATGATAGTTTTATCGATTGGTTTGTTTTTAACTGTATAGTGTTATAAGAAAAGACACTTTAACGGCACTCGAGACACAACCTAAATTACTTAAACTATCCAAATTAATTTAATTATCATTTACTATCAATTTATTTTCACCTAAATCTACATAAAACCACCCAAAATAAGTAGGAACACAACTCAAAGTACCCAAATTATTATTATTTAGTTATTAATTCGAACTAAAAAAATATTAAAAAAAACATAAGAAATGATACTTCACTAATTAAAATTAAAAAAAACAAATAACGTAAAAAAAATAAAATAGTGAAAAAAATACATCTAACTCTAGAAAGTTTCATCCCCAACTGTTTGTTATGTCCCATTTTCATTAAAGAATTATTTGCAAAATTTATCCGCTCACGTGGTCATGCGGTTCAATGAACGTTTTTAAATCCTGATCCATACGCTCATCCTATATAACCTCGCTTTGCTCGTCCGCTTAACTCATATTTTTTTATCCTATTGCTTTCTCGTGCCCACCATTTGTTTTATAAGATCTTCCTTAAACGATGTGTAGGGAGTAATGGCGTCGGCACATCACTTTTGCGACTCGACATATTTCTTTCCTTTTCTTGTTGGCCTAGTAGGCATTGATTCTGTATTAAGGTCAGAGATTAAGCTACTAAATGCATCATTAGATCTTGTGTGGAATCTAATGACTTTTTTGTTCTGTATTGACCGGTAAACTCTTCAACCATTAAAGGGACGTTTGCCCATTTGTCATACATTTGAACCACTTTCAGTCCATGAATCTAAGTTGGCGTTCTTCATTACTGGATGGGTTTCTAAAATGGTCAGTTTTCGTAACACGGTGCAAATGGATCAAAGTCATGTTCTGCTTGGATAAACAAACCAACTCGGTGCAACTTGAACGTCTATGTGCAATTCTTGAAATTGCAAGTAATATTAGGGTTATTGAAATTGGGTTTGTATCAATTGTTGCCTTGGGGTTATGCTTGAACCACCTCTAGAAACTTTCTTGCTAGAGCCAACATTAGCTTCTTTTTTTTATACATTATTTTTCTGGA
Organism: Flaveria robusta; assembly: GCA_025506415.1. Lineage (NCBI taxonomy): Eukaryota > Viridiplantae > Streptophyta > Magnoliopsida > Asterales > Asteraceae > Flaveria > Flaveria robusta. The sequence continues at coordinate 6,031,389 of CM046460.1, read as the reverse complement.
TAATGTATATGACTTGAGTTTGGTGTAAAATGTTATTATAAAATGATAGTATATATAGGTTTTAAAAACTAATTTAATTTTTGTAATGGTCTAGGGACTGTTCAACAGTCACAAAAGCATCGGATTGATTCGGCTTCTACAACCCGATTTCTATACCCGAAATGCACGACCCGAGGGCCGGTGGCAATGTTACCATCCAACCCAAAAGACCCGAAGGGATTCCCTGAAGATGCAAGGAGTACACTAATAATTAAGATACAAGAGGTTATAAATAGTAAATAACAAGTTTCTAGGAGTTTTTTTTATCATTATATCATTTTGATTTCTTGGTGATTTGCTGGTATAACTATGGAAGTTTGCTAATTGATATTAGTCGGAGCCAATTACTCAACTAAAAAGTAATTAAAATTCTTTTTTCTTTCTTTTATAATATTTCATTTAACATTTTTCTTGAATAACTTAAAGGATTTAGTTTTTCTAAAAAACAAAAATACACAGTTTTGCTTATAACTTATTTATTGTCAATGTATCAATATAAATTTAAGGTTAACCGAATTGTTTTTATAATAAAATAGTTTTAGATCTCGTTTATATAAAAATAATTAACTTTGAATACAACTCAATTTTTAATAAATTAATATTCAAATATCCGAAAAGAAAATATGCAAAATCGTTAATTTAGATATGTTTAGAAGTATTATATATTACAACTTAATAGAGAAAAACATATCATATGTGACATGAATTACAATAAGGAAAAAGAAAAACAATTTTGTGTTGACCAAGTTGCTCCTATCTTCAAAATTAGAAAGAAACTAAATACGTTTCAAATCACCTAAAAACTTGTAAAATATGAGGATGAGGTTGGAAATGGGATGAGTTCGGAACGCTAAAAAGCTTTGTGGTAGTAGCAATTTTTTCCTAGTTTAACTACATTGTAAGTTGTAATATTTTTCCAATCGGAGGTGGTTTTTATCACTTTTTTCATTGAGAAGTTAAAACAATAAAATTGTTAAGTAACGTATTGTTAAAATAGCGGAACCTAAAATTTCGACGATAAAGGGCAAACTTAGTGCACAAGACTTTTGAACGGTGTCTAGGAGGGTTTCGGGTCATTTTGGGACTGATATATACACCCTTACATTCTATTTCTGTAAGAGGTTATTCTCATGACTTGAACTTGTGACGATCATGTCACATGACAACAACTTTATCATTGGTTTAACTCTATCTAAAATTTTGATGATGTACCATGCAAAAGAACTACACTACTCACATCCTTTTTTATAATTTTCAACAACAAACTGATGTTTTGAGTTCTATAAAGATAATAAAACCAAGAACTTGGACTAGAAGGCAATACTTTATGCAATGATTTAATACATGTGCAATCATTCCTTTAGGAGATCTTCAAGCCTTTCGTATGTACGTTCAATGTGTAAAGAATGGCTTAAAAAGACCCAACCATTTAGTTGAGTCAGAAGTATCATATGACAGATTAAGTAATGAAGTTCTTTCAACAATATTAAATTAACTAATTAAGGTATCTTCGTAGACCACACAACATCATACTCAAAGAGTGGAAACTTATCGTTCATGTTGATAACTATTACATAATTCACCGACTGTCCAAATCAACTTGATGATTCGTATTTCCAGCCAATCTCAAATACTTTTTAAGAAGAAGAATCAATATTTCTTTGGAAATGGATATATTGGGATTACTATTCAACCTTCAACTTTAGGTTGATGCTTTTTAGTTTGTGGAACTATTTGTATTCGTCTCATTTTCCAAGAATATCAAATTAGCGGCATATAAGCAATTTTCTTATTTTCCTCATTTTCCATGGATTTCACTTATATTCGTTTCCCATTTTCTTATTTTCCGCAAATACATATCACTGTAATTTATGTATTAAATTTATTTATTTAACTTAATTGTAACATAATATTTAATTCGAAATAGTTTTATTACTTAAAAAAAATATCATAGCCATAATCAAGCCCGATAAATCTCATCAATAGCCAACTCATTGATGAGGTTTAGGGAGTGTGGGATGTAAACAAACGCTACTTCTATCATAATGGATACAAAGACTGTTTTAAAAAAATACAAAACAGAAATAAAAAGACAAACATTTTATTAAAATAAAAAAATAAAGCTAGTGATTCAAAGCTAAGTCTACCCGTCTTAATATTCATTATCAGAACCTGAAGACTTGTATGAAAATGTTGGACCATAAAACTTCATTGGATCCATCTACAGAAATTTAAAAAAGGTATGGGTGAAAAAGTGATCTTTTTTGTGTTTGTGAAAAATTATGAGTTTGAAAATTTTAAATTCCCAAATGGTTAGTTAACGATAGTTCCATTGGGGTTCAATCACATTACTCGCCGGTGATCTGTAAGTTTTCACCTAAAAATCTCTCAAAATTTTCCCCGAAAACCAGGGATCGGTGTTCCTGATCGGGAATTCGTTTTACCGGCCTGAGGAAGGCGTTTCACTAACTCGAGTACAAATCGTCTAACTCAGAAACTTTAAATTTAGAACTTGCTAGCTACCTGGATTAGAAGTGGCGATTCCATCATTTTTATTTTTAATTTTCTATAATATTTTTTTTAAGAAGAGGTCCTAATCTACTTTTTTTAATTACTTATATTTAAATACTGTAGGATTTAACTCATAAACATTAAGTTTAGGATGTCGCGTGTGACCCATCCTTTTTAATCAACCTTTGCTTGTTACTTTTGTGTTGTTCCTCTTTCCAGCCATTTTCTGTATGGAAATACTTTAGATGTTTCTTGTAGATCAAGCTAGTTGTTCTCATCAAGTTAAGAGTCATATAATTAGGAACTTTTGTAGGTTGCATTTCTACGGGAGTAGAGGCCATGGAACAAAACCACGTTTCTGTGTGTTTGATTACAGCATCTACAAAGTAGTAGTCCGTGACAACAAGATGATAGGCTGACTTTTGCGACCGAAAGCAAACAGTTACTAACATAAACTAATAAATTATAAAACAATATCTTGAGATATGCTATTATTGAAATTACTTACGAGTAAAACTTTAAATATTAAAATAACGATTTTATTTTTTATACTTTATTTTTCATTTTTTTTTTTTAAAGTTGTTTTAAACATTTTATTTCAAAACTAACTGTTTTTTAAAGAAAATGATATTTTAAAAAAATTTTCTTTTTATAACTTTGAATTTTTATTATTTCTGTTCATAAAAAAAATTATTCTTTTAAAAACACAAGATTTAAAATATTTCATATTTTTAAAAAGATTGATATTTTAGAAAAATTTCTTATTTTATAAAAATTGTTTCTTTCTTAATTTATAAAAAAAATATTGTTAATCTCAAAAAAAATTAAATAATTATTAGTAGTTTTGTATTATTTATACGAGTTAAATAAATAAATATCAAATAGTTACTAGCATAAACTAACAAATTATAAAACAATATCTTGAGATATGCTATTATTGAAATTACTTACGAGTAAAACTTTAAATATTAAAATAATGATTTTATTTTTTATACTTTATTTTTCATTTTTTTTAAAGTTGTTTTAAACATTTTATTTCAAAACTACCCGTTTTTTAAAGAAAATGATATTTTAAAAAAATTTTCTTTTTATAACTTTGAATCTTAATTATTTCTGTTCATAAAAAATTATTCTTTTAAAAACACAAGTTTTAAAATATTTCATATTTTTAAAAAGATTGATATTTTAGAAAAATTTCTTATTTTATAAAAATTGTTTCTTTCTTAATTTATAAAAAAAATATTTTTAATCTAAAAAAAATTAAATAATTATTAGTAGTTTTGTATTATTTATTAAGAGAGAGAAAGAAACAGAAAAAAAGTATTTAGAAGACCTATAATTGCATCATGTGTCACCAAAAAATTATTTTTTTATTAGTAGAAATAGGTTTTTTGAAAAATAATCTTTTTTTAAATATCCTTTAAAACTATTTTTACTTAGGTTTAAGCTTAAATGGTCTTTAAAATTTTTTTTCCTCTTAATTATCATCTTAATATATAACTTTCAGGTAGTGCTTAAAGGATTTAAGTATGTGAAAATTAATATACTGCTGGAGTCATGGGCAGACCATGTTGAATTATGATTGATATCAGCGTTAGCAAATACAAGAATTCACTACAAGAAATAAAAGCTATAGCAACGATTCCTCCTATAATGATGACAAGTTATACTTTTCGTCTTCTAAGTTTTCCCTAAAAATCTTTTAGGGTCAACTTGTAGTCGATGTATGTCTACATTTTAGCAATAACATTTTTTGCAATGATATATTTGGCTTTTAGCGACTGTATTTCTTATAGGCTACTAGGAGAACTTTTGTAAGTTATAACAATGACTTTTGTTGCATCTATAACTCGAGTTTCTTGTAGTGAGAGAATTCTATTTCAATAACACTTGTCTGAGTTGAATTTATCCAATCAAATTGAGAATGACTTTATAAAGGATGACTTCATAAAGGATTGTTACATCAAAAAGAGTTGATGGTTCGCTCAAAGTTGTCACGACGTAGGGACGAGTCGTTTTAAAGACAAGGAGAATGATGCGAACAATGACCCAAGAGCCGAACCCATTATGAAATGAGATCTAATGGGATCCAGATTGAAAATTATTGGAAGATTTAAATAATATTTAGTTTATTAATTTTTGTCTTTTATTAATAATCGTACTTTTTATTTATTTTGCTTGTTTATTTATCTCTAGATTGTTAGTAACCGGTATAAATAATGTTGTTTGGTGAACGTTTAAAAGACTTTTATTTGAATTTTATTGATAAAACCTTTGGGTTTTGAATCATTTGTGAATATAAGTTTTGTGACATTTGATTTTTCCGTAACTACATCACATACCAAACATATATGCCGGTATGGGTCAGAAGCATCATTCAACATTATAAAATATACAAATGTACTTTAATATGTATTTGATTTTTCCGTAGTTACAAATGTCACACTTAATTAATTACTTTAGGAGCATCATTCAACATTATATCAACATTTAATAAAACGTTAATTTTTGAAAAATAACGTTAATAAATTCGTTGTTTGATAATATTTTTAAATAATAAAATATACAAAAGTAGTTTAGGATTAAAAATGTTTGGAAACCATAAAAAATATAGAATCGAAGCGATTTTTAAAATATGTAATTATGTCATGAACTAAATGTGCCAATTTATATAAAAAAGACCAAGTCACAACAACTCCAATTTTGGAGTATTGTGATTTCCTGACCTTCCCAAAACACCAAGACAGAAGTCAAATGATGCCACCTGATCAATACTATTAGTTATCTTGATGATGCAACTAATAAGTTATGTAGTTTAATAAAGTGACATTAGTTGCTTAACTTTTCATTCTTTGCAATAACAATATTATTTACAAACATTTAATTTTCTATACTTCTTGAGAAAATGTATATAATTTTTTAAAAATACACACTTACAAAAGAGGATAAAACAGTTATAATTATAAGACTGTGATAATAATTATTTATATTGATTAAGCATAGATTTTTAAAATTTTTAGTCAAAGGTTTACTTCTTGTAGTAAACTAATCACTTTTGGATGTTAATCCTAGTTAAATTGTGGCTATCTGTATAAATTGTTGATGATGATGATGATGATTTAGGCCAAAATGATTCTCCGATTGGTGATCTTTTTTACCACCTTGGTTAACCATATATAGTCGTTGAAGGTTTAATATGCTTCCCCTAATGAATTTCAACTAATAGAATGGTATGAAACGTTACCAAACTAAAATTGGTGGCTTAATTGGCAAACCATTCATGTTTATGTTTAGTAAAATTAAGAATATGAAGTGAAAATCTTTTGTTGTGCAAGTAACAATATATCCCCATATGAGACGCTATATGATAGAAAATGCAACACACCCATATGTTAAGGTGACATAAGACAAAAAGAACTAGAAAGTCTAGAGGTCACTGAGGCCACAACTGAAAGCCACTAAAGACATACATAAAACGTATGCCGATTGCCAACAATCAATAAAGGGTAATGGAAGTCTACGTCAGGGACAAAGTGATATTCAAAGTATCGGCATGTAAGGGTATAATCAGATTATGTAAATGAAGCAAGTTGATCATCAGATCGTTTAAGATCATGGCCCTGGTTGGATCTATGGCTTATCGACTGGAATTATGGAAGTGTCTAGTTGATGATAACTAACACGTATCATTTAACGATGTGGCAATAAACGACAAGCTTAATTATGCTGACGAGCTGGTGATAATACCAGGCAGGAAGGAGAAAAAAACTAAGAAACAAAATGATCAAACAAGTCAAAGTTTAATAGTAACATAAAAAAGTATCGAAAGGCATATAGGATTCTGAAGTGGAAACAAAACAGTACCCATAGTTGTTTAGTAGATAATAGATTTTAAGGATGAAATTTTTATAAAATAAGAAAAAAAAATTTAATCATACTTTTTTATATTAAAATATTATTTTATTATTAACAAATTTTAATTTTATTTAATATATTATTATTAAACCCATGTAATACATGGGTTTACTAAATCTAGTAAATATATAAGATTGGATTCATATGAAAACCAATAAACCAAATTTTCATCTTTGATTTCATTAAGATCAACGGCTTATATTCTTTTAGTACGACGAGAGACAAGAGAGCGATAAGTAATATCATGTACAAAAAAATTATTTAAGTCTTTCTAGTAAAGACAAAAAAAAAAGGATAAAAAGTCTTACAAGAAATGGATAGGCATGTTAAGTGCTGCATAATGCAAGAAAAGGAAGTGAGATAGTTCTACAGTCAGATAAAACGATCGGCGTTGACAACTAAAAAAGTTCAATAGCTTGTTGATTCAAGACACAAATACATATATATGTTTGCAGTAAATAACTTTTAGCCATTTTAACACCAAGTAAATTAACCATACTCTTTCTATTTATAAAACCAGTAGATACCCTTTTTCTTTCCATTCACCTCCTCTGGTTCAATAAAAATGCAATCTTTTGTCTCCCTCCAAACAGCCTCAAGAATAGGTGTATCATCATACTTGTAGTATTCACCCAATATAGGCTTCACAGCCTCCCTAGCCTCAAAAGTATGATAATGTGGTATTGTGGGGAAAAGATGGTGAAGGGTGTGGGTTCGAGTCACATCATGGAAAGCATGGTTCAAGAAGCCGAAGTTTCGGTCCACGGTGGCTAAGGCCCCGCGAAGCCAGTCCCACTCGGTGGAATCGTAGTGAGGGATCGCAGGGTGCGTGTGGTGTAGATACGTGAGTAAGATGAAGAAGCCACTCATGAAAAGAATGGGCATTCCGTAGATGTTGATCACCCATTGTGTCCCCATGATGGCTGCAGCGCGATATATCGCGTAACAAGTGGCAAAAACTCCGAGATCGGTTAGGAAAATCTGGAACCGCTCGCTGTCGTTGAAGATAGGACTGTATGGGTAGAAGTGGCTAGTGATCCCCTTCTCGTATTTCCTACCGTAAAGGTTGAACAAGAAGTACAAGGGAAAGCCAAGAACGATCTTGAACACGAACACGATAAAGGCTCCTGTTGGATTGTTGAGGATTTCGGAATACAGTTTATCGGACTTGCGTTTGGGGATCCAAACCTCGTCGTATTCGATGGAGTTGGTGTTGGCATGGTGGGTACGGTGGCTGTATTTGAACCCAAAATATGGGGTGAGGATCAGCGAGTGGACGATGAACCCAATGGTGTCATTGAGCCACGGATACTCGCTAAACCCGTGGTGGCCGCATTCGTGGCCTATGACCCACAAGCCCATAAGATAAGCCCCTTGGAAGAACCAATAAACGGGCCATGCTACATACGCCAAGGGTTTAGGAAGCATGGGAATGAAAGTATCTGCGAGATAGTATAAGGCTCCGATAATGATGAAATCGCGAAAAAGGGCTGCAAAAGAGCGTACTAGAGAACGCTTGAAACAGTGTGGTGGTATGGCTTTTTTTAGATCGCTAAGCTCGAATGGTGGTTTAGATACTGGAACACGCTTGTGCGCTAGGGGTTTGTCGGTGTTAACGACATCATTCATTCGTCCTCCGGCGCCCATTGTGTCTAGCTGCGAAAGAGGATAGTTGTGAAAGGCAAATTTAGATGGTTTGTGTGGTGAAGTGAAGTGAAGGTGTGTTGGGGTATTTATACTTGAAGAGTTGAAGTTTCAACTTTCAACTATGGCTGCTGCTTTTGCTTTTATTACCAAGAGCCTTTATAGTTTATGCTATATATATAGTTTACCACAGTCAAGCCAATAGAATGTGGCAGATATTTAGTTAAAAACAGTCAACATGGGTGTGATGCGTCAATAATTTAGCATTAAAATATAATACTTTAAAATGTTATGATCAAGTTCTAAGATATTTTTAATAAAATTGATTAAGGTCTTATAGTTTTTTTATTGTATTACATATTTTTTAGAATAATGTTTATAAAGTAAGTTAAGATTGAAATTGTTTAAAATTAAGTTAAGGGATGTTTGGGTAAGCAATTTTCTATGTGGATTATTAAATTTTAAAAAAATATATATTTTTATAAAGAAAAAAACCGTTTTAAGATATTTGGATAGGACTTTTGTGAAGGCTTATATTTCGAAACCTGAAGCACAACAACGTTGTGCACCCTAAACGATGATAATGTTTTGAGTATAAAATATAATGCTTCTTAATGTGTTAGAAATATATATGTTCTTTTGAGAGATCAAATGTAGGCATAATGCTGCGTTTGAAGATGGTTTACTCTCGCCCGCAGGGCTGGTCCTGAGGATTCTAGTGCACTGGACGAAACGGAAAAAAAAAACCCTTGGCCGTAAAGAATTGAATTATACAAACTTTTTTTTTTAACCAAAACAAACGTTTTAAAAATAAACATAATAAAATAATAGTTTTGTAGGAACCGTTCACATAAAATTATAAATAAACAATCTTTATTGATATATACAATACAAAGAAATATAAATTACAATTACAATTTTTTTTACAATTGAAAACTTTACAGAAATAGATGAACAAAATGTAAAAGTTGAGGATCGTGTTTAACACGGGGCCCTTAAAACAAATTCCGAGCCTCCCAGGAGAACTCGTTTTGTTTCCCAGGGTACAACAGCCAAAGCAGATTGTACTGTCAGGATTGATCTAGAACCTGAATTTGTTTGTAGAAAAGAAACCAGAGAGATGGAGGATGTTCAGAAAACCTGTTTGCTGCAGATTTTCGTGTTGTTTGGTGTGTGTTTCTACTAAGCCATCCTTAGTATTTATAGTAGACTTTGAACTCCGTAACCGCCACTCAGTCATTAATCCGAAATCGTAACCGCCCATTTAATTCGTCATTAACAGCCATCAGTTTCGGTCAACACGTAACCGAAACTGTTACGAGTCGCGCACCAAGGTCAGACGCACCTGACCGGACCCTCGAACCAACCTTCAAAAATACTAAGGCGGCTCTCAAGCGACTCGCGGCAATGCGAGTGTGCGAAGTGCAAAGTGCGCCATCAAAGCGCCACATTGCGCCCCACATGCCCACGCCGCGCGCGCGCGCGTGTGCGAGTGCGAGTTAAGGGTGCTTCGCACCCTTCGCGAATCCACTTAGTGTGAAACCTTAGGAAACAATATAGACAAGAGGTTATAGAATATAAACCATTTTATATTTTTTCTTTCCTCCAATGTGGGACAACTTCCCACACCCATTAATTCCTAATGTCATTCAACACATTAATTTTCATTCAACACATTAATTTTATTGACTACATATTAATACTCATATTAATATTATCAATAAATTTCCAACAATCCCCCACATGAATGGAAATCAATTCTTCAAAAATTCAGCAGTCAGGTGTTGCAGGATAGGTAGGTGTTCCCTTTGAACCTTCCTTTGTGACATATACTTAGTCTCCTAGTGGTGTGTAGACACGATGTCTTTGAACAGACCCTGTTTTATGTAGACGACAATATACATTCACACAACACTCTTCCTGGTTTGATCAACCCCTCATTGTCGTGTCCGTTAATGGTCATGGAACACTTTCCTGGTTCTGCAAGAGCTCTAGGATTTGCGCCTCCCCACAAATTCGTTCGAAGCGACCCCACTTCTCTCTAACATAGGTGATTCGATGAATCATTAAAAGCATCATAGTTGTATTGATTCTCACGAATTATCTAACCTTAATATGCTTAACCTCACTTTGGTCACTTGTTCGGGGTACTCCCCCAGAGTGAATGGACAAGGAAGTTCGTGGCTCCCTTTTAGTTTTAGGGTATTCCCCTAAAGTGACACCGTTGGTCATATGATTAAGTTGTCATATTGAACCTATATCTTGGGATCTCCAGTCAACTAGGTTAGGTTTCCCTCATATTCCCCTTTTCCGTGGGCTTTAGTCCCATTCCTCTTGACAACTTATAAACTAATTCTGTGCTTAAGCCTTTTGTTAACGGGTCTGCAATGTTATCTTTTGACTTGACATGGTCAATCGTGATAACACCCGTTGATATTAGTTGTCGTATTGTGTTATGTCTACGCCTGATGTGCCTTGATTTGCCATTATACATTGAGCTTTTAGCTCTACCGATTGCCGACTCACTATCACAATGTATGCAAATAGCCGATAACGGCTTCGGCCATCTTGGAATATCTTCCACAAATTGACGTAGCCATTCAGCCTCTTCTCCGGCCTTATCCAAAGCGATAAATTTCGATTCCATTGTGGATCTAGCTATAACCGTTTGCTTGAATGATCTCCAAGATATTGCTGCTCCACCAAGTAAGAACACATACCCACTTGTTGATTTGGAATCTTTTATATCCGATATCCAGTTTGCATCAGTGTACCCTTCAATCACGGCCGGATGACGGGTATAGTGCAATCCATAGTCTCTTGTGTATCTTATGTATCTAAGCACCTTCGTTATACTCTTCCAATGTTCTGAGCTTGGATTACTAGTATATCTGCTTAGCCTACTCACCGCGTATGCTAAGTCGGGTCTAGTACATGTCATTAGATACATTAGACTACCAATAATTCTTGCATACTCTAATTGAGCCACACCCTCACCTCTATTTTTCTTTAAATGTTGGGTGGTATCAACCGGAGAACGTACTACACGTGTGTCTCCCGAGTTGAATTTTTCAAGAATCTTGTCCACGTAGTGAGCTTGACTTAACACAAGACCATCTTGAGTTCGAATAATTTTCACTCCTAAAATTACATCCGCTAAACCCATGTCTTTCATGTCAAATCTTCCTTTCAACATGTCCTTAGTAGATTTGATTATTTTATCATTACTCCCAATGATAAGCATATCATCCACATAAAGACATAAAATTACATAACCTCCCTGTGTATCTTTCACATATACACATTTGTCACACTCGTTTATTTTAAAACCGTTGTCAATCATGACACGATCAAATTTTTGGTGCCACTGTTTTGGAGCTTGCTTTAAGCCATACAATGACTTGACAAGTTTACATACTTTACCCTCTTGACCGTGGGCAGAGAAACCCTCAGGTTGCTCCATGTAAATCTCTTCTTCTAAATCGCCATTTAGAAATGCGGTTTTGACATCCATTTGATATACTTCCAGATTTCTTAATGCCGCAATAGCAAGAACCATTCTTATGGAGGTTATGCGAGTCACAGGTGAGTAAGTATCAAAATAGTCCAGACCTTCCTTTTGTCTAAAACCTTTGACTACTAACCTTGCTTTGTATTTATCAATACTCCCATCGGCTTTCATCTTCTTTTTGAATATCCAACGATATCCAAGTGGTTTACAACCAGGAGGAAGATCTACTAGCTCCCAAGTATGGTTGTGAAGAATTGAATCAATTTCATTCTTGATTGCCTCTTTCCATTGAGGTCCTTCCGATGAAGATACCGCTTCACGGTAGGTATTAGGCTCATCCTCAACCATATAACTTACGAAGTCTGGACCATAGGATTTCTGAACCCTTGCCCTTTTACTTCGTCTAAGTTCTCCCTCTTCAACCTCGGGTCGTTCATGTTGACTGTCATGAACTATGTCATTAATTTGTGTTGATGAACTTGCACCTCCATCATCAAACCGAGTTGATGAAGATGCATGTGTTTGTCCTCGCATTGGAAACACATTTTCAAAATATGAAGCATTCCCCGGCCTTATCTCCATGATAGTGTTCTTTTGTACATCGGGATTCTTGGACTCATGTACAAGAAATCGATGTGCATTACTGTTTTGAGCATATCCAATGAATATGCAATCAACAGTTTTGGGTCCTAGTTTTTGAGATTTTGGAGGTGGTACAATCACCTTAGCTAGGCACCCCCACACTTTGAGATAATTATATGATGGTTTTCTACCCATCCATAACTCATAAGGGGTTACATCCCTTTTCTTAATTGGCTGAGAGAATAGCTTCCCCCCACATGTCATGGCTCATCCCAGAACTTATCAACATGGCATTCATCATCTCTTTTAAAATACGGTTTTTTCGTTCCGCAATGCCATTTGATTGTGGTGAGTAAGGGGCCGTACATTCATGTATTATTCCACTTTTTGCACATAAATCGGCAAAAGGTGCAACATATTCACCACCTCTATCGCTTCTCAAAGCTTTATAAAAATTATATGAACGGTGTTTTTAAAATTTGTTTTAAGTTTGTAGGAACCGTTCACATAAAATTATAAATAAACAATCTTTATTGATATATACAATACAAAGAAATATAAATTACAATTATAATTTTCTTTACAATTGAAAACTTTACAGAAATAGATGAACAAAATGTAAAAGCTGAGGATCGTGTTTAACACGGGGCCCTTAAAACAAATTCCGAGCCTCCCAGGAGAACTCGTTTTGTTTCTCAGGGTACAACAGCCAAAGCAGATTGTACTGCCGGGATTGATCTAGAACCTAAATTTGTTTGTAGAAGAGAAACCAGAGAGATGGAGGATGTTTAGAGAACCTGTTTGCTGCAGATTTTCGTGTTGTTTGGTGTGTGTTTCTACTAAGCCATCCTTAGTATTTATAGTAGACTTTGAACTCCGTAACCGCCACTCAGTCATTAATCCGAAATCGTAACCGCCCATTTAATTCGTCATTAACAGCCATCAGTTTCGGTCAACACGTAACCGAAACTGTTACGAGTCGCGCACCAAGGTCAGACGCACCTGACCGGACTCTCGAACCAACCTTCAAAAATACTAAGGCGGCTCTCAAGTGCCACATTGCGCCCACCAAGTGCAAAGTGCGCCATCAAAGCGCCACATTGCGCCCACATGCCCACGCCGCGCGCGCGTGTGCGAGTGCGAGTTACCTTCGCGAATCCACTTAGTGTGAAACCTTAGGAAATAATATAGACAAGAGGTTATAGAATATAAACCATTTTATATTCTTTCTTTCCTCCAATGTGGGACAACTTCCTACACCCATTAATTCCTAATGTCATTCAACACATTAATTTTCATTCAACACATTAATTTTATTGACTACATATTAATACTCATATTAATATTATCAATAAATTTCCAACAAGTTTTACAATACATAACGTAATAGTTCACCGATAGATCGTGAGGTTTAGATATTACAATAAAAATAACAAAAACATATATTTTTTAGGCTGCTCAATTAACAATCTAAGTAATAAAATAATTTATAATGTACCATTACCTATGAGATTTAAATATTTTATTTTCTGAAAAAAAACTTTTAGTTGAGTAATTGGATTAATAAAATAACTCAAAATTTTAAATTTAATTAAAAATATAATTAAATAAGTTTTTGATTGTATTATAGTTTATAACTACTTTTACTCTGTAAATGTGAAAAGAAGTTTACTCTGTAAATTCATTTCCTCTATTAGTCGTTTAACAACCCAGTTTTTGTCAGCTTGTACAGGTCAACTTTCACCCAAAAATTCATTTCCTCTATTGTGGTCAAATTTGGTCGATAGCGCTAGTTTTATTTCAGAGGCACGTAGGCGAATTACTATACCTTTGTTTAAATTATATGACAAATTAGATTTTAATAATCCAAACTATTAGCTATTGGCTGATAATAATTCATACTATTAATTTGGCCGGTAATATTTTCAACTTTTATTTTTATAACCAACAACTGTTATAGTGACATAATTTTTAATTTTTTACGCTTAATTTGTATCTATTTTAGTCTCAATTTAGCTTGTATGTTTCTTTATTTCATTCATAATTATTGTTGCGAACCGAATCAAGCGCAAATCAAACAAAAAAATTAAAAATTATGTCATTGGGACTGTTTTTGGTAATAATAATGAAAGTTGGGAGTGTTACCGGCAAAATTGATAGTATGGATTATTATCGGCAAATAGGTAATAGTTTGGATTATTAAAATCCAATTTGCCAAATTATATTATCCTTATTGTAAATAATGTAAATCTTTTAATAATGTATTTCAATAATCAAAGGTGAATCTTCCAACTGATGTGAAAGTTTGAAGGTATTAGGAGTAGATTAATTGGTGATAAAAAAAATCTGAACAATCATTTAATCAATAATATTTCTTTGCATTCGTTTGAAAGTTATAATTATAGGAGATTCATCGTGATCTCGAATGATTTTTTCTTTTGTACAACTCTTAACATAACAAGAAAATATATCTTTAGCGGAGACACTTCTAGGGACGAAATGATGCCGTCTCTATAGCTCCACTTATTGGGGCAAAACTTAGTCGCTACGCACTTTTAAGATTTTTTTTTTAATTTCAAGACCGTATAGTGATGAAACTTAGTCGCTAGAGCTTTTCACATATTGGGGTGGAAAATGGTGAAAACTCTATAGTAATAAAATTGTGTCTCAATAAATTAAAATACTTTTTTCTATTTTTTTTATAGAACATATGTTAAGTTAAATAAAAAAGATTTTTTAAACAACCTATAGCGACGAAATTTAGTCTCTATAGCTCTAAACATATTTTTTTTGTTCGATTTTCTTCTAGATTTCTTCATCAACACTTCAAAGCCCTAAAAACCTTCTACTCCAGCAACCCCCCTCCGTTGCAAATTTCATCCAGTCCCCCTCGTCAAGAACCCCTGCGACTTGCTGCGGCACACATGCGAAGTGAAGCTATCTCCAGCCGACCTGAAGCTATCTCCAATGAGTTGAAGCATTGTTTTCACCTTAACTTTCAAGTATGTTTCTTCACCTCTATCATCACAAAAGTTTATAATTGTTAGTCACCTACTTATAATACCCTTGTTTAGAGTTAAATCCACTTATTTGAAGGTGATGAACAGTCCATTGTTTGAATTAGCTTCTTCTTATACTGTTTGGTTTGTTCTCCTTCAATTTTGATTTTGAACTCATTTAATCTTATTCATTCAAATTTCCTTGAAATTATAGTGCGTGCTATGTGCAAGGTTAGATATTGTTAATAACCTATTTGTAGATTTATTATATAAAAATCTGGAAAATTATTTTAAATGCTAAAATAATGCATATATTGCCACATAATCTAGTCGCTATAGGCGTTAATTATTTTCTATAACAATTAGCGACTATGAAATTAAAGATTATTTTAATTTACAACACCAATGCGTTGCTATAGGATTATCTATTACAACAAGAAGTCGTGACGGAGAAATGATGACAAAATAGTTGTCTAAGCTTCGCTGCAATAGGTCATAGCGACTACGTTTCGAGGCTAAAAGAAATATATTTCATCGCAAAAAGGCATATTTCTCGTAATGTAATATTCTCATGATAACTACTTATGTTTACACTTTACGGAATTTAAACTATTGACTTTTTTAGTAGAGGAAATACACTCCATTGTGAGATGCCCGACAGGAACGTTCATGAATGAACATCTTTAGTGTATAACACTAACTTATTAACTTATTATATTATAGTTGTACGTTTGGGATCCGTTGTTTTCATTTGTAACACCTTTAAAATTAAAGTTCCTATGTTTTTTTTTTATTTTACTAGCTACTAGATTACAACCCCGTGTAATACACGAGCTATATAAATTCACTGTTACATGATTAATAATATAAAAAGTTATGTCTTAAATATTATGTATTATACGGATTGAATAAACTCATGTATTGACAAATTAACAACCGACTTGAAAATTTAATTCAATTACTCTAAATAGCGTGTTAGTATCTTTTGTTAATGTTGGTAATCACCGATGGTTGTGTGTGGTGATGATTTATTAGTAGGAAATTTTTTCTTCCTTGTAGTAAGAACCCTACGTTCTTAAAATCATACATTAAAAGAGGAAAATATTTCCGTTTGGTTGATCGTTTAATTTAGGTGCATAGAAACTGATTCATATTAAATCACATGAAAAGCTAGCAATATGTTTTCTTGTGCTTGTTCGATTAATTTATGTCCTTAACAACTAATTCACGTTATACCATCACTTACTTACGATAAAGTCCACTATTGATTCGAACATATAATCAAGAACGCTTTGAGTCATTCGACTACCATTTTGAAAACATAAAAACAAACACGAGAGAACAACATCAAACATCGACTACTTACAAACGTACTATCAATAGCAACCCCATAGCCCTTATTATCATATATTAAAAGACGTACAAAAGACATAAGCAACGATATCATAGTCTCGATCTATTTGTGAAACCAGTAGATACCCTTTTTCTGTCCGTTAACTTCTTCAGGCTCAATAAAGATACAATCTTTTGTCTCCCTCCAAACAGCCTCAAGAATAGGTGTATCATCATACTTGTAGTATTCACCCAATATAGGCTTCACAGCCTCCCTAGCCTCAAAAGTATGGTAATGTGGAATTGTGGGGAAAAGATGGTGGACGGTGTGGGTTCGAGTCACATCATGGAAAGCATGGTTCAAGAAGCCGAAGTTTCGGTCCACGGTGGCTAAGGCCCCGCGAAGCCAGTCCCACTCGGTGGAGTCGTAGTGAGGGATGGACGGGTGTGTGTGGTGTAGATATGTGAGTAAGATGAAGAAGCCACTCATGAAAAGGATTGGCATTCCGTAAATGTTGATCACCCATTGTGTACCCATGATGGCTGCAGCGCGATATATCGCGTAACAAGTGGCGAAAACCCCGAGATCGGTTAGGAAAATCTGGAACCGCTCGCTGTCGTTGAAGATAGGACTGTATGGGTAGAAGTGGCTAGTGATCCCCTTCTCGTATTTCCTACCGTAGAGGTTGAACACGAAGTACAAGGGAAAGCCGAGGACGATCTTGAACACGAATACAAGAAACGCGCCCGTTGGGTTGTTGAGGATTTCGGAGTATAGTTTATCGGACCTGCGTTTGGGGATCCAAACCTCGTCGTATTCGATGGAGTTGGTGTTGGCGTGGTGGGTACGGTGGCTATATTTGAATCCAAAATATGGGGTGAGGATCAGCGAGTGCACGATGAACCCAATGGTGTCATTGAGCCACGGGTACTCGCTAAACCCATGATGGCCACATTCGTGGCCGATGACCCATAAGCCCATAAGATAAGCCCCTTGGAAAAACCAATAAACGGGCCACGCTACATACACCAGGGGTTTAGGGAGCATGGGGATGAAAGTATCCGCGAGATAGTATAAGGCACCAATGATGATAAAATCACGAAAAACAGCTGCAAAAGAGCGGATAAGTGAACGTTTGAAGCAGTGTGGTGGTATTGCTTTTTTTAGGTCGCTAAGCTCGAACGGTGGTTTTGAGACAGGCACACGTTTGTGGGCGAGGGGTTTGTCGTCGTCGGCACTAGCAACGTTCATCCGTCCACCGGCCCCCATCGTGTTACTTAGGTCGAACGGATGTTTAAGTTTGTGGTTGTTGTAATGTGTTGAAAGTAAAGGGGTATGTTGCCTCTTTATATGTAATTGTGATTAATGTTTGTGTGCTGCTTTCATTTGTTTATTAGCAAATGGTATTATGGTACTATATTCTGGACAAGAGGTGGTTAGTTAGCTTCAACTAACCCAAAAGTAAAGTTTAGGGCAAGAGTGTAGGATGATATTATAGTGCATGATAAAGGCAATAAAGACCGTCGCGCACGTAAAAAAGCTTCTTTTTATATTCTTTAAGAGCGAGATATAAGATTGTAAGATACTTTTTTTAGGTAATTTTATGAAATAATAATTAAGTTTTAAAATTATTTTAATTAAGTTACTCATAAATATATATATATATATATATATATATATATATATATATTTCAATCAAGTTTGTTTTAATTAGGTCATTTATGTATATGTAAAATAGTTTTAAAAAATTAAAATTTTTAAAAATTAACAATATTTATAAAAAATCAAATTGTTTAAAAAAAGTTATGAGTTATTTATATAATTAAAAAAATATATATGAGTGACCAAATTGAAACATTCATAAAACTTTAGTAACCTGATTGGAACAAATAAAAATATTAGTCAACTGATTGTAACAAATAAAAATTATGAATTGACTAATTGGAACACTTTTGAAACTTACTTGCTATTCTGTGAATTTTTCTCCATTTTTTATTCGAGTTTAGGGTATCTTTAGCGACGAATGCACACTCTCTACTCTGTATCTACTATAATTTTAAAATTACTAACACTTGTCTTATAGCCATATACTTTGATGCCATATCATATTTGCTAACATAGCTAACATATGTGAACTCGCGCGTCGTGAAGAGGTGTTGACGCTCAATTTTGAATAAAATTCACTTGCGCAAATAAATATAAGAACATTGTGATGATAAATTTAAATTTGAATTTGTGTAAATATTACATCAAAATGAAGGATAAATAAGCATTTCTCACTGTTTTGAACAAAATCACAATGAAACGTATATGAACATAGACGAAGGCATATTAGGCAGTTTATAAAGAATACTTTAAAAGTTAAAAAGAAATTTAAACAATAAATTATATTTTACCCCATGTACCCTGTTTCAAATAAAATATATGTATTAAAACTTAGATAGAAAGCACACTGAAATTCTATATTAATAATTTCATAAAACATAAAAGTTATAAGGAAAATACAAAATAACTTAAAATATAAATATAAAAAGAGTAAAAAATTTAGACAACTAATTGCAACTTTATGATTTTGACAACAATAAATTAGTAAAGTAATAATAATAATAATAACATTAACTTTATACATGTGTGTGTAATGTAAACCTTAATTGCCTTACGCTTCATCACATATTACCGTAGGTTAAGGACATCACTATTATTTCCTAAGGGTCTTAAACCAAAATTCAAGTTCTTTTTAGAAATCTTAAAATGATAGTATAACTAAGATCTAATACCATCTCATCAACCTTAATAACTAAAAATTGGTTGTAATCAACCATATTAACAAATGCAACCCTACTTTTGTTGGATCGATTAATCTAACTCAAATTAATAGATCTAATAAGAACAAGATAAGCTATACACAAATAATGACAATGGAAAAGTAACTAAGCTAAAACGAACAAAATACGTCAAAGTGATTGCAATAACAATGGAGAATAACCCTCAGTCCTCCGCTAGAATAATGCTCTCAACAATGATGATTATACATAGTATTCTCTCACACACAACTGCTAATCCGACCAATGGACAAAATCCTCAGACGTACAATACCTAGGATATACAAAAATCTTCCAATTTGCTATTTAACTGATGTGGACAATAGGCCAAACTCTATGTAACCGCTTTAGTTGATCTATTGTTGATAAACATTAGAGGATGACTTCAATGGATCTCATTAAAAGTTCTTCAAGTCTTATATGTTATCCTCTAATTTGAGGATCTCACTGGAGGATCTTCACAACTTTGTATATCCTTTGATCTAAAGATTAAATTATAGGATCCCATCAAAGGTTCTTCAAACTTATTCTTTATTTATTCTGATTTTGGTATCAATACTCTTTCAAACTCAACGACCCTTGTTATAACTTCTTTGTGGACCAGTGTAAATTCTCCCCCATGGTGGATTTTCAATTTAAATAAGGTAGGGTTTTTCTAAGATATGAACTTGTAAGAAACTTGTAAATAAACGCATTCAATGAAATCACATAAGAGCAATGTAGAAAACTGAAATCAATGATCACCATAAGCTCACCATAAATTTGGACCGGATCAAGATCTTAATTAGGAGCTCAAACAAACTAAAGAACTACCAATAGTACACTTCTTATGATCAAAGACTACAACTTTATTGAGCTAAGAAATGCTTGAAATGTTGCTGATA
The DNA here is from genome assembly GCA_025506415.1 of Flaveria robusta. NCBI lineage: Eukaryota > Viridiplantae > Streptophyta > Magnoliopsida > Asterales > Asteraceae > Flaveria > Flaveria robusta. The sequence continues at coordinate 6,011,149 of CM046460.1, read as the reverse complement.
AAGTGTATATGATGAAATAATCGATTGAAGATCAAAACCTCTGGGGCGATAGAAGAGTGGGAGGTTTTTCGGAAGTTAAATGCAAGAGAGCTAGAAATGTTAGATTTTTGTGATATATGTTGTGGGAGAAAAGACATAAAATGTTAGAGATGACGAACGACTTAATGTCATGGATGGAAATGACAAATTTTAAAACCATAGGGTAATTAGAAGAAACTAAATTACCCATAAAAAATTGCACATTAGGCCAAAGCACAAAAACGAAAATGATAGTTCAATCTAAAATTTGTAAGACAAAATGTGATATTTCATTTAGTAGTAATGGATTTTCTGTTGCCTTTTACTCTATATTATATTGATATATTTTTATAGAGTCATCTTAATTATATATTTATATATGTAAATAGTTTGTTTAAAATTGCGTAATTATTTAAATAGTTATATCGCATAATACAATTTGTTTTTGATTCATTAAGAACTTCCTTAATAAAACAATATGCAACAATAAGTAATATATAAAATGATATTGAAAATGATTTTGTCTAATTTTGACTAAACCTAGCCCGTACGTCCATGTCCAAGCCTTAACAAACCTTTTTTTGTATTTAAGCTTTTTAAAGTTAAAATAAAATTGTAAAACAGAATACAGATAAATAATTATATTTATTCTAACGTTTATATTTCATTGTATATTCAGGGGGAAAAAAGCAGAATTACGATTTTTTTTATTTATACTTTTACAAATCCATAAAAGAACTATGAATTTGATTGGATCTCATCATCAGGTGATATTCGAATCTGAAAAAGAAAACTTAAAATATCTCTCTCGACACCAGTCTTCTTGTTACAACGACCATTACCTTGTCACTAGTTATAAAAAGAAAAACTAGAGTAGATGACAAAAGATTGATGGTTATTGAAAAACGCAACAATCAATTAAGGTTAAAATAAATGATAAAATACTGATGACATACCATAAAGTTACGATCAAATATTCTAATGTTCATCATTTGTGCACTATAAATGGATTCCGTATAAACAATAAATTTAATACAATATTATTTTTGAAATAGATTTCTTTTGAACGGATATTTTCTCCATCGAACCCTTACCTTTGATGAGCGGGTAAATTACGCATGACCACTTTAAGTAGATAACTACATTTTTAAGTAGATAACTACATGTTAAAATTGAAATACTTCACTAGATAAATAGTATTTGGGTTAGGATCATTACATAACTATTTGTTATTTTCAGAACTACAGAACTATTAATTTACGTAAATGTAAATGTAAATTTAAGTTTGATGATACTTGAGCTGTTTTACATATTTTTATATCAAAAATCTTTGTAAAATAATTAAATATCACAAGCTTTAACTTACATTTATGTAAATCAATTATTCGTAATTTACATTTATGTAAATCATTGGTTTTTTTGTTTTTGTAATTATCATGATCCAATAGTACGTATTTAACATATAGTCAAGTTTAAATAGCGAATTACTAGAACTAAATAAACACTTACACTTATATATATATATTACTTTTAATTTTAATGTTATATATATTACTTTTAATTTTAATGTGATACATAAAATGATCTTTTAACTATATTTTTTTTGTCTCACTCACTACATGTGATTTTCTTTCCTTTATTATGTTCAATGTTTATATAGTTTTAATTAATAATTTATATTTAAAATTAATTATGTGTTAAACATGTTTTGTAAAATATTGCATGCCCTGTCAGCACATGTATTTTACGTAAGTTTCTATTGGTATAAATAACAAGATAAGAAAATACTATTTTATTTCAAAGAAAAATATATTTGTTAAACAAGCTCTAGTAAAAATCTAACACAATAAGGACGACGTGGTAGACTAAAGAATTTTTTTTTCATGGGTTAGAAAATTTTGAGCGTCGTTGACAATAACTAAATCATTAAAATTTTATTGTCCTATTGAGTCGACTCGATTTGGGTCACACAAAAAGGTTCAGATCTAGCTAAATTTAAAAAAATACATTATAAAAAAACTTTAATCGTAATTAAAAATATGTAACAGAAACGCAATATCTCTATATTTGTTATCTACGGATTTCATTTTTTGAAATCTAGTTATTGCAGCATCTAGAGAAATATTATAAAGCGAGTCTTCATTACCGAAAAACAAATATTGTGACGGGTAATACGCGATCCAACTTCGAAACGTAAATGAATTATATTTCTTGTTTCAACCATCAATTGTACAAGACTAGATAGACGATTCAAATTGTAAAAAATTGTATCTCTTTTTAATTATCAATGTAGGTGAAAAGTTCAATCTTATAGCATTCTTTTATTATTTTCATTCAAATCATACGGGTACATATCGGTTAATCATAGAATTTTAGTATATCAAATACAACAAAATTATCGCATCGACTCAAACTACTCATACAAATTGTAATACTCCGATCGTAAGATATTAACCTGCAAGCAAAAGTGAGTTTGGGGTAGTGCTCGTGATAACAGCGTCCAAGGGGCAAAGTCCCTAACAGGGTGTAACGAGCCATAGCATTGGGTGTTACGGCCCATAACTAAGTGGCTAAGGGTTGCCTTGTTCGGTGACACATAGGGTGATAAAGAGAACAGGGTGTCTACACGTAAAAGCATGACATGGACATGGTTACAGACCGTAATCCTGGTCCTTACAGTTCGTAAGGTCAAGGCGGTCAGTAAATACTAAATAGCTCCCAATGAATATTACAAACTATAACCCTTAAGTATTACAATCCGTGACGATGGCTAATGTAGCCTATAAATAAAAATACTGAGTTCCGGCTAAAACCACAATTCCCATTCAATCTCTCTCGAACATAGGTTTTGAGTGAGATGTTTTCTGAGCTAAAAGTGATTCAATAGTGCCAACCAACCTCATGTAACCCCATATATTAATAAGTTTGATTAAGTTGTTCAATTCGGTTCAGAAACGTGGTTTTGAGACCATAACTAGGGTAGTGTGATCTAAGTTAATTTATGCATATAATCATCTATACTTAAACTATGAAAGATTGTCCAGACTAACCTCACTAATGACTATACATCATATAAAAACTATGGTATCCAACCCATCATATAAAAAGACGAAAAATAAAGTAGTTGGAAGATAAATCCAAAAACATGGCCAGTGAGCTTTCTTGTGTGTTCTGTCATCTGGTCAATTCTAAGTTATAATATTTTAAACGAGAAAAAGTTGATATTTTCATATAATTTTAATACACATAAAAGAATAAGATGTTTAATTTCTTTTAAAGATAATATTTAAAATAATATCACTCGTTAAGTAACATGTCTCACAACAAAAAAAATCAAAGATTAAATCCTACGAATTACATATTTTAAGGTGTTTATTTATAAATCTAGAGATTAGTGCTAAAAAATATATCTCTAAAATCACTATTAAAAACATCTAAAGTGATTAAAAAAGAAAGTAGTCAAATAAGCCTGCAGTTGGCATGTGCGGTAATCAACGTGTACCCAATATGACCACTATAAATCATACCATATCCTCTTCATTATTCCAACACTTCACTAAGAAGTATTGGGTTCGAACCATGGGAGCCGGTGGCCAAATGAACGTTTCGAAAACCCCGAAAGACGTCCTCAAACGCGTTCCCGTCGAGAAAACTCCCTTCGGGCTCGGCGATCTAAAAAAAGCCATACCACCGCACTGTTTCAAACGTTCTCTCACACGCTCTATAGGCTCCTTTGTTCGGGACCTTGTCATAATCTACGCTTTCTACTATATTGCAGCAAATTACATCCCGCTCCTCCCCGGACCCTTGGCTTATGTGGCATGGCCAGTATACTGGCTAGCCCAAGGCTGCATTCTTATGGGGTTTTGGCTCCTCGGCCACGAATGCGGTCACAACGCCTTTAGCGAGTACCAATGGATCGACGACGCGTTCGGTTTCTTCATCCACTCGGTCACATTAACCCCGTACTTCTCGTTCAAATACAGTCACCGTAGCCACCACGCGCACACGAACTCACTCGAGTACGACGAGGTGTACATCCCCAAGCGTAAATCCGACACGTTCTTCACCGAGTTTTTAAACAACGGCCCGGGGAACGTGTTCACCCTTTTCCTACGGACGACCCTCGGGTTACCTTTGTACTTGTTCTTCAACACCTACGGACGCGACTACGAAGGGTTCGCGAACCACTACTTACCGCAAAGTGCAATCTTTAACGACCGCGAACGCGGTCAAGTTGTACTTTCTGACATAGGAATCATCACGGTTCTCTATGTTTTTTACCGCCTTGTGCTAGCACAAGGCGTTAAAACAGTACTTTTCTTGTACGGGCTTCCTTTATTCGTCATGAGTGGTTTTTTTATAACTTTAACGTACCTAAACCACACGCACCCCTCTATCGCGCACTACGACGCGACAGAGTGGGACTGGATACGCGGGGCGCTATCCACAATAGATAGAGACTTCGGGTCGTTGATGAATTGGGTTTTCCACGACGGACCGGAAAACCACGTGATTCACCATTTGTTCCCGACCATCCCGCACTATCACGCAAGTGAGGCGCGGGACGCGGTCAAGCCGATGTTGGGTGACTACTACAAGTGGGATAATACTCCGATGCTAAAGGCGTTATGGAGAGACACTGTGGAGTGTATCTATGTTGAGCCAGATGAGAACAGTGAGAAGAAAGGTGTTTATTGGTATTTCAAGTAGTTTTGGTTCATGTGACACATAAAGTTTGTGGAGAAATGAGACATGTTGGAGACGTATGTAAGTTGCATCAGTTGTAGTTTATGTGAGATGTTTTAATATGTATTTGGTGCAATTTGGGTCCATGCATGTCTTTGTAACATACACATTTTCTAATTAATAAAGTGTATCTAATATATGATAAAGTGTAGGTTGGGTGTGAAAATGTAGAAGTGATATGTATGGGTATATGATATGATACTAGGAACGTGCACGTGCGATGCGACGGGTGCGGCACTTTTCATTATAGTGTTCGTATCTTGTTAGTTTAAATTTTAAAAAACTGAATTCCTTCTTTTAAGCATATTGTACAAACATGGAAGAAATTATCTATAATTAGAGATACAAGTGTGTAGGTGTAAATAGTTTTAAAATTTCATCTTTTTAGGAGTGTTTGAATGACACAAATACCCCTGTAAAATTGATTTTTTGAGTTGTACATTGTGCTTAAAATGTTTAAATATCTTAAATTATGACGGAAACCCTCGTTCGTGCGTTATAATATAGTATAGATGATATGTATGTTTCATAGAGACGATGGTCAACCAGTGGATACAATTAAACTGAAAGTTTCGTCAAGTGAAACGAAGATGAAACTCTAACGAAACAGAAACGACAATTCAAGAGACGAGTGGGTGCTTGAAGATTGATTAGAAGAAAAAAGATAAGAGAGAGGATGACTGCCTGATTTAGAGCAGCCCAATAACGAATTGAATACTAAGATGGGCTAATCACTCGATCTCTATTTCTGTTGAGATCCTCTCTCACTAACCATGAGGCCCAACTGAGCCCAAATAACCTTTAGCCCAGCAACACTCTTCTACTACAAATCCAGTAAAACTCCAACAGCCCACAATAGATCACCAATAGTTTAAGTAGTCCAACATGAAAAAACGTTACTAGTAATAAGCATTAGTTTAGAAAATATCTACATGAACAAATGTTTGACATTGAATTGAAAATAGATACATATATCAACAGGCCATAATAATCTTTCTTTTTATTCTTGGGTTTTTTTCTACTTTCTTTGTGATCATCTACAGAGACGATTTTCTTGCCAGAGAAATCCTTTTTTCTAGTAATAAGCATTAAATACATAAAAAAATCATTTGTTTGTTTACTTTTTTTAACGGCGACTTCTAAATTTTCTAAACTTAAAACATCGTAACGTGTATTATGCAAAATTTAAAAACACAACCTTTTAATAGTAAGATACATCCTTAACCACTAGGATGGAGATGTTGCATGAGCCAATTCTTTTTCACTAAATTTAGGGCCATTAACAATTAAATCTTTTAGCTAAATTCTTTTCAATTTAACAATTAATATTACTATAATTTGTTTATCTTTTAAAGTTATACGTTAAACTCTCAAATTTTAGAAATTGGTTCAATTACTTTAAATTCAAATATAGATGATTCACTCTTAGAGTTTCTTAAATATGGGCCAAAGAAAATAAATAATGATGGGCTAAAGAGTAGAGGGTTTACTATAAGCCCATCTATATAAAAACAAATCTGAACTTTAGCCTCAAAGTCTCGTACTACTTCAAAATGGCCCGATAAAGTTTAGTAAAATATAGGGGCAGGGAAAGAAACAGAGTATGGGCCCGTACCCCGTTTTCGAGGCTATTTGGCAATATATAAATGATTAAGCGCTGAACCATTAAGAGATCTGAACCATTAAGTGCTGAACCAGTAAGAGATTTGAACCATTAAGAGCTAGTATATCGCTTAACTATTCAAAAGCAAATGTCTAACAATTCAAATAAGAGGTCTTAACCATTCAGCATTAGACCTCTTAACCATTCAGCATTAGTATAATACTTAACCATTCAGAGGCAAACAGTCTGAACCATTCAGACATTTGCTGGCGAAACAAACAGTCTGAACCATTAAGTGCTGAACCATTAAGTGCTGAACCATTCAGATATCTGAACCATTAAAAGGCTGATTAATAGGCTACCAAACAGCCCCTTAAGCCCGTTTTTGTATACGGTCAAAATCTAGGTTTGACCAAACACCCGGTTCCTAACCGGTTACACCATCTCGTGACTGTACTGGGTACGATCCAAAACTAGTTATAAAATACAATTTTCAGTGGCGGAACTTGAACTCTTTCGTAGGGGGGCTGGGGGCGAAATTAATTTTTTTTAGAGGGTGAACTCGATATTTATATAAAAATCTACACTAACTGACCAAAAATTTATACTATCGGACTAAAATTTAATACTACTTGCGAAAAACAGGGGGGCGCCCCCCCCCCCCCCCTAATGAAGCTTCGCCACTGCCGATTCCATAACCGGTCATGGTCGTTGGGACAAGACTAGCCGTTTATAGCCGTTAAAAAAAATCACCTGACCGTTTGTACTCAAGTTTTTGTCGCTTTTTAGCGTCTGGTCCTTAATGTTATAAGCATTAGAGCATTCACATCAGGTTTCTTATTTTTATCCTTATAATTACACTAAAAAATATTATTTTTTATCTCAACTTCTCAATTAAATAATATTTTTATATATACTTTTATAATTAAGGGTGTGTTTGTTTTTTCAGACTAGGACTTCCTGCATCTTTTGTCTGCGCCGCGCAGACGTTGATATCTGCAGAATGTTTGTTTTTTGGAACACTTTTCATTTAAAAAGGTTTCCTGAGGTCTGTATGATACAGACATAAACCATTCACTTCGGAAGTCTTCTATCCTCTTCTTATTCTCCACCTTCAAAACATCGACCCAAACTTCCTTCCCCTCATTTTTGCAGCCACCGCCAACCACCACAGCCACCACCGGCCACCGTAAACACCGCGGCCCTCTAGCCACTGCAGCCCTCCAACCACCATGCCCCTCCAGCCGCCGCCCCCCTATAGCCTCGTCGCCGCCTCCACCTTCCCGACCACCGCCCCGTCGCCGCCTCCACCTTCCCAGTCGGCCGCCTCTAAATCACAAATCTTGAGGGTAAAAAACAGGTTTATTTTTAAAGTACTTTTTAAAGTTTAAAAAATAGGTTTATTTTAATTACAGAATATTTTAGCAGTTCGCAGATATTAAAAAACAAATAATGTTCTTCTTGCAGACTGCAGACGTTTAGTCCACCTCTTCTCCTGCAAATGTCTACAGACTTGGTTCGCAGACTACAAATATTTTGCTGCAGAAAAAACATACAGTACCTAACTTTTCTCTCTCCTCTACTTACAACTACTTTCAAAAATATTAAAAAATTTATAAGGATTACACAGTGATTCATTAAATATACAAATTGAATTGTAACTTTTATATCTTCTCCACTCACAACCATTTACAATCATTCTTTAAAATATAAAAAACACACTAACATAAATGTAAAAAACCTACTGTGAATGCTCTTAGATGTTTTGGTTTAGTCACAACACCCTATACCGTTCCCAGTTCTCTAAAATCCGAAAGCCGGCACGTCAAGTAGTGGTGATAATAGGAATGCACTTATATAATACATTGAGAAATGAAATTGGTAGATAGGCTCGGGGTAACACCTCAAGTAAGAAGCTCAGGAAGTATGCGGGAATATATTTTTTATTCACTATGACCCCACGAGATTTCGAAACCTTTGATATTTTGATTTTGTGAATTGTAATGAGTTGAAATGATATTTTTGAAAAGTGTTTTAATATGGAACAAAGCTCTTACTATAAACTACAAGAATTTGGCTCTATAGCAATAACAATAGTCGTTGATACAGTTCGGCTTATGACAACGACATGTTATCACTGTAGGGCTTGACAGAAGTTGACCGGTCGAACCTTATGCTGATGATATATCCCGCCATATAGATTGGAGGGATGGTGAGAGAACTAGGCGTTAGAGCATTTACAGTAGATTCCTCATTTTTATGTGAGTGATTGCCTTATATTTTGGGGATGCTTGTTAGTGGTTGTGAGTGAAGGAAGGGGAATATTTGTGTGGATTGTACCGTGATTTCCCATATTTGAGAAAACACGGTGCAACCCCCATACATTTTTTAATATTTTTAAAAGTTTTTGTGAGTGAAGGAAAGAGAAAAGATAATAAAAAAGATATTAAAAAGTATTATTTAATTAAAAGAGATAGTAAAAAATTAGTGTTTTTAATGTAAATATAAGGATGGGGTTGGGGAAGTTAGTATGAATGCTCTTATTCTGGAATCTTATGGAGACTAGTTGTCATCACCCAAGGTAACATATTTTAATTCTTAATTTTCTTTCATAGTAATTTTAGCTGGTTTTGAAAATTATATAAAGAAAATGTAAAAAAGATGTATGACGAGTCATCATGTTAGTGGAGAAGGTCGTCGTTATCACTTGATTAAATGTTAACTCAAGTTGTCCAGAAGAATATATCATTATGCCAGGTCTTATCCTAAAGAATGATTAAAGTAAGTAATCCACTTGATTAAATTTTAACTCAAGTTGTCCATAAGAATATTTAATATATTGTACCTCGTACGTACTCAAGGAATTTGATCGAGAAGGTGCATGAACGAAACCCTTCGTAGCTAGAGTCAATGTAGGACCATCTTGCGTCAGTCCATACATAAAACAATTTTCTTTGCCCGCGCGTTACGATGGAGCCGTACGATGTCAAATAAGTGGTAAAAGGGTATGTTTGAGAAATTCGTTATGTGTATTATGACAGTGATATTAACGTGTATAAGTATATTAAAAAACAATATAAAATTTTTGCAAATTGGTTTTGAAAAATGAAACATAACTAGAAAATAGTATTATGTATCGACCGTTGTGGCCTAGTAATTAAAAAAAATTAAACCAAAAAATATATAAGAAAAATGGCCCAATAAGGCGCACAACCAGACACTTTGAAAGATCTTTTGTGTTTCACTTTGAATAAAATACTTATATACGTTAATAAGTTCCGTAAAAAGTTCATAAAAATGAAAAAAAAAACGATGTAATTAACGAATTGGAACGTGACACAACATGCCGGTGGAGAATCCCATTGACACTTCTAAATGAGAGTATAGACACTGGTAGTCAGGCCAGATTATATATACACACACAAACACAAAACTCCTAGAATATTGAGTATATTGACGATTCGTTCATGACAGATGATTTTTGTAGATAACCACCAGCGGAATATAAAATAAACCTATCAAAACATCAGAAATTAAATAAAAATTTGAAAATAATATTTTCAAACAAAATATGAAAAAATCACTGACATTGGCAAACCACCACTTGGTCGTGGTGAGTGCAAAAGTTTCCTAACGGCCTAGCTATCAATATTCAGTCGATGATATATATCATGGTAAAACACTGTGTAACTATGTTAGTGTGACATAGTTACATTTGTATAGATATGATTACGTATACGTAACTTGTATGAGTTACAAATACCTAACCTATAGTTTTATAATGAATATTTGCTCATACGTCAACTGAAGCTATAATTTCATTTTTTTTATTCAATGCATTTTCTTTCTTCTCTCATTTCTTTACATATATATAATCGTGTATATGTAACTTATCATGTTGCATATATGTATCAAATAATTTTGTTACCATTTATGTTTTGGTTTTATTTTTTGGGGTTACATATACGTAATTTAATATATTTAGTAGATTCTTATTATGATTTATTATATAGTTGCATATACGTAAATTACAAATTATGAGGTCCTTATATATTGCCTTTACATGAAATAGGAGAGAGGAAAAATGATAGCAAATTTAAATTTTTTTATTATAAATAATAGTTACCAATTTACTTTTTTTTATATTCCTAATTTACCTTATGATCTTATCAAACACTCACAATCTGTAAATCATTTACTAAAATATCATAGTTAATCTTAACCATATATAAAAAAATCAAGGGTTATATATATTCATAAGGGTTATCTTGAAAACTATGATAACTCATTTGCATGTGTGTAAATACGTGTAACAAGAAATGCTTATGCATATATAAAGAGTTCTTATAGTTCTAATGAAAAATAAATGAGAACTTATAATTTACATTATGTTTTCGAGTTCATCTAAAGAGAAAAATGAAGAGAAGTGGAAGGGGAAAAAACAGCTATGTTTTAAAGTTTTTTTAATGGAAGGAAATAAAAGCAAATTAGAAAAGTTGTGTTCTCAAGTTTATTTAAGGAGAAAAAATAAGAGAAATGGAAAGAAAATGAATGCTAAATTAATTCTTTCAAATTAAAAGGAAATGAAAGGAAGAGAAAGGAAAGTAAAGAAGTGAAGAGAAAAAAAAAATGTTTTTTTTTGTTCTCTCGTTAAATAAGCTCTAGAACACAACGTTAAAGAGGGAAAAAAAGAAAAATGAAAGGAATATAAAGGTTAACTCATTTTTTTCAAATTGGAAGTAAATGGAGAGAAAAGAAAAAAAAAGAAGAGAAAGGAAAATAAGTTGTTTCTTTTATTTTCTATCGTTAGATAAACTCGGGAACACAGCGCTAATGAAATCAATGATAACTATCCCTTGTGTGTGTGTGTGTGAGTGTGAATATATATAAAAATGTCTGTATGTATGTGTTATGACTAAAAGTGTACCATAATAATATTTTTAGATTTTAATCATAGATGTGATTACATACAATGTATGTTTCAGATCTTATTATATAATATTGCAATTTGCAACTACACAACAAATCTTATCGCGAGTCTTAATCAATCTTTATTGCTAATGACCTACTTCCTTTACATTTTGCTTTAGTTTCACCAGTGTAAGGGTTTAAGTTTAATAACTATCATCATATATTTAGGCTTATTATATTTTATAATGGATCGGAGAATAATTAAGTATTAAGAAAAAGAATAACAATCATGAATAAAGAAAATAAAATCAATCGAATTGAGAAAACAACATTAAAATAAATGTTTCATATATCGGGTGATTTTGAACTTGGAAGATAATGAATCTGGCTAAATTATTTAGTGTTAGTGACTTGTTTTTACGATATAATTAATCATGAGATATTTCTTTTTATGTTCATTCAAATTGAAATAAAAGATTTCGGACGTGATATGAGGTATTTTTTTAATCAAATCAATCATTTACCACAAACTAGTGTCAGCGACCACTAACACCAGAAAAACTTTTATTAAAAAACAAATAAAGACAAAAAATAAAATTAAATGGAAACTAAACGTAAAAACATTGGACTGCGCACGTGAAACATAAAACATAAAAAACAATAACTAAGTCGATCTAGGATCCGCACGTAACAAGGGGATGTTAAACGGGAAAAAATCCGTGTAACATCGTTGAACCACATGCGTACGTTACAATGTATTATCTTTTGCAAAATTTAGATCGAAATGTAAAACGAAAAAATTAGAAAAGATAAAAGAAAATATAGGGGGCCAAAGTTGAAAGTAAAAAATTATAAGAGTTAAATTGTAAAAGATGTAAAAATATTAAGTTTAAAATAAAAAAAGATATATACAACTTTTTATGTAGGTGATACAATAATTAATACAATCATGAGTTGAGAATAAGTAATATTTAAATGAGTAATTTATACTTGTTGCTATCAAGCTAGATATATATAAACGAATAAAATATTTTACATAATTAACCTTTTACAAATATTTAGCTTCTAGATATACATAAATGTATATAAATTATTATTTATAAATAAGGATTATTATGTGGTAAAAATTATGTTAGAAACTTTGAATAAAAAATTGACTCATGCATAGCTTTAGTATATAGTATTGTAACGCATTAAATATAGAATTAAAAAAAAACTTTATTTGAATATAGTTTTTAAATAAATTGATTAACTAATTAATTAATTTAGAATTAGTAAGTTATAAAATGAAAGTAATGAAAAGAAAAAATTGTAAAAGAAAGGAAAAAACCAAAAGAAAACGAAACTGAAACCATTTTGAAAATTACACATTTTCCTTTTAGGTGTAAGGGTAGAATTATCATCTCAAAAAAATAACTAAAATTTTTAACGACAGTAGCCTGGAAAAAAAATGTTACAAAATCCTTTTGTTTAAAGATGTGTAGTGTGATTTCTTAAGATAAATTATAAAACCTGCAAGTACGTACAAATTTAAAGGATGTTTTTTATAATTTTGTCTAAAATCAAGTATTTTTACACTAAAAAGTTTACTCATATACATAAAGAAAATAATATTGTATATGCATAATAATATTGTTTTAACAAAATAATAATAATTTTAATTGAATCGGTTAATGCTACTTAATTTCTGCATTATGAATAGTAGTTTGCAGCCTTAGGAATCGCCACGTGTTAATTATAAGTTTTGATGACACATGTTTTTCTTTTTATATCATACTAGGTTAATACCCAGTGTATTACACGGGTTGAATAAATAAAATATTAAATAATTATAAATAAAAAATTATAAATTATAAAACTATGTTTGAAGATAAAATATGATTATAATTACATATGAATAGCTACTTTACGTAAATAAACAATAATATATTTTCTTAAACTTTTATTTAATAAAAAATATTGGTTTTAAATATTTTATTTTAAGAAAAATGAATTTATTTTGAAAAAAGTTTGTTGTATTCTGTATTTTATAAAACTTTTATGTTTAAAAAGTGTGTTTTTAATAAAAAAAATAGGTTTTAATTTATTAAATTATATAATTTTTAATATAAAAATGGTATGATTAATATTATTAGTATTCAATATTGTTAATATTAACAAAAAGCAATGAGAAAATTAGTATGATAAAACTTACAATTGTGTCAAGTGTTATTTTAAATTTTCTTTTTAATAGATATATAAATAAATAGATAGGCTAAAAACTAGTTCATTAAACAGATTATAGTACTAATAAACACGAAGAGTTACAGTGTGATATTTTAATATAAGATATGATTAAAAAATAAATATGCTAATAGTTTAATAAATAAAACAAGTATACTATTTTTTAACTCTCTTATCTAAAGTGATTTATTTTTAAAAATTTTTGTTTTAAGATTATTTTATAAAAATATTATTGTTATAAAAAATCTTGTTTATTTAAAACTTAGTTTTTGAATTATTATGATTGTTTTAACAAAACTACTTTTAGAAAATTTCATACTTTTTATAATTTTTAAAAAAAAATGATTGATTTAAAATATTATGTTTCAAAAAGGTTTTATAAATATTATTTTTAAAAAAGGACCGATTTAGAAAATTTTATATTATATAAAAAAAATTTATTATTTCTATTTTAATAAAAAATACAATTTTTAAATTTCTTAATAGAGTTTATTTTTAGAAACATACTTGATTTTAAAAAAATATAGATGAGAGAGAATTGTATCAATTAATAAAATTGATATTTATTAAGAGAGAGAAATTATTGTTTAAATTAATATAATACCCTTTTGGAGGGAAAAGGAAGTGAAGGTGTTTAAAGGAATGACAAGTGTTAAAAAGATGGTGTAGAAGAATGACATGTGGCAAAAGAAACCTTTTTTATTATATTCAATAGATAATGTTTTGAATTCATTTTGACCTTTTTTTTTCCTTTAATTGCTTTATAAAATTTTACTTTAGATTTCGAACGTACCGTCCTTACGTGCTTATATTTATCGGTGTTTCAACATGACTTTTATTCGAAACAAAGTTGGGTTGTGTATGTTGTATTTTTCTTTTCTTTGTTTTAAAATTCACTTTTGCATATCCCATGACGTGTTTATTCCTACCTATGGTTTGATATAAGTTTTATTCGAAACCAACCCAGTTTTAAATTCACTTTCATATACACGGTCATGACGCATTTTCTTTTTGGCAAGAACTTAACAATTTTCTAAAATTTTGAATATATTATTGTGACGTACAAATACGTTTGACATAAATTTGGTTCAAAACCTAATTGTCACGACTCACGCACAAAACCCTTGAATCAAATAGAAAATGTTTTCTTTATGACTAAGTGTAAGAAATAATTGGATAATACATTTGCTTAATGAAGATTTAGTAGTTGTAAGATTGTTAATAATAAGAAAATAAAATGAGTGAAAATAAAAGTAGAAATCAAACACAAATATTTACCTTTTTTTTTTTTTTTACTAAAATGTCGTTCTATTAATTTCCTAAAGTTAAATAACCGTTACTAAAATCAAACACATATATCTTCACCCTTAAATACATATGTCGTATCCTAGATTACTTCGTACGTCTCCAAATAAATCATTTTAACAAAAACTAGCCTATATATATATATTCGAATAAAAACACAATCAAAACACACAAACAGTCCCCATACGATGTTGTTGGTGCTTCAACAGCAGATATAGACGACCAACAACATAACTTATTGTACCATTAGCTTCATCATTTTATCACAACCACTTCATAAACACAAAGTCTAGCTTTTAACATATAGACGATATAACTTCAATCACCGAGTCGACTCATGATAAAACTCAAATGATAACCGGGAAGTCATCCATCATCCAAAGATGACTCGACTCACCACCAAACTGAGTCGACTCATGATCGAGTCCTAAGAACGTCTCAAGGCTCGATATTTGCTCCTTGAACTCATAATCATCAGCCACGCTGTTCGAGTAGTAAGGTCGGTTTTGATCAAACTGATTATGATTCGGGAACACCGGTGGTAACGGTGGACCCGGTTCATGCACGACCGGCTGAGTTGACTTGGTGGGGGTCGGGATACATTGTTTCTTCACAGGAGGTGAATGAAAGTTGAGCTTAGCCTTGTCCCCCCGGATTCGCTTAGCCGCTTCATCGTAGGCTCGAGCCGCTTCTTCAGCGGTGTTGAACGTGCCGAGCCAGACCCGAACCCCCTTTCGCGGGTCGCGGATCTCGGCTGCCCATTTGCCCCATGGTCGTTGTCTGATCCCTCTAAACTTGTTCTTTCTGAGTTTAGTATTTTTCTCACTTGGTTTTTTGCAAATTTTATCTGGCTCTGCATAATCAGATATCAAATTGTTTAATTTAATCAAATTCTTTCAAATATTTATGGATAAGAAAAAGAATAAGATAGATATGACAAATTTTAATCATTGAAACGATATTTAATTCGATCTTATTTCAAGTTGTTACACATTCAATGTCAAACGCGGATTCAAATGATATTAAATTGCAAATTGATGCTTTTAAATTATAAATTTTAAATCAAAAACAGATTATTTAGATTTTCAACGATGAATAGTAGACATTTTGGAACTCATGGATGTACAAAAAGCATTTGATTTTTTCTAAAGTTATTTCAATTTTTTTAAAATTTTGTATATGGATTCAATAATTATATGGTGCCAAATAACCTTTTCACATGATGTCAAAAATTGTGATTCTGTACTTGAAAACAAGATTTATATGTTACACCCGTGTGTTGGCTCCTTGAAGCAACAAATAACTTTTCTGTTAAAAGAAAATTTTAGTTTTATATACACTATCATAAAATTATATGTTACAGGCAAATTCATTAACATTTCACTATGAAACTAATTATAAAATAAAATTAAACTCATTATTATGATTTTTTTTCCAAAATAGCATCCCTTAAAGTATTCCATTAATAACATCAATTCCATTTTACAACTCAAATTTCCTAATTTAGACGAATAATTTACAAAAAGAACCTGTAACTGGTCCAAAATTCGCAAATCCAGTGGTTAACACGTCACTGAATCAATCAAAAAATAAAATTCCAGTTTCAAATTGCTTAAAAGTGTAGCTTTACTTTATTCTGAAGATATGAAAAAAAAAATCAAAATACAAAAATCAAGCAATAACTGCAGAAGAAATCAATGCATCCTTTTGAAAAAGTAAACCAGTTAGATTAAGAGTCGTTAACCTCTTAGCCTACTGATATCTGGTGTTTATTCGATACAAGGTGTTAATCAAATTATGATAAATTGTATCATACCTTTGTTGATTAACTTTTTGGAGATTGAAGGAGTTTTATCCTTTGTAGCAACATCAGTGGTGTAAAGTAGACTCTGTGGTTTGAAATCCCACCCGAAGTCATCAAAGGTGTCGAACTCGGACCAGAGATCGTTGGCGGTTAGCTTGCGGCTGCGGTTGAAGACGGGATCGGCGTCGGAGATTACTGCACCACCACACATTTTTGGTGTTAGTAGAGAGAGAGATGTGATTCGTAAGAGGATCGATGAAGTTGTTTATTTATAGCGGACGGTTACAATGTAATAAGGGAAAAAGACAAGTGACAGCTTCTTTTAATCTCACTTTACAAGTTTTCATGTAACAATATTTTTGTAACAGTTGCAATGGAGCATGTTAAAAATATTAGTTTATATATCCGTGTTTTAATAGATGGATTAAAACCCTTTTTTTGGTACATGGAGTAAGCAAAGGCGTCACAAGCGTCAACCAATTTGGTTTCAATATATCTAAGAACTAGTTTTAGTAAACTCGTGTATTACATGAATTGAATATAAAAATATTAAATAAAATAAAATTTTATTAATTATAAATTGATATTCTAAAATAAGATGTGATTGAAGTGTTTCTTATAATAAATAAATATAAAATTTTTATTTCAAAACAAACGTTTTAAAAAATGTCATACTTAAAACTTTTTTAAAAATTTTACTTTGTAAAACACCATATATAAAATATTTTGAATTTTTTAAAAAGTTTGATGTTCTAAAAGTTTTCTAATTTTATGAATAATTATTTCCTTAGAAATAACATTAGTAAAAATATCTTTTACTTAATTTATTAAAAACTATTTTAATCTAAAAAATAAATAATATTATTAGTAATTAATGTAATTAATAAATAGGAGAGATAAGCGGAAAAAAATTGTTGAGAATGAATATTATGTTGACATTTGTCCCTTATAGATACCTTTTTATTAGAATAGTAAGATAAATTATACATCCGTGTACGTATTACAAGTGGTTTTATAATAAAAAGTATATTATTGTATAATATGTACCATATTTACATAAATAGACGTTTCTATTACGTACTACAATAATAAATGAACGTAGAATTACAGTTTTATGAAGGTGAAATGGTTAATGTGTGTCTTGGGTCATATTATGCTTGTGCGGGAACAATTGCGAGAAGGATTTTTGTTGTGACACGTGTATAAAAAAGTGAAATTATTAATTACGTAAAGGATTATAATTCTTCTAAAAGAGTAACGTGGTCTTTTCTCTCGCACATTTGATCAGTCTCTCATTTATTAAAAATATAATAACTCTTATAAAAAAAGCATGCTAACTCACTCCTATTTATGTATTGAGTAAATCAAAAAATTATTCACGTTTTGAGTATGATATTGTGTACTTCATATTCATGTTAGAATGAAATTATTGTTATATAAATGACAAACACAAAATATGTATCGCGTATGTACTTTTCTTTATCTATCACCCGTTTATATCCCTTTGATACACTCTTAAATGCTTTTCTATGTGATCTTGTGTCACACGTCATCTTTTAGTTAAATATCTTTAGGATTTGGTCTACACAGATTAACCAATAACCATAACCGGACCAACTTGATCAGACCATCCATTTAAGCCTCTTCGATATGGATTTTAGTTTTAGATTTGGAAAATTTGGGGTTCAGTTTGGTTCAAACCTTGATTTAGTAATTTAGTAAATATGTTTGACACAATGTGTACGTATGTGGCTTCATGGGAACCAAAACTTAGATGAATTCATGGAGGGAGGGGGAATAAAAGCTTCATACAAGCATTGTGCTCGAGTTTATTGGAGCATCAACATTATGTCGACGTCTAGCGCAATTTAAGTTAAACCTTGATATTATGATTTGGTAAAACAAAATACTAATGGTAAAGCCGTAAAGGGATATTAGTTTGAAAACATGCAAGTTCGATACGACAAACACAAGAAAAGCACTAGTTAAAATGATAATAGACGAATAACTACGGATAATGCCCCCTAATGTTGCAATGGGAATTTTAAGAAATAGGTTAGTATCTTCATATTAGAGGCATGGTAAATGTTATCAGTTTGATTGTAAGAGACAGATTAAAATCACAAGATGTAATAATTGAGCATATGTGTAATAAAATTAGATATAGTAAACACTCACCCGCTCAACGAAACACTACTAATGATATGTTATACAAAACGATTTATGAAATGAAGTTCTAGGTCGACTCGATTGTGCTTATGCAAAAAAGTTTGTCGAATCCGCTAGAGATCTTTAAATGTAAAACCTGTTATAAAGCATAAGCTTATTGTTACGGTTCTAATAGCAGTCGTGCATTATGAAAAAGTCAATACCAAAGAAGTAGAAATGAATGAACCGACTCACAAACCATGATTCTAAGATGATATTCTTTAAGCTATCCCAAGATTGAAATTGTCATACCTTATCTACTTATTCAAATGCAAAAGAAATTTATGAGCTTGATTATAAAGGAGTTAAAAGACAAGCATTTGACTGCTTTGAGCAATGCCTTACAACTAGACTTGGGCAAAAGAACCAGGTACGAACCCGACCCGGTGAACCCGACCCGGACCCGGGTACAACCCGGTTTGGAACCGAAAATACCCGGGAGGTAGGAACCGGTTTTGGTTCTTCCTATTTTTCTAGAACCCGACCCGTACCCGACCCGACCCGACCCGTACCCAACCCGATCATACCCGGGTTCAACCCTGGTTCAACCGTTTTTTTTTTTTTTTGCTTTTTTAAAAAACTAGCCGTTTTTAACGGCTATATAGCCGTTGGGACTTTTTTGTGACCTTTTTTTGGTATTTTTTGCCCCCTAAGGTAGTATAAATAGGTGTTGGTTGGTATGATTGAGTACCCAACTCTCAAACGCAAAAACATACGCAAAAAACGCAAAAAATACTCTCGTTTTACATTTTCACTCTCTTGAATCTTGTTATGGCTCAATCACAATCTTCCGTTGGTCAAAGTTCGTCCAACGCTCCAACCGTCGTTCGTGTTCTTCCACACAATCGTAACATGGATGTTTGGTGCAATTGGGATATGGTTGAGTTGAGTGACGAGTCTGTAAAGGCTCGTTGCAAGTTTTGTGGAGCTTTGCTTGCTAAAGATTCTAACACGACTTTAAGCAAACACATTAGTAAGAAGTTTTGTAAGTCGTTGAAAAGTAATCCGGATTCGCAACAAATACAATTAGGTGGATACGGTGGAATCTTTAATTACGACGTTAATAGGGTTCGAGATCGAATGGCGAAGTTCGTGATTCAAGAAGCTTTGCCTTTTAGTCACTTCGACAATCCTCGTTTCACGAACTTAATTCGAGAGACGCTTCAATCACGTTACAACCATGTAAGTCGTACTACCCTTAGACGTTATTGTTTAAAATTATGAAAGCAAGAAAAAATGATTTAATGTATTATTTGAAAATTTAAATACCGGTGTAAACTTAACTAGTGACGTTTGATCGGCTCCACACGGTTTACCCGAATCGTACCTTTGCGTCACCGCTCATTGGGTAGATCCCAAATCATGGCAATTGATGAAACGTACGATTGCGTTTGATCTTTTTCCGTATCCACACCGAAGAATTTTTGTTTTACTTTTTGGATAATATAATAACTACTTTTAATTTACAAAATAAAATTTTTTCAATGGCATTTGATAACGCTTCCAACAACACAACCGCGGTTGAAAAATTAAAATTAAAATATATTCCGATTGCAAACGGTGATTTTTTCCATACTCGTTACATATTATTAATTTAGTAGTGCAAGACGGTTTATCCGTGCAATTTGTTGATAACTTTATTAAAGCTTTTCGATTTATGTTACATGACGTTTATAAATAAGTAGAAGAAGATATCAAGATTATAAAAAACTTTGTAAGGATACGGACTCTATATTTTTAGGTCCTAATTGGGATGTACCTACTCGGTGAAATTCGACTAGTCACATGTTTAATTGTACTTTAAAACAAAAGGGAACTTTGAAAGCTTTTCATAATAGTCTTTCGGATAATGGTGAAGCCGACCCATTTCCGGATGCGGGTTGGAAGAATGTTCAAAGTCTATCCGATTTTCTTGAGGTGTTTAAAAACTCAACAACAAAATTATCGGGAGTTTATTATCCCACTAGTTATTCGGTGGTTCAAGAATTATATTTCATGACTTTGAATTTTAAAAATTTTCAATATAAAAATGATATGTTTACACAAATGATAGAACCAATGAAAGAAAAGTTTAAAAAATATTTTGAGGAGTTACCACCCGTTTTTACTTGTGCCGCCGCTTTAAATCCGTTTTTAAATGTTGCTGGGGTTGAATATTTGATAGACGAGATAAATGACAATTTAGATATATATGACGAAAACCCCAATTTTTCAAAGGATGCCAAAAAAAGTTTTAATGCAAGCTTGAAAACAATATATAATTTTTATTCAAATAGATATGGGCCTAACGTAAATATAACCACACCAAGAGAATCAACCTCAAATGCTAGTACCTCGATGAAAGACCCGGTTATAACCATGTTGAATGTTGTTCGGGATGTGACAGCTAAACGACAAAGGGGTAACACCCCAACAAGCGAGCTCGGTAGATATAGTGCTACGGATTTTATTTCCACTATGACCACCGAAGATTATCGTGCATTCTATATTTTGGCTTGGTGGAAAGGAAAGGAATCTCAATTTCCGATTCTTTCCGCTATGGTCCGTGATTTACTAAGCGTCCAAGCTTCTACGGTTGCTTCGGAATCTGCGTTTTCTCTTAGTGGCAGGGTAATCTCATTACGGAGAACAAGACTAACTCCAGAAGCGGTTGAGATGTGCATTTGTTTAAAGGATCACTTAGACGCGATGGATCGTATACAAGACCAAACAAGCCTCGAAGATGAAATTGCACTCGAAGCTAAAGTACACGATGAAGAGGTAGAAGAAGGAGTATCTTCTGGCATATCGGACGAAGAATTAACATTTGATCAAGCGTCTCGTAGTAAATAAACATTAGACGATAACGTAAATAAAATTTTTATGTTATTTTTTATTGATCGATTTATGTATTTTAAGTTGTTTTAATAAATAAATGAAAAATTAATGTTCATTTAATATTGTTAAATAAAAACAACATTAATATTATTAATAATAATAACAATAATAATATTATTAATAATAACAACAACAACAAAACACAAAACAACAATAATATTATTAATAATAATAACAATAATAACACTTATAATAGTATTAATAATATTAATAACAACAAGAAGAATAATATTGATAATAACAACAACAATAATAATAATAACAATAAATAATAATAACAATAATACTTATTATGATTTATAATAATAATAACAAAAACAACAACAACAACAACAACAATAATAATAATAATAATAATAATAATAATAATAATAATAATAATAATAATGATTTATATTAGTACAAATGAAAAAAAAAATAAAAAAAATTAAAAAACCCGATTATACCCTGGTTTCGTACCCGACCCAGACCCGACCCGACCCTAACCGGGTATGTCGGGTAGGGTAATGCCTTAGGTGAACCCGACCCGGGTTCGAACCCGGTTCCACCAAAAACCGGGTACGAAAAAACCCAGTTGGGCCCAACCCAGTTTCAACCCGGTTTCGGGTATTGAGCCGGACCCGGTTTGCCCACCTCTACTTACAACTAGAATCAATTGGGGGTAACTCATGAAACCTATTCAGTTGGTCTAGAAAGAGAATATCTCATGCGGTTCCTAAACGAAGAAAGTCAAGTACTCAAGTGCACTTTCAACAAGTTTAGGAAGCTCCTCGGTCTTCGGTTTGTTATTGTATACGCATGACCACATTTACGATGATTCTCCCTATTACGTACGTATGCATAAAGTATAGCAAACTCAGTTCTGTTATATCAAAATCAGCTCTCCCCTGAACTCACATTGTAACATCATTATGTTATTCAAATATGAAGTAAATTGAAGGAAAGCAAAAGATTTTGGTGATTGTTTGTTTAAAAGCAATGACCAGTACCAGAACAAAACAACTCAAGAAAATGAAAACAATAAGTCTCATCTAAGTTCACTAAACTTTGATCCCTATGACATACTGTAAAAACTCACTCACCAGTTGGGCCAGTGACAAATGACACCACGACGGTTATATCATCAAGCTTACCACCATGATAACGGTAACCTGCTTCTTGAGCTGCAGCCGAAAAGGGTGACTGACGTTTTCTGTCTAGGGCTTTCACACGTGCCAACTCAGCAATATTTTTAGCCATGACCTCAGGGCTCACCCTTGATCTCACCCCTTGAACCACCAGTGCTGTTACTTCATTATTATATAAATTATCAAACAACCCATCAGTGCCCGCCACAATCACATCACCCACCTCCACAGGAATCTTAAAAACCTATTCATCATCAAACAAATGCCATAACTAACACGTTCAAAACGGGGTGAACTAAAGTTGTATTCAAGAATAAACAAGACAGCTTACTTGACCAGAACTTGGTTGATCACCTTCATTCCCGTTCGCAAGCTGATAAGTAAAATTGAAGTCGTGTTGTTGTACAGGAGAGTGAAAGATTGTGCACCCATCTCTGATCACGACAAACCCACTATCACCCAAATTAATGGCATGAAGACCCTCGTTTTTTAGAGCTATGATGCAGGCAGTAGATGAGCCTCTAGCTTTTGTGGCTAAGTGAGCTTTAGCCAAGACCCTGGCAGGGTCAATGCCATCCTTGGGTTCATCTTGTATTGCTTTTACAGAATTAGACATTAGTGAACGGGAATATAATCCGGCATTAACACCAACATCCGCCCAGCCACCGACTCCATCTGCTACACCGATTACTTGTTCATCCACACAAATGAAGTGAGCATCTTCACCACCAGTTTCTTCCTTGTCAGGATGTGGTAGGTAAGAAGATCCTGATAGTAGTTTTAGGGTTCTACCATGCACACCCTTCCTGTAAATTCAGTTATAAGATAATATTTAATGAAAAGATATCCTCATACCGGATGCTTAAGTAAGTGAATGTGTGTTTTGAAAATAAATAAAATCAGCTGCAATGAAAAAGGGGGTGTTTGGATGTGTTTTTGTAGTTTAAGGTTGTAATAATAAGATAATAGATGTTCAACAGATTCTCATTATTTAAGAGGTCAATTGGTTATTTTGTTTATCCCTTAAAACATCAATTTTGTTGCAACTGGTATGAAGCTAATTATTTGAACCCTAAACAATCTGATAATCAAAAGTAGAGTTTGTTTACATGAACTATAAAGACAATACATACGTTTTCAAGTCACAATAGTTAAAAAACCAGTTCAAAAACACAAATCCAAACACCCCGTTAGAAATAATAATTCCACAAGTTCAAGAATGTGTCTGCTAATAAATATGTAATGTAATCGTCTTACTATTATCTCATGGTGACTATCCCATACTTGAAAAATGATTGCAAACCTCTACATTTTGCCATATTTTCATGATAATCATTTTAACAAAACACAGACATAAATGGTCATGTTGATGTGGGTTTAAACATAAACAATTTATGACCTCTAATGACATGTCTAGAAATATAACAAATAAAGAAACGAATGCCAGAGATACGTACGCATCGACATCAATAGCAAGACTTGTAATAGTTTCATCATGTGATGATTCTTTCAGTACCCTGTCTGAAACCCCACCGTCTGAATAACACATTGAAGACGAAGTGTTGTACCTTCTTCCCAATTGCCCACCAAACTTATTAATGTTGCTCCCCGTGTGAGTAACACCAAATATAAAATACCCATGGACTCCATGGCTCTTATTTGGTTCCCTGTTTTTCACACCCAAACTAGCTGCATGATAAGCCCTGTTTCTTTCAACAAAACGACCAGCAGGTCTAGCAAAACTCGACAAATTGCCACAACTTGAAATGAGATTATCCACAATCAGATCCCCAGATGTGGCTACTGAACCAGAAGTAGCCATAGTTCTTGAAAGATAAGTTTTCTTATTATACCCAAATATACAAGACTGCAACTTAACAACACCCCCAACTTGAAAATCCTCCCACAAATTCCCAGATTCCAAATCTGATTTTCGGGCAACGTTTATTCCTGATTTTGCAGATAACCGATTTCTCTGCTGAACCGAGTTTTTGATTTGCACTTTTATGCCTTTCCGGAGGCCAAAACCAAGAGGGATATTAAACTTAGAAAGAGAACCAGTTGGCATTATATTAGTCCCTGAAGCAAAACACTATGACCTCAACACACAACCAGCTGCTACAACTGTTGTAAGATTCAATCATCATATATAGCTAAAAGCATTTATTTCCCCCTAACTTTTGAACCAATTTTGACCTACTCTGTATTCTATCCTCTGTATAAACAACAATATCCTGCAAATTATACAATCAGCGTATAAGAACACCTCCAAGCCATAATATCACTACAAAAGCATCAAAATTGACATCAAACTTCATCACATATACCAAAACCAAATCATGTTCACGTTCAATTAGTAACAAAGTCCTGAATTTGAAAGTACAACTATGTTCTACATAGAAAATCGAAGTGTAACCCTATGTATCGAACAAACATAATCAAATTCAACAAATAACAGGCTAAATGTGAGAAATTTAGGGCAAAATCAAATTGGGGATGGTATGAAAACGCGATAAATTAACATCTACCTTGAAAGTTGAGTGATGAATGATGAAGATAAAGAGATAAGAAGAACCTTATCTGTATATATCCAATGGAGATGAAAACTTACAAAATCGAAGGGGTAAAGAAACCCTAAATGGGGAATATCCGAAATTGTAGAGGAGATAAACCGAGGGTTATCAAGGGGTATGTACCCATTTTATAGGAGCTAATAAGGGTTGGTGGATTTTGCCCTCTAGATACTCAATGGTTGGGTTGTGTAGAAAGTGTCATTGAAATCATCGTTAAGAAGTAACAATATGCATTAATTATTATATGCTAAAGGTAACTATGATGATTAGTATAATTGACTAAAATATAGCTATTAAAATCTTATCTTTAGTTTTTAGATATTAAAAGATATAAACCCAGAGGTGAGCATTCTGCATTGATGACACAATAATAATCAAATTTTATGTCAGTTAACATAACTTGTTAAGAATGAAAAGAGTGCTCTTATCACACACATGACACATTATAGTATCATACCACACACCATACCATATAACCGTTAATCAAATTTTATTATTTCACACTACACAATAAAATCAAATTTGATGACGGCGATGTGTCGCACCATGCCACACTACACACACAAAACTCATGGCGATAACATGCCGTGAAAAGAGAATTATGCGGTTTGGAGGGGGCCGGTGTTGCCGCGTGACGCTGGGCCACGACGGCGGGTATGCCCCGCCCACCCTAATAAGCAAGCCTCTTTAATTAAAATATTTTTAATAAATGAGTTAATCAAAATACTATGCATTTAACATCCCCTTTAGTCAAGTTAATGAATAACAGCACCAAACTAAAACTATCTAAAACTAAATCGAATTATATATTTATTTTTTGGTGGGTTTTAAAACGAAGTTGGATAAAATTAAATTTATTAATTATATATTTACTCAAGCTTTATAAAACATATATATTACATATTTGCTTATTTTATTAAAATTAGTATTAAATGATTGTTGTAGTCATATTTTTACTAAGTTATTTTTACGCATTTCACTTCCTAATACTATCAATCGCATATTTCTTAAATTCGAGTCTTTTATATGTATAAAAATAATAAAATTACAACTCCAAGTACAAAATTTTAAAACTTTATTTCAAAACAATAATTATCTATAATCAAAGTTATATACAAATACAAAACATAATTATCAAAGTTTTAAACATTTATAATTACAAAACATCAATACGTAAGATTCTCTTAGTAAAAACAAGATAAAATAGTCGTTTAATAGGTTAATTTTAATGAAATAGATAAATATGTAATTTTTATGTATTACAAACAGGAAAATGTATTTGATTTTATGTATTGAGGAAATATGTAATTTATAGTTTTAAGAGGAGAAAATATGTAAAAATCTTTTAAGTAAATCTAGTTAATTAGAATAACTTAATAGCCTTATGATCACCGGCATATCTCTGCTCTTGGGGGCGTGTAATGGGTAAAAAATCTAGACCGCTCCGGTTCAAACTGAAGATCAAAATATATGAAATTTAAGGTTAAAAAACCATACATACCATATAAGGATGGGTTGGGCCAGTCCGGTCTTGTTTCGGGCCTGACTGGATAGCTTTGCATATTGGGTTGGGCATAACCGAAAATACAAGTGAGCTGCTTTGGTGGGCTGAAAGACTGTTGTGGTGGTGGCCTGTTGTTTAGAGACTCACGATTTGCATGCTATATCAATAATACGTATACCGAATTTGCAATCAAGAAACAATAATATGCAACAAAAAACGTTGTTATAAAATTTGAAAAATCTTAAATACTAATTCACATATCCAAATTTATAGTCTTTACATTGAAACCAAATGATGAAATATTAACACCAAGCTTTTGCATTTGATCTTCATTCACTCATCAGTCGTTCACCGATCCAATATTCACACAAATATCTACAAAATAAAGCTAATGATTAGAGACTCAAAAACTTTGATCAGTGTTATAGCATATTATAAAATCTCAAT
This sequence comes from Flaveria robusta, assembly GCA_025506415.1. NCBI lineage: Eukaryota > Viridiplantae > Streptophyta > Magnoliopsida > Asterales > Asteraceae > Flaveria > Flaveria robusta. The sequence goes on along the minus strand of CM046460.1, from coordinate 5,983,800 downwards.
TTAAACCGACCCTTTGCAAGATTATCAAGTTATTCTAATTTCTCACTCCCGTCAATTGAAAAATGGTGATGATGAATTGATGATCACTATTGAAGACGATGATGATGATCGTCGACTGGAGAAGAGTCGTGTTTGCTATTCCACCCTACGGCCCACGTACATATGTATTTCATATTATGTTTTGTATAATTAATCGGTGTTTTTTAGGTATCTGGTGAAGATCGACCGAAGTAGGTCCAAACTTAGGACCGAGCATAGGCGAAGCATTAAAGGGGCCGGGAGGGGCCTCCGCCCCCATATTTTTATCATCAGAAGTGTTAGTTTTTGATCCGGTAGTGTAATTTTTTTTATATATGACGAGTTTGCCCACCCCCCTAAAATAAATTAATTTCGCCCCCGTCCCCCCTTAAAAATATCCAAGATCTAAAATTATCCAAGCTTCGTCACTGGAACCGAGGACCGGACAACATTTATATAGAATGGGTCGGGTCGGTCTGGACTCTTTTTTGATCCAGTTTTTTGGGTCGGCACGAATTATGGTCTCTTGTCATCGCTCAATCCAAATCATTGTTGTAGCTTTGTTTTTACACCTTAGTTGTGTTGCGACTGCATTGTGCTTTCTTGTGACCCCTGATCAATAAATGTTGTCATGTAAAGGGTCTAGTACGGACCAAGACTTATCCCCGTGATAAAAGTACAGGTCACATGGGGTAAATAGTTGAAAGTGAACTTAAATCATTTGGTAAAAGGTTGAAAGTGAACTTGCTTTATGTGTATTTCAGTCGCATAGAACGAAGTGATGACACCTTTGTATTTCAGTCACGTGTTTTGGAATATTTGTGCGTTGTGATTTTCTCGTCACCGGTACCCTTTGTTTTTATAGCTTATGTTTTGACGTAAATAAAAGTTAAAAGTTTTAAAATCATGATTTTACTCTTTGAGGTATATAATTTAGGAAAAATTACCAAAATAAACATTTAACCAAATTAAATTACCAATATAACCATTGAAAAATAAATTTACAAAAAAAAAAAAAAAAAACCAATAAAAACAAGCCACGTGTCCATTTCTCGCCACGTGATCGAGAAAAATCCATAATCCCTCGCTGAAAAGGTGACTGGGCGAGGGATTGACATAATCCCTCGCTGACGTGGCAGAATTTCAGTGGTTCCTCGTTGAAATGTCCCATCCCTCGCTGACTGGGCGAGGAATCAATGGTTTTCCTCGCCCATAATTACCAAAATGCCACTCCTCGCTTAGAATTTTTATTTTTTTTTAAATACAAAATTTTAAAAAAAGTATTCACAAAAAATTAAAAAAGCGTTAGTTTTATTAATTTTTTTCATTTATTTTTTTAAACATTTAAATTTGTTATTTAATGTGGTTTTCCCCTATATAATACAAGCTTTCCTCTTAACAAACATATCAAAGTTTAGTTTTTTACTTTATTAATTTTAAGCGAGGAGTGGCATATTAATTTTAAATATTAACTATTAATTTTAGTTTTTAAACACTTAAATAGTTAAATATTAATTATTAACTATTAATTTAATATTTTAATTCAACCCGTGTTAAAAACGTATTTCTAAACGAGTAAAATTAATAAAGTGAAAAACTAAATTTTGATATGTTTGTTAAGAGGAAAGCTTGTATTATATAGGGGAAAACCACATTAAATAACAAATTTAAATGTTTAAAAAAAATAAATGAAAAAAATTTAAATGAAAAAAATTTTAATAAAACTAACGCTTTTTTAATTTTTTGTGAATACTTTTTTTAAAATTTTGTATTTAAAAAAAATAAAAATTCTAAGCGAGGAGTGGCATTTTGGTAATTATGGGCGAGGAAAACCACTGATTCCTCGCCCAGTCAGCGAGGGATGGGACATGTCAGCGAGGAACCACTGAAATTCTGTCATGTCAGCGAGGGATTATGTCAATCCCTCGCCCAGTCACCTTTTCAGCGAGGGATTATGGATTTTCCTCGCCCACGTGGTGAGGAATGGACACGTGGCTCGTTTTTATTGGTTGTTTTTTTTTTTTGTAAATTTATTTTTAATGGTTATATTGGTAATTTAATTTGGTCAAATGTTTATTTTGGTAATTTTCCCTATAATTTATCTCAATTAACCTTAATCCACTTATGTCATTAGGTAATGGCATTTTAGTCTTTTTACATATAAGAACTAATTATGTAATTACTTAAATCAATAGAATAGGATTAGATTATATTAGATTAGGATCATTAAAAAATAGAATAATTACATTTTATTATTGTTATGTTTTTTGTTTTTAGAATACAATGAAAAAAAATTATCTTTAAGAATTCTTCAATAATCAAACATATTTTCGTTTTGAAATATCCACTTTATCAATAATTTTTCACAAATAGCCATTTTGATAAATTTCTTAAAAGCTGTTTGAAGAAGCCCAGACTTCAATTCTAACAATCTATAACTTAAAATTTAATATGATTTAATAGTAGGGGCTGGATTCATATGAAAACTAAAAAAAATGATTAAAACTAATAAATCAAATTTTCACCTTTAATGTATTAAAATCTATAAATAATATTTTTTTGACTTTTTGTATACATCAACTTTCTATTTAACATGATTTAATAGTAGTAGAAGAACGTGTAGATTACACTGGTTGAAATTTGGGGTTTTATACTGTCTTAATATCATTATTATTACTAAAATAAATAGTAGCAAGAATACAATTTTAACAAAAACTAAGAACAGTGTACCATAGCTAGCTTCTCTATAAAGAGGCAATAGCTTTTCTAGTTTTAATCAACACAATACAGCAACCACACTAAAACTCTTCCTGAAGGTATACATGTAAAGATTTTTATACACTTAAACAAATCAACACCCTTTCCGCCGGTTGAAACGATGGGGACTAGTGTCCGGATGATCAATGCGGGTAGCGCCAACGACAAACCCCTAGCCCAAAGACGCGTGCCAGTCTCTAAACCTCCATTCGAGCTTCGCGATCTAAAAAAAGCAATACCACCACACTGTTTCAAGCATTCTCTTGCGCCCTCCTTTGCAGCCCTTTTACGTGATATTATCATTATAACTGCCTTATACTATCTTTCACTTACTTTCATACCCCTGCTTCCTAAACCCTTAGCATATGTAACATGGCCCATTTATTGGTTCTTCCAAGGGGCTTATCTTATGGGCTTATGGCTCATCGGCCACGAATGCGGCCATCACACGTTTAGCGAGCATCCTTGGCTCAACAACACCATTGGGTTCATCGTACACTCGCTAAACCTCACCCCATATTTTGGGTTCAAATATAGCCATCGTACCCACCACGCCAACACCAACTCCATCGAATACGACAAGGTTTGGGTCCCAAAACCCAAGTCCGATAAACTGTATTCCGAAATCCTCAACAACCCAACGGGCGCGTTTATTATATTCGTGTTCAAGATCGTCCTCGGCTATCCCTTGTACCTCCTGTTCAACATTTATGGTAGGAAATAGGAGAAGGGGATAACTAGTCACTTTTACCCGTATAGTCCATTCTTTAACGATAGCCAGTGGTTCCACATTGTCCTAATCGATATCGGAGTTTTTACCACTTGTTACGCGATTTATCGCGCTAGCGCGATAATGGGCACACAACGGGTGATCAAGATCTACATAATGCCCATTCTTTTCATGAGCGGTTTCTTCATCTTACTCACGTATCTACAACACACGCACCCCGCGATCCCTCACTACGACTCGACCGAGTGGGACCGGCTTCGCGGGGCTCTAGCCACCGTGGACCGAAACTTTGGGTTCTTGAACCATGCTTACCACAATGTTACTCGTACTCACATGGTTCACCATCTCTTTCCAACAATGCCACATTACCATTGTTTAGAGGCCACTGAGGCTGTGAAGCCTATATTGGGTGATTACTACAATTACGATGATACACCTGTTCTAGAGGCTGTTTGGAGGGAGACGAAAGAATGTATCTTTGTTGAGCCTGATGAAGTTAATGGTCAGAAAAAGGGTATCTACTGGTCCATAAGCAGGGACTATCATTATTATATCGTTGCTTTTTGTGGAATGTTTGTAAGTATTCAGTGTTTGATGTGGTTCTCTTGTGTTAGTATAATTGTTTCTTGAATGGTGGTATGTTTGTAGGACTTGAAGTGTTCGATTAGATGTCTGAATCAACGATGGGCATGTCGTGATTTATTAATTGAAGATTTAACGCGAATTAGTTAATTGTTACGGGACATGGAGTCGTTTCGGTTACCCCAATTTCCCCGGGTTGGCACATCAGATATTTTCAATTTTCCCAAATTATCCTTGTTATACTGGGTTTTGACTTCCAACCCACCAAAAAGATTGTTAATTCTTTATGAATTTTCACCAGGTTTTGGGTGTCACCGGGTGGTTCCCGACAGGGGAGGGGGATTTCCACCCGGGTTGGAATTCCCCCGCCCTATCTTGGGGTGGACATCATGTCCTCTAATTAATCAACAAACAAATGAAATATTTTCCTTGGTTTTTAACTTTTAACAAAGTAATCGAAACTAAGCACGTACGTGTGGTTTGTTTATGAATTTCTTGACATGTATTTTTGTGGTAACATTAATGTGGTTAGTTATATAAAAAACATATAACCACTCAGATCTGGAGATCGAAACATATATATTACAGTTATACAACGAAATATATGTATTTGATCAGAAGTAGATTCATTTATTTATTGTAAGCATACCACCTTCAATCAACATAATCTACGATACCTAAAAAATATCATATTTTTTAAATACAGATTTATTTAACAAGCTTTATATCGGAGCTCCAAGAGAAAAAAAGTACACACGACTGAAAATTAACTCTTTTAAATATGTATTAAAGAACGAAAAATTTTAAAGGAAAATCAAATTAGTAATGGTTGGATTGGTTATTGCTCTTTCCTTAATGATTTTAAGTTTTTAACCATTAGGTACGAGTTCGGCACCGTGTCGCATCCAAATTTCATCCATTTATTTTTCTTTTTGGGTTACTACTTACTATTATAGGGTGATCAAGCCCATTACAACCAATAAAACCAATCAGGCCCACAACTTAAAGTTTATTTTTTCATCTTTATTTATTCTTTTTGTGATTATGGACTTATTATTATCCTAATTAGTTTATATAATTACTAAATGCATAATATAAAAAATTATGTATAAACTAATTATACATAAATTTTTTATATTATGCGTTTAGTAATGTAAATTATGTATAAACTAATTATACAGAATACATTATAAAGTATATTTATGTATAATAAAAGGTAACAAAATGTAAATTCGAAATATAGTGCAAAACACTATCATAAAATCAAAAGTTTAGAATTATAACTTCGCTTTCAAGAATTTCGACTTGGCCTAAACAAATTAAATATGATGAAACTTATTTTCAACTTCATAATGCACTTACTCAACATATTAATTGGGACTATGTATATAATATATGGTAGATCTAAACTTTGAGGGTTATATTTCTTATAGTTGTTTATATGATTAATTTTGTTTTCAATTTATGTATCAAAATTTGGTTTTGAAAATCCCATTTTATTAATAAGATATAAATATACAAAACCATATAAATATACAAAACCTCATTATACCTTAGTATGTCATAATGTATCAAAAGAAGATAAGTTGTACACATACATATGGATCGAGCTAAACTCTTAAACATACTTGATTTGCTGAAAAACTGGGTCGAAAAAGGATGGACCATCGATGATGTTGGGTTCATATTTGAGCGTAGTCGACGGGACCATGAGCTTCAAACAAGTTAGCCAAGAGTCCTTTTTTTCTCATAGGATTCACGCCCATATCTTTACATAATTGATCATTGTACCAAATTTCAAAAGCACCAAGGAAGGATCTGAAATGGTATTCACCTAATGATTGCTTCATATATTCATCCCATCTTGCAATATCTTTCTCCATCTCTTTAATGTTTGGTAGTTTAAACGCGCCTTCTAGAAGCGCGGCAAGCCATCGACACCTTGTTTCAGAGGTGTAAAGGCTTGAAATACCATCAGAAAATCCAATTATGCCTAGTTGCGGTATACGTGGATGAATGCATTCCCTGATCGATAAAAGTCACGTCATTGGTCGATGAGCAAGCAAGACCATGTAATGTTTTTTTTACATTTTAATATAAATTTGTTAAAAACCGAATTTGATCGGAAAAAAAGTATCACTACTCTCACCCCACCTAGAGAAAATTGAAAAAACTCATTAGAATTTATGATTGAAGAAGACAGTAGTCGTAAAATTATGATTGATTAAAAAAAAGACAGTTTGACTAATTTTATAACAATGACATGTACATCTAAACAAATCAAAAGACGAACCTGTAAAGACCAACTCGTGGTGAGTCTCCAATGTAATGACCAAAAGTTGGTGATTCAAACATATTTTTGATTTTCTCTACACCGTTGAATCCGGTAGCAAAAATAACGATATCTGCTTCTATCTGTGTGTCGTCATCTTCCATCGCGATCCCTTTTTCATAAAATGTAAAACTTGGAGATTTCTTCAACTTGATGCTACCTTTCTTGATCGCGTCAAAGAAGTTATTCGGGTCGGGCATGTAGGCAAGCAAACCCGCTGACGTATCTTTTAACACGCTTTGTTGTGGCACCATATTGTACTTGGAGAGCGGAAGAGTCATCTTCGCATGGGTTTCGACGAGTTTCCAAAATCCCCATCGCTGTTTTAGTTACAAAATACTTAAAGAAACCATGTTTATAAACCATCTAAAACAATAAAAATTGTTCTTTAACTTACTATAGGCGAGAGCAATGTGGCCAATAGACTAAGCAGAAAACCTTCACCGGGCTTATGAACCAAAAGCACCGGGAAGCGACTGAAAAGGAAATTCACAAACGGAACTCCCATCGGAAACCAGTTCCCTAGCTTCCAATGATCCCGTCTGTACACGATCGTGCACGGATGCTTCGGGCCTGAAAATTATCAACAAGCGAATGTTTAATATAAACAATTATTCGGTCCCAATAAAACATTTTTCTGATAAAGTAATATACTTCTCAACTAAAAGTTTATAATTTCAAATATTTTGAAGTACATGTACAGTCTCAACTAACCATTGATTGACGCGCACTCTCGCGCAATATCAAGTCCTGACTTTCCGAACCCGACAACCACAACCCTCTTTCCTCTCACCATCTCCGCAGCCGCGTCATGGTCCATCTCCGCAAACGTCTGCGAGTGAACCGCCCGGCCCCGAAACACCTCGGGGCCCTTTCCCGCAGGAAACTTCGGCATATTCGGGACATCTTTAAATCTCCCCACACACAAAATCACAAAATCCACCGTGTAAACGTTCATGACGCCCGTTTGAGTGTTCTCCACCCTCACATTCCACTTCCCCTCGGGCGGAAACGCGTCTCCTGTCCCGTTCCACAACGACCATGTGTCCGACGACGGTCCTTCGTAGCTGATGCCCTTTACTAACGAGTGGAAGTTGATATGGGGCATGAGGTTGAAGTGGTTGGCGTATGAACGGATGTAGGTGATCATTTGTTGTTGGGTGGGGAATTCGTCCGTGACGGACGCCGGCCATGGGTAGTCAGAGAATTGATATGTGGCTTTGGGTATTTGGAGCCTGGTGGTTTTTATGGTTCGAGCCCATACGCCACCGACATCGGACCCGAAGTCGAAGACGATCGGGTTGAAGCCTTTGGAAAGACAGTGCTTGCACGCGACGAGACCACCGACACCGGCCCCGATGATGGCGATTTGCTTCTTGTCCATTGCTTCTGATTGTTGATGGCGTCTAGGATGTGTGTTTTGTTGTTGATAATAATATTGTTTAGGCTTTCTTGGGTTTATAAGGTTGTGTGGTAGTTTGCTTTTGAAATTTGTATTTTACGTTCTTTCAAAAATAGTATTGTTGAACAATATAAAATAGAACATTAAAAGATACTTTTTTTTAAGTTTTGTGACTTTGTCTATTAAAGAGAACGTGATACATGCATACTCGAAGCAAACAAATGAGAAACCAACTACCCTCTACATGTAACTGTAAACTCACTTTTATACATTTTTTAACGACCCTAATGTAATCGTACTATACTTCATGTTTAAAACTTTTTCGCGATTCAAATGAGTCCGAACCCGCTTTTATACATGTGACTCAATGGTTAAAACTAATGGTTTTTTATCTAATGGCATATGATGGATTTAAAAGTCTTGTAAAGGGTATGTGTTCGAGATTAGAAAAGCAAATCCATGTGACGAATGAGAAACGGCGCATGTACCACCACTGTTTACATGACCCCCAACCCCCAAGTACATGTATTTGCGTCCCAGGGGCACAAACAAAATTAAATGTATCATCAGACGTCGTTAAAAATTTTATTTATAAAATAAGAACTTTGATTTAAAAAAATAGGGGTCGTATAGGTTATATGAGATATATAGGACTCTAACAGTCGCCCCTTGAATTTTTCTATTTTTCGACTCCACATGCGACGTATGATACTACACGAGACATAAAAAGTTGTCGATTTATAACGTTTAGTGGTTTAATATTATGATCCATTATATATGTCATTCAATGAGGGAATATTGAGATTTGAGAGGTAGTGACAGATGCTCTAGACTCCTGAGCCTACTTACTTTGACTTTTGTTAATTCTTTTAAGATTTTCAATAAATAATATTAGCTTTTCTAAATAAATAACAGAAAGAAATAGTGGTTGTGGTCTTGTGGACAACAAACATTAAGCCCATGGACTTCCATGTGATGTTCAACACCACATACTACACGACGAACAGAGAGTAGGTGTGCTCATGACAAAATCAGACTATTCCCCAGCTATAACTTAAACAAAGCATTCAATAAATAAAAACTAATTTCTCTATTTTCACCTGCCAACTCAACTAAAATTAATTTTTATAAGGTTTTTTGTGACAAATACTTTTTTTTTAAGAAATAAGGTTTTCATAGCATTAAGCACTCAAATAATCTTTTGAATCCTCAAGAATGAAACAAAAATTTATATTCAAGGACAAAAATAAAAAAGATTAAGAGTAAAGAACAAGTAGTATTTAAATATGTCAATACTATTCTCTATAAATTGAGAAAAATCTGGAGAAAATTATGAACTTTGATTTTTTTTTATAATTTTTTGGATAGAAGAATATTAGATTTTTTAGATGATAAGTATATAAAAATATATATACATTGAACCAATTACAATTTAACATGTGACAATTGACTAAAGAGGTAAGAATTGGACCCTCACGTCATGCGTTTCTCACGACTGCCTATGGGTCGTTCTACTTTCCAAACCCCCCCCCCCCCCCCCCCCCCAAAGTCGCTTGCTTTTTGACAAATTATTCAAATCGCCAAAAAGGAATATTCAAATCGCGAGAGTGTTTTTGTCATTAATTCGTGGTGATAGTGTTTAAGGGTATTTTATTGGATTTGATTAATTCATCCTTTATCTTAGGGTTGTAAAATACAATCTTAAAGACATTATTAAAAGACAAAATAAACAATTTCTAAATAATTTAGTCAAGGTTTAGTTTTGCCTTTCATTGTTAGTTATGTATATAAAAGTTATGAAACTTAATTTTACTATCATGTGGTATGCTATGAATATGACAATGTTTGCATTATGAAATGATAAGATGAAATGAGTAATGGTGTTATGAGATGTCATGTTATTAAAATTTAAGCTATAACTCGTTTAATAACACTAATTTTTGGCATGTGTGATAACTAAATATGGATGCTATAACATCGATCATAATCTCATGTATAGACTTAAACTTTATTCAACACCTCTTGTTTTTTCAAATAAAAATAGATTAAATTTTAAAGAATTTAACCCGATGTAGGCCGCATCAGGTTGTTGATACGGGGCGCATCTGGAAGATATAGAGACGAGGACAGCATCAGAATATGGATGTAGGGCACATCGACAAAGCTAAGCAAACTCTAGTTGGTCGACATGAATATGATGATGAGGAATCAACGATCACGTGGCTGATGACTAAGAATCAGTTTTGACACGTAGTCATGATGTGGGTCGCCTTACGTAAAGGGGCTCGAGGTCGATGTGTTGGCATCACGTGTCACTCCATGCCGTTCATCAAAATGATGCGGGACACATCATATGGGCTATGTGATCCCCATTGGTCGCTAGAACACCCTATATAAAGTACACTCGGGATGAACATTTCGACTCTCACAACTGCGAATCTCTCTCTAGAACCCTTAGACACAACCCTCTCCTCACTTTCGGTCTATCTTAGGCTATTCTTGAGGCACTGCACGAAAAAACAAACCCGTTGTGTCATTAGGAACTTCCATCTCGTAGCTAGGAACATACCAAGCTCATTTATGCATAACATGGAGAATAGATTTCATATTTTATAAACAATATATATATATATAATATTGATTTGTGAAAATGACACAAATAAAACAATGAAACTTCAAAACATGACCCATATTATGTGTATAATAAATATTTAGATTATAATATGTATAGTCTGGTCAAATGTATATATTAAGGATGGGTGAAAATCCATATTGAGGTTGGTTCGGCATCTGTTAGAAATGATGACTTGGATCAAAATCGATATTTCTAACTGAACAATGATACTAATTTATACGGAGGGTGAACTCCACATCCGAGGTCAAGTACTAAATGCATAAATTGTCTATAATAACTGTGATTTAAGATTCTAAAAATTTTTACTACTTGGAATATTCTAAAGCATATTGAAAGTATTCATTAGCTTTTGTTGATTTTGATTTTTAAATTTTTTTATAGGTAAACACGTTTGATATATGTTAGTCAGGGTTAGGACTAAAAAGATTACAACTCCTCAAGAAAGGATAATCGGGATGCGGTTTGAAAATAATAAATTCAAAACGATTTGAAAATCAAATTTTATTACTAATTATCAAGTTAGAGTTACAATAATTGTTATACCATAAGCACTATGAGTTGTACATATCTTTTTTCTTTTTCTAAAATTTATATTTTTAAATCTAATACTTTTACATCTTAAATAAATTAACCCCTATAAAATTTCACTTTAACTTTAGTCCCCTATACCATTAATATTTTACAAAACTTTCATTTACGTTTCGGTCTAAATTTTGAGAGTTAACACATCGTAACGTTCGCGTGTGGTTCAACGTTGTTACGCCTATTTTTCCCGTTAACCAGCTTTGTCGCAAGGTGGGGGTCATCGATCAACTTATTTATTGCTTTTGATATTTTACGTCTCACGTGCGTGGTTCTACGTTTTTACTTCTAATTCCATTTGGTTTTATTTTTTCGTTTCTATTTCATTTTTAATATGAGTTTTACAATGTTTGTGGTCGCTAATGGTGGTGTGATATTGGTGTTATTTGACACGATATTACGCCCCTGCCACAACGCAGGAGGCTTAGTCTTTGTTCAGTTTAAATGCAAAGCTGGTTTAAAAACTAGATGGACAAAATTTAAGATTTTAAGTTTGATTAAACAGTTAGTGATTGAACTCGTAAGTGTAGGTGTACAAACAAGGCTGAAAACTGGTTTGGGTTTAGGCCATATAAGTCAAAATCGTTTATCTATAACCAATTCAGGTTGAAATTCGTTTGGGTGTGGAGAATGACCGGGTTTTAATAAGATTTGGAACCGTTTTAGTTTGAGTTTTACCTAGTCGAAACCGATGTAACCAGGTACGATTAAGAACCAATCTCAAACCTATGGATTAGATTGGGCTGGAGTGAAACCGGTTTGATAACCGGGTTGAGGCGCCTTCTTTTCATCCCTATGCTTTTTAGAGTTTTAGGTGTCCCAAAACACACTAATTGGGCCATTAATCCACACCTAACACGGCCCAGTTCATCCGATTTCATTCATCCCCAAATTTCGACAATCAAAGCGGGAAACGAAAACATTTTGAATACCTTCATCTCTTCTACCTCCACACACACACACACACACACACAAACACACACAAACACACAGTTCTCAACTTCTTCATCTCTATTCATATGAATTTGACCTCTTGGAATCAACGATTGCTTTCAATCTAGGGTTTTGTTCAATTTCAAAATTTGAAGAATTAGGGTTTTGCATATCACCGGAATGGAGTGTCGAATTAGGGGCAAATGACCACCAACGATAAAGACGCCACCACTTCCGACGCCGGCGGCGGTAAGTTCCACACCGTACAGGCCCATCGTGATCTGCAGTCAAATTGGGAAGTCGATCTTGCCAATAACCTTCAAGAATATTTGCTCAAGATCTGTTCTGGTGAGATTACTGGTGGGGAAGATGATGGACAACTGTCTGTGAATTTTGCTGAAGGTTTGTGGATGTTAAAGGTGTTAAATTTAGATTTTGTTTTGGGGTCTTGTTTATGATAGTTTTTTGTTTGTTGGAAGTGTAGCTGCTTTGCTGCTTCAAGGTTCGGTTCAGGTGTATAGCAAGAAGGTTGAGTATTTGTATTCATTGGTGTTACATGCTTTGGAGTTTGTCTCTCAACAGAGGTAAGTTTATTTTTCAACCATTTTTCCTATTTGTTCAATCTCTCCATTATTCAACATAAAGTATAATCTAAACACTTATGGTGTTTAATGGGAGCCCCTTATATGAGCAATGAAAGATGTATAGATATATGTTGTCCAGAAGAAGAAGGGGTTTATGCATTGCTTTAATTAGACTACTCTCTTATTCTCTTGATGTTATTTGTGGGTAATTTTAAGGCTTCATCAATGAGTTTGTCTATCATTTAGTCATCTAGTTGCTCAATAATCTTTCTTAAAGTTGCAAATTTCATGTTATTAAGCTTGTTGTTCATTCTAAAATTTGTTGAGTATTTAATGCTGTAGGAAGTTCTTTGGGGGCCAGGAATTTAGTTTATGATGTTTTTCTTATCATTTTAATATATGTACTATAAGGCATATCAACCACAATAAGGTGCTTTGTTATTTGTATGTAAAGTCTCCTAATTTCTTATTGAGATTTAGCCTTATCTTAAACCTAATAAAAGGCATATTAGAAGGTGTTGTGAGAATCCTTTACATATTACTTAGAAGGCGGTGCATTTAATTTGCATCTGCTAACTTATTTAGAGATCCATTTCATCGGTTAATAATATAGTTTCATTAATGAGATTCACTATAGCTCAAAACTCTAAGATGTGATATAGTCCTAACCACCTAGGTTTCTTTTTGCTCATTTTCGTCTCTAACAACGTTTATATGTATTAAGTGGTTGATGTCCAGAAACATAACATTCAGCTCATTTGGAGAGAGAGCCTTTTGATAACATATTATTATCTTGCTTTTAGTTCAAACCAAAAGTGTTCTAAAAAGCTTTAAGTGGTGCTAAGCTGTCAAATGACTTATTAATCAATTAAAAAGTCAGATAAAAATGTTTTAAGGTTATGATAAATTCATGATTTAAGGCTATGATACCGAAACTAAACAGAATCCACAAAACAAAATGGCCTAAACAAGCTTAAAACAAGCCTAAAGCATGTCTAAAGTTACTAAAAATGGTATTTTCATATTATGCGCTTCACTTTTTAAGGGCCTTGCTCCTAGGTCCAAGGCTCACCCATTGCGCTGTGTGCTCCTTGTGCCCTGGACAGCTGTAACTAGATTACTTTTACTTGTATTGCTGTATGTTAACAAACAGGCTTAACTTTTCTAGACTGTTTAATATTACAATATACCGCTGCCATCTTAATTGTCATACCTTCATCTCAAATGCGACACAAACTAGTCTCTATTTTAAAAATGATAATTGAAATAACTCAATTAGGAAAAAATGGTTGATAATAGTTACTATATGGCAGTGAGTGTATGCATAAAAATGTAAACATCCATTTTTCATGCATTTTATGCCCATAATAATGCAGTCACCTTCTGACTAGTTATATATAAATGTAATCAGTGAACATCATGATCAACCAGAGAATTCAACAGACCAAGAAGAAGAACAGAATGGTTCGGTTAGGGCTCCAGCTGAATCAGATGATTCTTTTTGGTGTATGGATGATATCCCAGGTAGCCTACAACTCCATTATTTAGTTAATAATCAAATTAACACACTGCATTGCTAAATGGCTATTTCTTACCAGTTGACCCCAAGAACTCATTGGATAATTCAAATGACAGCAATACTCCCCTGAGCACCTTCATAAAACCCCCTGCAAATTTAGTTGTACTTGAGGGTGATTGCTTAGATGTTAGCGGAGATATCGGGGAGTTAGAGTCTTATCTGGTATGTAAAGTTATATATAAATAAATACTTAAATATTGAACTTACTTCGTCTCCAACATTTTTTAAGAGAGTTTTTTTTTTGTTGCAGTTAGCAACAACTGATGTGTACAGGGACTTTATCCTCCTAGATGCAAGTGATGCAGTGGTAGTTAGTGAATATTTGGGTTGCAATGCTGATGGTACAATTAGCAAAAGTAAAAATGGTTTTAGAGGAGGAAATAACTCGACAGGCTCTAAATCCCGAAAGTCATTTATGTCACCTTCAAAACGATCGGGTGGTTCCAGGCATAAACTATCTGCTGGAAAGACACAGAACCATGATCAAAATCAATCTCCATTTGCTGATAACCGCTTCGAAACTAATGACAATAATACACACTCACATGCTCCTGGCTGTGATGTTAATATGGACCATGATTTTGACATGGATGATGGGTTTTCACAACCTGAGCCATTTGATGATTCAGATGAAGATGATGATCCATGGAAGCCATTAAATCCTCATGAACCAGGGAAACTGAAAGTAAAACCCTTCAAAAAAGGTTGCTTAAATATTTTCTTTGCTTGAATTTTTCATCAATTATGCTATTAGCTAGAGCCTAGAGGTTCACAGACTGTCTGATCTTGTGTTGTTAGTTAACAGGTCAAAATGAATTAAATACAGATTGAATTTTGTTGACCCGAACCACCTTTGTTTTAGATTTGGAATCTCATTATTACGTACGGATCAAAGTTGATTAGGAAATTTTTTTTCCAGTAAATATCTAATGTTTCTGAATAAGTTGATTCAAGAGATTTTATGCTTTAAATTGACACTATTTTTTCTTTAACTTTTTTTTTTTGACCTGTTGGCAATAAAACATTAATCTATTAAAATTGTCACCTCTATTTATGGTATTAGCATAGTAATATCTACTTGGTTTTCTTCAATCAGTTAAAGCATACAGAAAAAGTTGGCCAAAACCGAGCACCAAAGTTTCTATAACAGAAGAATTTCCACTTGCAAAATTGCACGGTCCTGTTAGTGCAGATCTCCATGAAATATGGGAGGCGCGTAACCATATTAACAGAAAAGACCAAGAATCAAAATCTCTTCCATTATATGAAAAGGTGTGTTTTTTGATTCTAAAAGTATTTACTTTTTGTATGGTCTTGATGTGACTGTAAAGCTTATTTTGTAGCTTCGACGATCGCTTGTTCTAGGAGATTTTGAAAATATTGGTGCGTTTGATAATCATAAAGTTGACGAAGATGATGAATATGATAATGGGCCCCCTGATTTCATGGCAGATGATATTGATATGCCAAACATGAATGAGGACCATTTTGACCCTGAAAAGGTTAGCTTTTCTCAGTTTTATATAATATTGTAAGACATAGACTGGTGGGAATTTGCTTGATACTTTGTGGTTATCGTTTTGTAGCATATGGATGAAGCCACTCAATTTGACATTAAGGAACCATTTGATCTTGAAGACCCAAATGCTCACGTGAATCTTGAAGATTTATGTCGTTCTCATCTGGTGAGGCTACAAGGAAATTTATTTTTGCTTAATGCGTTTTCTAGAGATACATTAGTTCTGTTATCTTATGACCCTGTATGTAGATCATTGACCTAACTAGAGGTAGCAATTTCAACCAATATTCTTATTAATGAGTTAACCTGGGTTAATATTGATCTCAAGTAGGTCAAGTGAAAAGGTTTAGCTAAAAAGCAATGGATCAAATAGGCTGATGGCTTGAAGTTGTTTTGTAGTGTAATTTGATGTCTACAACCTTACATTGTTCTATTCAAAGATTTAGATAGTTTTTGCTGTAGTGTTTCATGCATTATATATTTTTTAAAAAGATGGACAAAGTGTTTTTCTGTCAACTAGACTTGATTTCTTTTGACCCATATGCAACCAACTTGCCTTGTCACCTCTGTTTTGAACTTTTTAATAATGGTACTTTGATCCAGGAAGTGTCAATGTTGGAGTTTTTAGCATTAAACGAGCTACTTTCGAAATTTATAAATTTGACATGAATTGTTTTTGGGGTATAAATTTTAAAAGTTGATGCCTATAATAAACAGTTTAAAAGTTACTCTTTCTCCCAAATTAAATTCAATGTTGAGTGTGACTAATATATATGCTTTCTGAAATTCAGGATTCTCTGCTTATTGCCGAGACAGAAAAGCAGACTGCATTGGCAGCTAGGGTTTCAACATGGAAACAGAGAATTGAGCAAAACATGGATGAACAAGTGTGTTAATATCATCCTTTTTTTATTTTTAACTTTTATCGCACATTATAACTTGGTAGTAATTTCAAACTTATTTCTTTTATTTACTGTTTATGTCAATGAATCTATCATCAAACAGGATGCACGACCACCTTTTGACATTCATGAATATGGTCAACGAGCGTTGGACAAGCTTTCCTTTAAATCAGATGTTGGGAGTTCCTTATCTTTCACTGATGTTGTCAGGGGTCAAGAAAAACATGATGTTGCTCGAACGTTTTCTGCACTTCTACAGCTGGTATGCTTATGATCTTCATTTTTTTCTACCTTTTACATTATACAAATAATCAGTGTCTTGATTGTGATTATAATAACCATCTAAATTGAACTATAATTTAGTTTCTTGAGTAAAATTATAAGGGGATTGTGCGCACTAAAATTATGGCAAAATGCCTGAAACAATAACGTGTCAACATATCCCCCTCTACTTATGATTTAATTTGTTGATTATATTTTACCAGGTGAATAATGGAAATGTTGAACTGCTTAAAGGTGGGGCTCACAGCGAACTTGTTTGTTATACCGCTGAAAACCCGTTTAGCGTTCGTCTTCTTAGCAATAAAAAGAGTGCTGAAGTACACCTTAAATCTTCCAATAAGAGACCAAAGGGTCAATTGCAAAGAGGAAAAGAGAACCAGGTGCTAACCGCTGGCTCACCATCGTCGCAGATTTCTGTAAAGGTAGGAAAAGTTGTCGGAACTAGGTGCACCCCGGAAGGCAAGAGAAGACGCAGGTCAAGACTGGTTGACCCTGATGGCTTGAATTCTGCAGGGTGACATACATTACTACTGTATTTGAGAGCATTTTGTATTGATTCTGTTTGACATTGTGTAACTGACAGTAGTTAGGCAAGTAACCAGTATTATGAATCAATTTAGTTTTCATTTTCCCCTCTGTAAACATATTTAGTTGTAACTTATTTAAACTGTAATCCTGCATACCTATTAAGTTTCATTTATTGTCTAAGGGTTTGTGTATAGATATGCTTTTTTGTTAATAATATGATGTCTTTTTCAAATACCATATATTTATTATTTATATGTATTATATTGTGAAATTGTTCGTGTGTTGTCGCTTTTTAATGTTTGATATTTACACTATTTAAAAGTATCGAAATATAGCTATCTATCATCATACAATCCTCTTAAAGATAAAGCTATGGCACATGTTGGGTGATTTACATGAAATATCATTACTCATCGTCTAAACTTATTATAAAACTTTTACGTTCGTCTTATATATTGCTTGACCTTTTTTCATATATAGTAATGTTTGGTTATATGATTATATATAATCAAGATATAGGTTTAAGTAAGAAATTATTTTTTGATTAAGTAGCCAAAGAATGATTGTAACCATCTCAAAACTCGCTCGAACAAACTTCAATTAAACTCATTTCAACGACACTAAAATCGACTTGACATATAGTTGGATCTATTCTCATCGATGATAAACCAACCTCCCAAACCGTAAAATAGTATTTTGCTGGTAGAAAACAGACATAACAAATTCACAAAGACAGTACAAAATTTAATCAGATATCACAAACTTTAAAATAAATAACATATCTTTAATAAAAGATAGTATGTTTTTTTTACCTTCTTAGATAAAAATTAGTTATTAGTTTAACGTTTCTCTATGATTAATCACTCAAACAAATACTTATCATATAATTTAAAGAGAAAATTACATAAATGGTCCCTGTGGTTTAACCAAATTGCATAAATGGTCCATGTGGTTTAACCAAATTACATGTTTGGTTCTTAAACTTTAAAAATTACAAAGATAATCCAAACTTGTGTGTAATCATTGAATGTTTGATCACTGACATTAAATTCGTTCATTATTTATGTATTTTATAAAATTTAAACTAATTTTTAAATTTAATTTTAGAGAATAAAAGTGTAACAAATACATAAAATTTGTAAGTAGCTTGTATGCAAACAAATACTTATCATAAAATTAAAAACACACGACTCTAGAAACCCATTGGTCTGTAAGACGCTGATGTTGCACGTGAAAGTTGTAAGTGGCTTGTATACAAGGAAGCAAGCATGTGCAATAAGTCCAAAGTTGAATTGTCCAAACGTGAAGGCTATTTAATACCCTCAAATACCATTGAATTTTAACACCTCCGCTCCCGTGACCCATTTCGCATTAACCACTCCTTTTATTACTATACTTTGTATTATGGAAATCTACACTTTTTGTTTTCATATAAAACTTATGAAAACAAATATGAAAACTATTCATTTTATATCAAATAAGTTTTAGAAGGCCGATGAGGGGAATCCATAGCTTAAACCCAAGGCTACCGAGATGAGATGAGAACATTGTTAGTCTTGTAACCAACCTTCGTTGTGAGAATTGGTATATGGTTTAGGAACAAATGTATGACTAAGTAAGGGGCTGTTTGACAATTTCTGAATGAATAAGTATTGAACCATTAAGAGTTTTGAATTATTAAGTGCTGAACCAGTAAGGGGTCTAAATAATTAAGAGCTAGTATATTGCTTAACTATTTAGAGGCAAATGTCTGATCAATTCAGATAATAGCTCTTAACCATTCAGACTCAGTATAATGTTTAACTATTTAGAGACAAAAATACTTAACCATTTAGAAATCTACTTATAAAACAAACACTCTAAACAATTAAATGCTGAACAATTCAAACATCTGAATCACTAAGGCTGCGTTTGGTTGGAAGGAATGGAATGGAATGAAATGGAATTAAGAAACTAGTATAATTTTCAAGTAAATTATGTTTGAGTGGGTAATGAAATGTAAAACCCAAGGGAATGCTTCATCTCAAATTCCCTTGGTTGTGGGATTTCAAATTCCCTCTCTAGGTGGAAGGATTTTGAAATCCCACAACCAAGGGAATTTGAGATGAAGCATTCTCTTGGGTTTTACATTTCATTACCACTCAAACATAATTTACTTGAAAATTATACTAGTTTCTCAATTCCATTTCATTCTATTCCATTCCATTTCTTCCAACCAAACGCAGCCTAAAAGACTAAAACATCATGCTTTCAAAATGAAGATGCAATGAATGCCACCTGAAATGTTGTGGGTATATTTACATTACCTTTTACGGCTATATGCAATGAGTATTTTTAGAAGCCTACACTTGCTATATAGAATCTGATTTGTCTCAAATGAGGTTTCTATCTTTTATAAAACATGTTTGATCATAAGTTATATGTGTTATTTCACCTAAATAAAAGCATACAAAAAATATTTTTACATGGATTTAAAAGGATTATACTACAATAAAATGCATAAAATTGTAGCAAGTATTATAAATCTTTTTATCAAAATTCTTTGTTCTGATTTTTTTATTTGATCGAATTAGTGATAATTGAAAGTTAATTAGTATTAGTTAAACAAAAAGTTAATTAACTCAAATGAAATTTTTTAAAAATTTATTATAATTAAAATAATAATGAATAATAATATATTATTATTATATTATTATTATTGTTCAATTTCTACTTAGTGTTGCATTTAACACCTCCCATATATTCACGGCACAATTCATCATCCACCAACTCCCCTCAAACCTCACCATCACTTCCCTTTCTCACTCCCAAACTTAACACTCTGATTGCAAAATCATGACCATCAAACGCCACACTTCATCCTTCAATAACATCAAGAAGACCCGTAAACGGTGGTGGAACAAGGCCCTCCATTTCTTCAAACGCAAATGCACACCACACGTCTATGCGGGCGCCAGATCTGGACCAGTGTACTGGACGGAAGGCCGACGCGGGTCTTCCGCCCAGTACCACCGCACGGCCACTAGCGGGCCGTGGTCCAGACCGATAGCCGGAACAATAACTACTACACGAAAAGGTGATGCTAATATACCATACGTTCGTCTCAGTGAACTTAACATGGATCAAACTCACAAGATTTCAGCCTCCCCCATGCCCATTTATTTTGTCACTTAAATTCATGCATTCAAAAAACATTCTCTTTAGATTAATATCATTTCTTGTTTTTACACTGGTTCTTAAACGTCACCCATTCTTGATTTCTTGTTACTTTAATTAAATATTATCGTTCTTGTTATTAAATCATTAAACTTTATCTCTATATAATTTTTTTACTATGCTTAGCGTAGAGTGGCATGTTTAACCATGTCATTGGATGAATTATTAAGGGGTTTGTTATATGTATACCATATTTACTTTTATTTTTTTTATTGCTCTCTATACATATATATAAATACAAGGATAAAAATACAGACAAAAGGGTGTCTTAATAACAAAAATAGGTGTTTGTATAAGGGGTTTGTTATAGGTGCGCTCTATTTATTTTTATAATCTCTCTCTCTCTCTATACATACATATAAACACATAAAGAAAGATAAAGACAATAAAATATTTCAATAATAAAAATAAATGTTTGTATAATACAACCCTTATTGTATAATCTAACCCATTATTAATTATTGGGAGAAGTGATAGATACTATCCGTTGGATTTCACTGTAGCTATTTGACTCTACATGAATTAATAGTCAGCATCACTTTGATGGAATTTGACATTTGTGTTCGTTAATTTGTACCGTTACTAAGTAACATGTTCAATTATTGGGAAAGTAGGTACGTTGTGGGGAATGGTCTTATCCTATGTTGTACTATTATCAGAACATGAGATTGTTTTGCAACGACGATGCTTGTCTCGAATGAAGACGAATAAATCTTATGGATTATATTTCTTTTAGTTGTGTTAGATACGTAGATCATACATTTTAAACTCGTACTCTCATGCGGTTTTAGTCTCTGATTTGCCTAAAGAACCATTTAAGTTTAAATTTAACTTTTTTAAAGCCAGAATTTAATGTTGTTCATTTATTCTGTTAACCTTTTATTAGTAGGCTTTTTTTTTTTGAACGGCTGGTTAGTGGTTATTAGTTAGTATCACCAAGTTAGTAATATTCGTCAATGCCAAGGTTTGAACCTTGTACCTTCAAGAGAGGCAAAGCCTTCCACCTCCCCCTTAACCACTAGGCCAAGAGATCATTGGTTTTATTAGTAGGCTAAATGCTAAAATACTCATGTTGTCAGAAAAAGATAAAAACAATATATTAAAAAGAAATTTTTTTTTTTTTAAATTACAAAATCAAAACCACCCACGCTTTCTTTACTCTTGTATGTGTGAAACCAATTTAAACTAGTTGCTTTTAATTAATAATCTCCAATTGCAATTAAAATCATTTCCATGTATATAAAAAATCATGATTTAATAATCTTAAATTTTTTATAGCATTTTGTTTTTTAAATTGATTTAACTTTACTGTAACCTTTTCACTAATTCCGCCGCAAATCATTATTAGCTTTCTAGCCTTTTGGATCGAGCCTGTACAACTGTGGCCTGCGATTTTTTTTCTTTCTGTTGAATCTTAATTCAGCATTGATCTCAACTAGTAGGTTATCTCTTCGGCTTTACATTCTGAAACATAGATATAGAAAACCATTGCATAGATATTTTTGAAATTCAAGAAAACATTAAGTTTTTATGAAATTCAGTCTTAAGAAACTTAAAAGTAAAAAAAGTTATAATATATTATATTCGAACCATATAAAATAACATATCTAAAATTTATAAAGATGTATTTAATATATAAAAGTAACTAGCTATAGTAAACCCGTGTATTACACGGGTTTAACTAATAAAATATTAAACATAATAAAACTATTTTGTTTCAAAACAAATCATATTCAAAATTAAAAAAAAAATTCTTATTATAATATTTAATTTTAATTATTTTTGGTTTATAAAAAAATTACTTTTTAAAAACATTAATTTTAAAAAAGTTTGATGTTTTATAAAAATTTATTTTTTGGAAATAATATCAATAAAAAGATTTTTTTCTTAATTTATTAAAAAACTGTTTTTATTCTAAAAAGGGTTAAATAATATTATTGGTAATTAAGGTAATAATTTAATTTGAGAGAGAAGCGGGAAAATTTTGATGAGATGAAATGTGGTGCTGACACGTGTCACCCTAAGTTACCCTTTTATTAGAGTAGAAAGATTACAAATAAATAGTAATTACGTAATAAATAAAATGATAATTATAGAAATAATAAAAATAAAATTACTATAAAAATATTAATAGTAAAAGAGAGATTAACGAACAAAATTCCAAAACAACCGACATAGAAAGAGTAAAATCAAGAACTCATGCTAGTTCTGATAGTGAAGTGGAGGCATTAAAATTTAAAACCATTAACTAAAGCCTTCATTTATAATTAGTTTGCCTTTTAAATGTTAAAAATAAAATAAGATAACAAAAATAATTGTTCCTGTTCATTAAAGTTTAACTTTTTATATGTATATTGTAATAAGGTTATATATAAATTTAAATAACAAATAAATGAAAAATGAATTTATCCACAAAAACCTCATACCAGTTTTTCTTTTGAACAATATTTTACTCTTAAATATCATCCCAACTTTACATTTATTATGAACTGAACCCATATCATATTTGTGTGGTAGTGATAATCAATGCCACTAGGTTATATGGTCACGAACACTACAATCCAGATAAGCCTTCCAAACTTGTACTACGTTGGCTGCGAAAATGTCTACAAACAAACATTCTTATCAATTCAACGGGATGACATTTTTTTCACTTCGATCTAATGCACAAATAATCGTCTTTGTTTCTAAGCTTAGATCGTGCAGAAACATAAATTAAAAGAATTAGTTGCAATAATAAATTTATTTAAAACTGATTGAGAGGAAATAAGGAACAGAAGTAACTCATTATGGTTCTCATAAACATGGTAGTGATTTTAATTGAATTTGGAGATTCTAAAACACAATTTTTTATTAGTTTTGTATTTAAGCTTGTCTACCTAACACATCATATTTATTTTTCCCATATACAATCATATAATTCAGACATATTTTTTTTCCAGAATGAATTTGAATCAAGAAAGATAACATAAAAGAAAAATAGATAATGTATGTATAGGTGAAAAATACATTTTAATTAAGAGGCTCAAGTATTTGAGAACGATGAAATACATTTGAAAACCATAAGATTTGTACAAAATTTGAAAACCATAAGGTCTACCAATAAAAAGATCCACCGGAAACCTATTTAATTTCCACCGTCAATGCTACTTCATATTTCATTCTAGGTTGATAAAAGAAATTTGTTTCTTTAATTAATGACTTTTATACATATCTTATACTTAAATTACATGGTCATTCTATTATTCAACTATTTTTAATTTTCTAATTTTAAATTTTATTTTGGCATTTGCAACTAGTATTTTTCATATAAATTTGATTAATTATGTACTGTATTATACTTTTCAAAATATCCGATCTTTTATCTTAGTAATTTGTATTTTAATTTATAGATAATGTATCAAAATTTTATGTAATTTAAATTTTTTAACAGTTTTGAGTTTTGATATATGTTTAACCAATTCAATCAATATTACAAGTGCACAGATGAAAGTATAAAGCACATTTAATTACTAGTTTAGTTACCAGTATGATTGCTAATGTGAAATTAATTCATTTGGTAAATACTTTCTCTCTTAGAGAGAACATCTTAATTGACTTTAAACCTAAACGTGATTTAAACTAATTTAAAGTAATTTAAGAGTATGAGTAGTAAAGATGTACTACTTAAAAAAAGTTATTAGTATGATTGATGGATCTGGTTTTAAAAAAACATATTCAAGTTCATCATAGATGATGTGTCATGTGTGAAAGAAAAAGTCAAAGAGATGGACCAATTGGGTTGACCGGTCCCAAATTCCCAATGGTCTTTACAGGCCCAATACTTTGTAACGAATTGACGGGCAAATCTAAATGGGGTTCACTTTTTTGGATTTCTATGTCAGACTAATCATCGACGCGTAGAGGTCGGTTGTTAAAGAGGAAACGGTTTTTTAATTGAACCAAACTGATTTTCAAACAGTTTTCGTAACAAGTTAGGAACCGGCTTTGTAACCAGGTAAATTGATTGTCGCTCACTTAACTAGAGCTGGATAAAAACATTGGTTTCTAACTTAAGAACCAGGTTGATTTTAAAACCGGGTTAAAGAGAAAAAGAGAGGAAGGGGGGGGGGGGGGGGTTGAAGCGCTAATTTAAGATTGATTTCATGTATATTTTAATTTCTCATTTGTTATCAAATTATCGTAAATTACCTATATGTCTTGATGACATTAAAATCACCGACATGTTAAAATTAATTTTAATATTATAATTTGTCTTGTTACAAAGGAGGCTAGATTAATTGTAACCTAAGTCCTTCACTCTTGGTCCTAATATTAATTGATGAACTACGTTCACACCGAGAAGCAGATTTTAGCTTCCAATTACTCAAAACTTTGGGGGTATTAATGTACAGTACCCAATATATATCTTTTAGTTATTTTTAGCCATTATTCTTTGAGTTATATTATTCGTTTCCTTCTAATCATGAAATCAAGTATATATCATCAAATTGCGATTTTCCAAATCCAAATACCAAAAAAACACATTAATTAAGGACTCGATATTCAAACAATGACCATAAAAATAAAAAAGATAAAAATGAATTCATATCAACCTAGTCAACATATCAAGAACTAGTATCCCAAACTAATTGTAAAACGAATATCAGAAATACTATATCGTATGTGTACCAAAATCAATAATAATCTATAGCGTCAATGCAGTAGACCTACACATCGGACAAACATTCTTCGATAACAACCAACGCTTGATGCATTTGGCATGAAATTGATGCCCGCATTCGAGTATTCCCATCTCCTCCTTCTTTTCATACTCACACAAACAAATGCAACAACTATCATTCACTTCTTCACAATTTTCTGCCCTCTTTCCTTCAGTTGTGTACACATGTAGACGCTCGGAGATCCCTTCCTCTGATAAACCCGAACCACCACTTGTACTCGCGTTTACTCTTCGTTGTAATTCAGGATCAACCTCTAACTCGTCCATGATCAGACTTTCTTCTAGAAAAGCATCGAACAAATGATCCCAAGAGTACTGAGATGTATCCAAGAATGAGGATGCTTCTGGTCTAGTACGATAAGGTGCGTATGGATCAATGGGTGTATAGTATAAATACTGCATAGGTGGTTGATTCAAGCTTATGGTATGTGGAGGGTATGTGTTGCAGGTGAAGTAATTAACAGGAATCATGAATTGATCATACACCGGGGATATAGGAAAACCATAGGCGTAATAAGGTTGTTGTTGTTGCACATTGGTGTGGTGATGATAATAATATGGATTCATCTTCTTAATAATTTCAACAAGGTGAAGAAGAAAAAGAAACCGGTATATATGATCACCTTGAAACAATGCTACTTAAACCGAGAGAAATTGCATGTGTATGGCGTAATAATAACGAGAGATGTATGAGTAGATGGTGCTCTTATATATAGTTAATTAGTGATAAGGTGACTTGTACTACAAGGTTGAAGGAGATAATATTCATGTGTATATATCCAGTGATTTTATTTCCTAACTAGATTTATATCATTTTTTATGTAGGATTAAATTTACACTAGATTCTCTCCTTCTATCTCAATCTTCTTATTATGATTGCACAAAATCTAAAAAATATATCTTCTTATCTGAAGTTTTCATACATTTGAAAAGAC
This sequence comes from Flaveria robusta, assembly GCA_025506415.1. Taxonomy (NCBI): domain Eukaryota; kingdom Viridiplantae; phylum Streptophyta; class Magnoliopsida; order Asterales; family Asteraceae; genus Flaveria; species Flaveria robusta. The sequence continues at coordinate 5,957,561 of CM046460.1, read as the reverse complement.
GCATCATGCATATAATTTATTTAAACATTTAAAATTATTTTAGTATCTATTTTATTGCTACTTCAATTCATATTTCGTTCTACGTAGATACGTAGATCATACATTTTAAACTCGTACTCTCATGCGGTTTTAGTCTCTGATTTGCCTAAAGAACCATTTAAGTTTAAATTTAATTTTTTTAAAGCCAGAAAGTTAATGGTGTTCATTTATTTTGTTAACCTTTTATTAGTAGGCTAAATGCTAAAATACTCATGTTGTCAGAAAAAGATAAGAACAACATATTAAAAAGAAATTATTATTTTTTTTAAATTACAAAATCAAAACCACCCACGCTTTCTCTACTTTTGTATATGTGAAACCAATTTAAACTACTTGCTTTTAATTAATAATCTCCAATTGCAATTAAAATCATTTCCATGTTTATAAAAAATCATAATTTAATAATCTTAAAATTTTATAGCATTTTGTTTTTTAAATTGATTTAACATTACTGTAACATTTTCACTAAAATTCCGCCGCAAATCATTATTAGCTTTCTAGCCTTTTGGATCGAGCTTGTACAACTGTGGCTTGCGATTTTCTTTTTCTTTTTTTTTTTAATCCTTTCTGTTGAATCTTAATTCAGCATTGATCTCAACTAGTAGGTTATGAACGCAAGTTGTAGTTCTTCGGCTTTACATTTTGAAACATAGATATAGAAAACCATTGCAAAGATATTTTTGAAATTCAAGAAAACATTAAGTTTTTATGAAATTGAGTCATAAGAAACTTAAAAGTAAAAAAAGTTATAATATATAATATTCGAACCATATAAAATAACATATTTAAATTTTATAAAGATGTAATTAATATTAATATATATTATATACAAGTAATTACAAATAAATAGTAATTACGTAATAAATTAAATGATTATTATAGAAATAATAAAAATAAAATAACAACAAAAATATTAATAGTAAAAGAGAGATTAACGAACAAAATTCCAAAACAACCGACATAGAAAGAGTAAAATCAAGAACTCATGCTAGTTCTGATAGGGAAGTGGAGGCATTAAAACCATTAACTAGAGCCTTCATTTTTAATTAGTTTGCCTTTTAAATGTTAAAAATAAAATAAGGTAACAAAAATAATTGTTCCTGTTCATTAAAGTTTAACTTTTTATATGAAACTAGGCTTTTAACCCGCCGCGTGTTGCGTCGGTGCAATTCGCAGTGTAATAAAGTATAAACTACAATCGACCCGACTCGTTTCAACTTTACATGTGTTATTTATAAACTACAATCGACCCGATTCGTTTTAACTTTACTCGTTTCAAAATCAAAATTACTCTTAAATATCATCCAACTTTACATTTATTATGAACTGAACCCCTATCATATTTGTGAGGTAGTGATAATCAATGCCACTAGGTTATACGGTTACAAACACTACAATCCAGATAAGCCTGCAAAACTTGTACTATGTTGGCCGTGAAAATGTCTACAAACAAACATTCTTATCAATTCAATGAGATGACATTTTTTTCACTTCGATCTAATGCACAAATAATCGTCTTTGTTTTTAAGCTTAGATCGTGCGGAAACAGAAATTAAAAGAATTAGTTGCAATAGGAAAATGGATAATAAATTTATTTAAAACTAATGGAGAGGAAGTAAGGAACAGAAGTAACACATTATGGTTTTCATAAACATGGTAGTGATTTTAATTGAATTTGGAGATTTTAAAACATAATTTTTTATTAGTTTTGTATTTAAGCTTGTCTACCTAACAACATCATAATTAATTTTCCCATATACAATCATATAATTCGGACATGTTTTTTTTTTTCAAAATGAAATTGAATCAAGAAAACATAAAATAAAAATAGATAATGTATGTATCGGTGAAAAATACATGTTAATTAAGAGGCTCAAGTATTTGAGAACGATGAAAAACATTTGAAAACCATAAGGTTTGTACAAAATTTGAAAACCATAGGGTTTACCAACAAAAAGAATTAAAGATCCACCGGAAACCTATTATCCACTATCAACGTCTAAAATGTCTAGCCTGAAAGATCACCTGAAATCTTATCTTTAACATTTACGATGATTTACCATTGAAATATTTGTCGGAAATTATATGTACCAATTAAAGATGTTTGAAAAGCACGACGGAAATCTTGTGTGTAATCTTATTACGTAGTTAATCACTCAGTAATACGTCACTAATCATCCTTAGATATGTCCGTCGGTAAAAATCTTCTTTTATATCATAGGCTTTTCGTGCGTAATATGCTGATAATTCGTTTTTTATTATTTCGTTGCCGATGCTCTAACATGAAGTATTTGGATGCAATTGCATTTGGCCTCTTTTCCCAAAGCTGCAGGCCACATTTCTTGAAGTTATATATTTGTCCTTTGGTTGAGAGCACATTCTTAATTGAACTTATATAACCTTAACCAAAGTGGCTCAAGGTTCACACTCAACAATATGGAGGGGATACAACACAAGACCATAAGTGTCAATGGGCTCAACATCCACATAGCCGAAAAGGGTCAAGGTCCGTTAGCCTTGTTCCTCCACGGTTTCCCTGAGCTATGGTACTCTTGGCGCCACCAGATCGTCTATTTAGCTGATCATGGTTACCGAGCTGTAGCACCTGACCTTCGTGGCTATGGTGACACAACAGGTGCACCGGTGGATGATCACACCAAGTTCACAATTTACCATTTGGTGGGCGACTTGATTGGGCTTCTTGATGCCATCACAAGCGAAGGCGAAAAGGTGTTTGTTGTAGGTCATGATTGGGGTGCATTAATTGCGTGGCATTTGTGCATGTTTAGGCCCGATAGAGTCAAAGCTTTAGTGAATCTAAGCGTGCCGTTTATCCCATGGAACCCAATGGGAGACTTGGTCGGGATGTTGCAAGCCGCATATGGTGAGGATCACTACATAGTCAGATTTCAGGTAAAATTAACTTATAAAGTCTACATATGCATATACCAATGTGAATACATATACTCCAATTTAATCTATTTCCTTTTTTTAGTATCTATTGATTACTTTTTACATATATGTGCGTAGAAACCTGGAGAAATTGAAGCTGAATTAGCTCGAATGGACGCTAAAACAATTGTGAAAAAGTTCTTGACATTTCGTGAACCTGGACCACTCTTTTTCCCTAAAGGAAAAGGATTCAAACATTCCCCTGATGATGCCATAGTTTCCTTGCCACCATGGTTGTCAGAAGAAGATGTCGAATACTTTGCTAGCAAACTCGAGAAGGCTGGCATTACTGGTGGAGTTAACTACTATCGGGCTGCTTTTTTGTAAGTTTTAATACGGATGCACTATACATTATGCATACGCAAGAATCCTTGGTTAGAGTTATTTTTTTGATTGTGAATATACAGGAACTGGGAACTAAGTGCACCCTGGAGTGGCGCGAAAGTGACCGTGCCAACAAAATTTATCATTGGTGACCAGGACTTGGTGTACTATATGCCGGGCATGAAAGACTACATACACAATGGCGCGTTTCATAAGGATGTTCCATTGTTGGAGGAAGTTGTGGTGATGGAAGGTGTAGCTCACTTTATTAACCAAGAGAAGCCTGATGAGATCAACAAGCATTTAATCAAGTTTCTAAGGAAATTTTGATTTCCATTACCAAACCATACATGCAAAGTGTGTGTCTTTCAGTTGTTGGGAACTAATAATTGGTTTTTTTTGGCCAAATGACTCTTTTATTTCAACTAAGTGTGTTCTATATTGGCAGTCGTTATGATGAAAAGCTTGAGAAGAGACCAAGATTCAAGCCTATAATTTGATTACTTATGAAGAAATAACACAATAGATGATCAGAAAATTGGTGGTTATGCATTCTTGCAGGTTGTCAATGCTCGAATTTTTTTTGGGTTTTCGGGTTGTTATTAGCCGGTGTAGCGAGGTTGTGGATCATCTTGTTGGTGTATTTGTGTTCAATTTTTGTTTGTGTGGCTCTTTTGATAGTTTTTTTTGCTAATGTATTGTTCGTTTGTATGGGGTTATGCTAGTTCCTAGCTCGCTAGGTTTTATTTCTATAAAATCTATTGTTGTCGTTAACAAAAAATTGTGTTTGTTATAATCATTTATCAATATACAAAATCTCCTGTATTTATGTTTATTTTCATAATTTTAGATGCTCGTATTCCATTAGCATAATTTTTTTAATAACAATTTTCCATCATAATTATGTCTAACCTTACACTTGTAAGAATTTATGCTCATACCACTTTTGTAAGAGACAACACCAATTTAATGTTACACTTACAAGAATTTAAACTCATATTATTTTCGTAAAAAAGAATACCAATACCATTGGACCTCAAGACCATGGGTGTTCCATTATCGTAATTTTTTTTCTGAACAACATCGTATATAATGGACGTACCATTTAAATACAAGTTAATTCATGGCTATTATTGTTATATTTATTAAAATTTAAGCTTCCATGAAATTTTATTAATGACATGGATCTATTTAATTGTTTAAAGTCAAAACATATTTAGTGTGTTCTAATTTATATATAAACATTTTAATAGAGATAAAATGTGACTTATTCTTAATATTAGTTAATCTTTAATTCTTTGGAAGGACAATTGAAGTGGTAAGGCAACTTCTTTTATACTAAACATTAAGGGGACGCTTGGTTTATAAAATTTTTAGAAATTGGAATTGGAAATTTTTTTTATCCAAAATCCTGTTTTTGTTGGATGGAATTAGAATTAGAAAATTTTCTCTTATTTATTGGAATTCACATTCCTTTCACTTAACTATGAAATGTTTAACAATCCAATGTAATGTTTAAAATTCAAATTCAAATTTCACTCAAAATTGACCAACCAAACATGTTATTAACTTTAACAACATTCCAATTTCAATTACATTTACAAGCCGTTTAAAAAATAATTATAACTAAATGAAAAGGAAGTTTACCATTAATAATATCTATACTATGATGCTCTGTTTATTGTGTCATTATTTGTCATTAATTAATGTCGTATACTATTTTGTTTGTTATCAATATTATATGATAAATGAACGTAGATTGTTAATGTGAAGCTAAATTAATCTGTTAGAGGTTTTGCTTTTAAATTTAGTACCTGAAAACAAGATGGAAGGGATAGAGCACAAGACCATAGGTGTCAATGGGCTCAACATCCATGTAGCCGAAAAGGGCGAAGGTCCATTAGTCCTGTTCATTCATGGATTCCCAGGGCTATGGTACTCCTGGCGTCACCAGATTGTGTATTTAGCGGATCATGGTTACCGAGCCGTGGCACCAGACCTTCGTGGCTATGGTCAGACTACGGGTGCACCGATGAATGATCATACCAAGTTCACCATTCCCCATGTGGTTGGCGATCTGATTGGGCTTCTTGATGCCATCACAAACGAAGGTGAAAAGGTTTTTGTTGTGGGTCATGACTGGGGTGCGTTTATTGCTTGGAACCTGTGCTTGTTTCGCCCTGATAGAGTCAAAGCTTTGGTTAGCCTTAGCGTCCCATTTATCCCCTGGAACCCAAGTGGAGATATGGTTGAGATGCTAAGACGTGAGTATGGAGATGATCACTACATGACTAGATTTCAGGTATGGGTTATTATTCTCTTATGCACACATCAAGTTCATAACGAGGGGATTCATGCATCAAATTTGCCCTTTTAGCTCTTATCTTATCATATAATTTATCTTGTGATTAATAATATTTATTTACGGGATTCTTGTAGAAACCAGGTGAAATCGAAGATGAGTTTGGTAAAATGAGTTATCAAACTTTTATGAAAAAAATCTTGACATTACGAGACCCCGGGCCTCTTTTCTTCCCTAAAGGTAAAGGATTTCTGCATTCTCCACCCGGGGAACCCGTGACCTTGCCACCATGGTTGTCGGAAGAGGATATCGAGTACTTTGCTAGCCAACACGAGAAGGCCGGAATCACTGGTGGAATTAACTATTATCGAGCTCTTCATTTGTACGTATCACGTTAAATGAAAAATATATACACATATATATATATATTTTATTTTATTTTGGTTTATATGACTATAGGAGTTGGGAACTAACTTCGCCATGGAGGGGTGCTAAAGTTATGGTGCCAACAAAATATGTGGTCGGAGACCTAGACGTCGCGTATCATATGCCAGGTGTCAGGGACTACATCGCGGGTGGAGGGTTTAAGAAGGATGTTCCATTGTTGGAGGAAGTCGTGGTGATGGAAGGTGTAGCACACTTCATCAACCAAGAGAAGCCCGATGAGATCAACAAACACATAATCGAGTTTATACAAAAGTTCTAATTTCTGTTTTCACATGCTTATATGTGTCGTTTGGTGAAATAAGTCACTCGTGTTTATTGACATTGATTGTGCGTTTTGTAGATGTTTATCATTACTTATGGAGCTATTTGATCTTTGGGTTGTTGAGTGATACGGAGTAGAGAGTTAGTAATTTATTAATTTATATATAATTTGGTGTGTTACGTAAAAACTTTTTCCAACTAAAATTCTTTTAAAAACTAGATTTGAGGCCGCGCTTTGCGCTAGTCTCATTGGTATTTGATTTTTTTTATAGGATTGTGATTCGTGCAAGATGTGAGTATGAAAACTTTATTAAATAATGGCAGAGTGAACGTTTTAAAAGAAATCGTTTTAACAATAGTGAACAATAATAAAAATCAGCGTAAGCGAAACCATTAAAAAAAACAAACAGTTTATAAAAAATAAAAATAAAAAAAATTAACTTTTTAATTAAAAAGATTAAGAAAACATTTAAAAAAAAACCAATAAGACCGCTGAAAAGAAGAGAATGGGGATCGAATCCAAATGGGTATCTTCACCCTAAAGAGCATAATCAACTCCTCCAAGAATCAAGATTAATAAACCTTATGACAATTATTGTCTATAAAATTATAATAAATCACTAACAAAATACTTACTTGTTTATCAATGAACATACTATATTGTAACAAACCAAAGCCATCGGTAAGGCTTGAATTATTTTAATAATTTTTAGATTTATTAAAAAGATATTTAAGTACATGAATGTGACAGCAAAACTCCAATCAAATTTATAAAATTTTTCATGTCCGCTCCATTCTCTGATTCTTTATCTTTTGTTTTGGACTTCAAACCAACATTTCAATCTAGTTTATTGTATTTAAATCTTAAATCTATAAAATTGTTATTGTTAATAAAGCAGAGAAAGAGAGAGAGGGAAATGATTCAAGTTCACGAAGAAACTATTGCCAGTGACGCCCTTGTTCTTTACTCTGAACATCCTTCAGACCAATAAATCCTTTATTCTTCCTCATCTTCATACTTGTAGAGCCGACCATGAAAAATTATATATATATAATGTTATTCCGATTTTATGTTGGATGAACACCTTTTCAAATTAAGTTATTTAATATTTAATTATGTTGATGGCCATTGGAACAATAAAGAAAGTAGAATTAAATATTTTGATGGGCCATATAAATATTATTGAGTTGTATTAAGTATTATGGAAAATCCTTTGTTATATTTCTTTTTTTTTTCCTTGGCATTACTTTTTATATTTTATTCTAGAATTTTAAGCTAGGCAACCTCATGTCTAAACACATTAATTTACAACTTCTTTGTTTATAAAACCACCTGGCTTTCCACACCTTGATGCTATATTTTTCATTAAGTTTAGTTTATTTAACATAAATCACTAGTGATAGTTATATAACATAATTGACCTTCTATTCATTTTTTAATGGTGATTTTATTAAAATAAAAACTCAAAGAAGCATACCAAGTTATTTATGATATGTTGGTTAGGCACCAGTCACCTTTAATTTATTGCATGGACAGTTTAGTTCCAATTTGTATGAGCATTTTTGCCTAAATGATTTTACTTTAAACTAACAACTGAATGGATACCACCAGGGCACAACAAGTGGTTGTAAGTTGTAACTTTCCTCAACTCTTTATTTTCTTCAAAAATCCAAAATGTTGGTAACACTCTCATAAACTCTCTAAACTTTCAAACGTTTTTAAAAAATTAATTAATTAAAATCATAAATAATTTATTTTTAACTATCTGTTGTGATTAAAATAAAAATTCATTAATTACAAATAAAATTACCTCATTAATTAAAAAAAGGAAAAAAACAAGGACAAAATACTTCAATAAATTAAAGAAATAAAAACTAATCAAAACTCTTTTTCCTAACGTTATGCTCTTTCACAATTCCGTGATACCACAACATTCTAAATCGTCCGATAAAAGAAATTCAAGTTCATTTGTTTTTGTTGTTCACTGATCCAAGGCTTTTTGTTGTTTCCTCATAATCCAACCTGAACTTTATTTTCCTCTTGCATAAGATGAAACTTTTCATCCCTAAGTCGACTTCTATGGGGGGTTTCGACTTTAAAAAAAGTGTTGAACTTTGTAACCATGTTTACTACTTAATAATACTTCTTGTGATGATGATGACGACAAAGTCATCGAAACAAACGTAAAAGCTAACAAAGCTGATTCAATGTTTTGAATATTGTTGTAAACAAACCTAGCTGAGCTGACCTGACTCGTTTATGTTAACGAGCCCAAAATGTGAGCTCGGGCGCTGCTAGTTTATATACGAGCCAAGCCGAGCCGTCTCACGAGCCAACTTGTTTATTTGGAAAAATAACTTTTGCTGTTTCATACAAATATTCATATATAAAAAAATATAATATTTTTTTTCTTAACTCGTTGAAACAATGATACGATTTTGGTATCTCGTAAATTATGATCAACCTCTATATTTTATACGTACGTTTTCTATTATAATATATAAAATTAACTATTTGTTATTTATTTATTTAAATAATATAGTATAATTTTGGTTTATAATTTATCAAAATTATAATTTAGTAATTAATTTAAACAAGCCAGCCAGCAAGTCAATGTGCCAGCTAACGAGCGAACCACGAGTCGAGTTGATCTTGGCTTGAGCTCAGTTCATATACAAATCGAACCGAGCGGCTTGGCTAGTTACAAACCAAGCTTTTCGAACGAGCTATGAACTGCAAGCTTTTTGAACAACTCTAGTTTTAAATTTTTTATAGTTTTCTTTTTTTTTATTTTCACAACTTTTATATTATAATCTTTCTAATTTAATAAAAAAATATTTATGGTGGACGCTTGGCATCACCATTTTCATTTTTATCAAAATATTCCCGCTTCTCTCTTTTATTAAATATTTACATTAATTACTAATAATATTATTTAATTGATTTAGATCTAAATTAGTTTTATAAGTAAATTAAGAAATATATCTTTTTATTAGTGTTATTCCTAAGAAAATAAATTTTATAAAATAAAAAACTTTTCAAAAACACCAAACTTTTTAAATATATTTTTTTATAACGGTTTGTCTTGAAACAAAATGTTTAATTTATTTTTGGGAAAAAAACAAAGAAAGGTTTTAAAATAAAAGTTTAAAAAGTTAATATAATTTTTTTATTACTTATAGTTCTTAATCATATCTTATATTAGAATATAGTTTAATTATTTAAAATTTTTATTTTAAAAAATATTTTATTTGATCAACCCGTGTAATACACGAGTTGACTAAAGCTAGTGTTTTATAAATTTAAATTTTTACATAGTTCTTTTAATTAATGTATTTTTCCATTGCGAAATACTTTTTTTTACATAAAATTCTGAATATTATCAAGGATCTCACCGCAACTTTCATTTGTTTTATTTTTATTTTATTTAAGTTTAAAAGTTTTTATATGTTATTATACAATTATTTGTACATGCACACTGTCTATTGATTTTTAACTCATTGGTTTTTTTTGATAGATTTCATACACTTAGCTCGCTATTAAAAAACTTGATGGTTTCCGAGGAAACCTTCCGACTGAAGAAATTTTGTTGCAAGTTGAGACATATTTATGACATTTTCTCACGAAAACGAAAAACCTAATTTTGCTTTAAGTTTGCATCAACGAAGCGACACAACATAAAAGTTAGATCTTGTTAGAAAAACGTCACATTTTCCTGACACGCATCTACCAGTAATTGTTAAAGTTTTTCATATTTCTTTTCCGCAATAATTATCTTCCAAACCATGTGACAAATTTGGTGGGTCATATTACTCAATTTGTGGTTTGGTATGAGACTGATTGAGGTTTAATCAACGTCTATTATTATGTTACGGTGTTACTCTTATGATATTCTTGTTATGCTTATGTTGTAGCATAATCATCACTTAAGTATAATATATATATGCATGAATCAAATGGAGCTCATAATTCAAACTTAAGAAGATGGAGGGGATACAACACAAAGACCATACATGTCAATGGGCTCAACATCCACATAGCAGAAAAGGGTGAAGGTCCATTAGTCTTGTTCATTCACGGATTCCCCGAGCTATGGTACTCCTGGCGTCACCAGATTGTGTATTTAGCGGATCATGGTTACCGAACCGTGGCACCAGACCTTCGTGGCTATGGTCAGACTACGGGTGCACCAATCAACGATCATACCAAGTTCACCATTCCCCATTTGGTGGGCGACTTGATTGGGCTTCTTGATGCCATCACAAACGAAGGTGAAAAGGTTTTTGTTGTGGGTCATGACTGGGGCGCGCTTATTGCTTGGAACCTATGCTTGTTTCGGCCCGATAGAGTCAAAGCTTTGGTTAACCTTAGTGTCACCTTCGTTCCCTGGAACCCAAAGGGGGATGTGGCCGAGGTGCTAAGACGTGAGTATGGAGATGATCACTACATGACTCGATTTCAGGTATGAGTTATTATTTTAGGAAAAAAGTTACGGTACAAAGTGTTTTTTTTGTGCGAAGCATACGAAGTTATCACGCAAAAATGAAGGTTACGAATGGAATTATAACGCAAGTGTAAGAATTAATCAAAAAGATGGAATTATCACACAAAGGTAGAATTATCACGCAAGAAGATATTCTTGCGTAATAATTCCATCTCTGTATGATATTTACACGCTAGTGTAATTCGTCTTGCGTAATTATCACTTTGTTATTGCGTGATAATTCCACCTCAAAACTTCGTACGCTTAGCACGAAAAAAACATTTTGTATAGTAACTGTCCCTTTATTTTTTTTTCATATTATTTATTGAATCTTTAAAGTAACTTTGGTTTCTTGTGATTCATCATGTGTATTTATGTATAAATGTGGTAGGACTCTGGAGCTTCGATCCTCACCCCATGTAAACACGTTGGGTAGCCAACTCACAATGAGGATCTGGAGCCCAGACCTGGGTTTGTAGCATAACGTGACGTTGGGTTACTGATAATATTATAAACCTCATGCCTTATCTGTGGGTAAACCCATGAGCCGCATTACATCCTATGGATTTCTGGGGCAGGATGCTAGAAACTAGTTGATGAATCTATTAATACTTAATTTTTCTATTTATCGGTGTAGAAACTTGATGAAATTGAAGCAGAGTTTGCTCAAATGAGTTACAATACTTTTATAAAAAAGATTTTGACATTAAGAGATCCAGGACCACTTTTATTCCCTAAAGGTAAAGGATTTCGACATTCTCCACCCGGGGCACCCGTGACCTTGCCACCATGGTTGTCGGAAGAAGATATCGAGTACTTTGCTAGCCAGCACGAGAAGGCCGGAATCACTGGTGGAATCAACTATTATCGAGCTCTTCATTTGTAAGTAACACATTAAAAAATGAAAAGTAACACATTAAATAAATCATACGCGGAGAAATCCCGAAAAAAGGATTTTCCGTACAAAGCAGAGGAAGAAATGAATAATAGATGAGGGGTATATGTGTAATTAAAAGTTTGTTTAGACTTTAGAGGCATCGTTAATAGTTTGGACGCAACATTTATTTGTATTTTAGACGTGCCACTATAATCAACTATAAATGAATGTTTTCTTTCAAAAGAAGTTGATTCTTTTCAAAATTGGCATCCAGCACTCAAATTAAAAATAATGAAATTCTTGATTTTATGTTATGTTTTCGTTTAAAAGATAATTAAGATTATACATTTAACTACATTTAACTCAAATTCTATATATACACACACGTGTACACAAAAGAAATGGCTCTTTTATAACAATCTTTAATTCGTTTAATGATATATTTGATTTTGGTTATATGATGATAGAAGTTGGGAACTCACTTCAGCATGGAAGGGTGCTAAAGTTATGGTGCCAACAAAATTTATCATCGGAGACCTTGACCTCACCTATCATTGGCCAGGTGTGAGGGACTATATAAACGGTGATGGATTTAAGAAGAATGTTACATTGTTGGAGGAAGTCGTGGTGATGGAAGGTGTGGCGCACTTCATCAATCAAGAGAAGCCTGATGAGATCAACAAACACATAATCGAGTTTATACAAAAATTCTAATGTTTGTTCTGAAATGAAGTTAATTTCTGCTATCATGATATCTTGCACTTGGTAAAAAATAAGAGACTATGTTTCTTGAATATGTAGTGTGTTTTGTAGTTATTTATGATTTATAGACCTACTTGATTTTTGAGTTTTTGATCGATTTGTAGTAGAGAAAAATCCTTTGCACACATTTATCCTTGACTCATACAATGTAGATGTCATGTACATTTCTCCTTGCCAAACGTAATAATTTCTTAGACAATATATATGTGTTTATATATGTTAGTTTGCTGAGATACATATATATGTCACCGAAGCTCACGCGCTCTTATAAACTACATAAGTATATACAAATTTGGTAAACTATATAATCACATTAAAAATTAATTTTAGTCTTTTATTGTAATCAGAATCATTAAGTCGTAATTATATTTATAATATAAACGAAGTCTTAAAATACAATGATTGTATATAGAATAATAATAATATTATTATTAGTAACATTAAATAATGGTAGTAAGAATTTGCTACTTTTGATTATATTAGCATACTTTAGGTTAGTGAAATACTTGTTAACCCAAAAACATGAACAAATACACTTTGGTCGTAATTTAATTTTAATACATATGGTTTGTGTTAACATTGTTTATTTTTATCGGTTATTATTTATAACTTATTAACCTATATATTTAAAGACTAAAGTGAAGAAGCAGTAGATTTTTTGATTTTTAGGTTTTGGCCACTAGATATTTACACTTTGCTTCTCACATGTTTTTATATGTAGCCAGAAGAAGACAGCATATAGAGAGAGAAAGAGTGAAACGGTCGTTGGTGTCGCCGGAGACCGCCGAGTCGTGGCCGCTCCGGCTTGGCTATCGTCTTCTCGCCTCCTCTGTGGGCGGCAAAGCTATCCCCGTCGACCATGGCAGGTTCCGGTTGTCTACCGAGAAAGTGTCAGTGGCATTTGGTGTTGCCATGGACGCCGGGAGTGGTGCCCGCTCCGACTTGGCCGCCGTCTCCTGACCTCACGTTGACGATGCGATCTTGCTGCTCCTCTCTCTCTCTCTCTCTGCCATCCGATTGTGTTTCAAGCTTTGTTTGCTCTATTGGGATTCTTGTCGGGTTCGACCCTACCTGCGAGGGTTTTGGGGGGTTACCGCCGTGTGAGGGTCGTCGTCTCTTCGCTGTCGTGTTTCCGGCAAGGCCGCCCTCCTATACCTCGATGGTGTTCCTTTGATTTCACATGCAGGCCAAGTGGCCACGATTACAACCGATGAGGGTTGTTAGAGCTCCGATTGAACCCCTATTTGTTTGGGGAAGGCCCTTTTGAACTAGGGTTTTGGTTTAATCGATGATGATGAATTCGAACATGTGTGAGATCTGTTTTTTTGGGTCTCGAACTCTATGCAGGCTTTCATGGCCCTTTTCAATACCACTTTCTATTTGATCGATGAAGATGGGTGCCAACTCATCTGAGATCCGCATCTAATCAGGTTGAGACCATGATGCAGAAGGAATTTAGGCCTTCGTTGTTTTGGCGTGGCATCCGTGTAGGATGCAGCCACAATGGGGTCGCCTTCCTGAGTCTCCAAGCATTCTAACCGAATGTTGTTAGTGGCATTTGCTGGTGCTGCTGTTTTGGACCATGTTAAACTGCTTGTGCCTACTCTTCATTCTATGCTGCTCATGTTAAACTGTTATGTTGGCAATATTAAATCTTTTTCTTGATGATGATGAGCAAGCCACGTCTGAGAGTTTTTTTGGTTCTAAATCTGATTTTCGTGAGTTTTTGTTTTTAAATTGGAATAGCCCGAGCCTTGTCCCATTTGAAGAGATTGATGGGTGTTATTCATGCATTTAGTTTAGTGTTCTTTGGTTGCTTGGTTGCTTCTCTTTGTGTACGTCATAATTGTTGGTCGTGTTATTCTGCTTGCTATACCACTGTTTTCATGTTAGAGCTATGATGACATGGGTGGGGTGGTATCTTTGCTTTGGCATGGTTATCACTTACGGTTAGCAACCACAACTAAACACCCGTTTAGAATTCGATATGCATTCGATGCGCAACGCGCACGACTGTCATACACTAGTTTAAGTTTAGAAATACAAAGATAAATTCTAAAAATCATAAGAATTATATAATAAGCTATTTGAACTATTTTCAACCTAAAATAAAGTTTTTTTTTTAAAGATTTTTATACGTTTTTAGTTAGAGAAAGGCTAAAATAAAAGGTTACTAAAACTAAAAAAATGTAATAAGTAATCTCAATAATCAATCTTCTTAATCAATGGTTAAGATCAAATTATAGGAAAAAGTTTGTTAAATGATAGTTTAAAAATAGCCACTTTTGTTAATTTTTTATAAGTTTTCCCATTTTTTTAAATGTTGACATATTTTTTTTATAAAAATTACACCATAAAACAAGTGCTTTTTAATCTTTAAAACGAGCACAATATTGTTATATAAAGATAAAATAATTTTTCTATGTTTTTAAGCTCATATTCTATCATTGTGTTTTTAGTATAGTTAATTGTGTCTTTTCGTTAGTTATTGTGTTTTTTTTAATAATATTATGTTTTTCTAAAATGATGAATTTTAAAAAAAATATAATGGTGGAATAACATTGTTTTGCATCTCAATATGTAAAACACAACAATAAATTAAAAACTAATTAATCTAATACATTAAAACAATAACAAAATAATACAATATCTCATTGTGTTTTATGATAGTAGTTGTGTTATATTGAACACTATTAGTTTTGAATAATACATTGGTGAAATAATATCATTGTGTACTTATAATTATAAAAAACACAATGATAGATAAGAACAAGTTTATATAATCTATAAAAAACAATAGCAAAAATAACACATTGTATTATTTTTTAATACTATGAGTGTTAAAAAATACATTGGTAAAAATATATTATTATGTTTTTTTAATTGTAAAACACATGATAGATATAATCTATAGAAACAATAACAAAAATAATATAAAATGATCAAAAAAGTAAAACACAATAATGAATACATATAACAAATTATATAAAATATATGACACAATGAACTGATTTTTGATACAATGAACGTATAAGACACAATAAGCTGACGTATTTGATACAATAACCAAAATGTCATGCCCTTCTGTTTAGTACGATAAGAAGACACGTGCCAAGCGCACAATCCCTTTTTTTAGATTTTTTTATATTAAATACCATATTTACTATAACCCTACCCTATCAATTAATATTCTCAAATTAGGGTTAGATAAATCTAAAAACAAGCAAAAAATTATCAGTTAGATAAATCTAAAAACTAGCAAAAAATTATCAATCCCAGCGATCCATTTATTTATTTCCTTTTTGATGTTTCTAAGTTTTGTAGCAAGAATATAGTCGGCCGAAGAATCAATAATATGGATGGAAGAGAATAACATAACAGGAGAGTGGTCCGATGATCCTTTGGCTGAGCAATTGAGTGATAATTTGAGAGTGGCGTTGTGATCAATGATGAAAGAACCCGAGGGCTTATTGGAAATTTCCAGGCCCATAACCCCAACAGGACCAGACTGCTTAGGATTATCATACCAAGAAAAGCCCAAATCTTGATCAGTCTTGTTGATGCCAGGAGAAGAAGGTCCAGTACAGTTCATTTCAACATTAGGCCCATTAGAGTTTACTTCAACATTTGGCCCATTACGAGGAAGATGTTCCAAGAAGACTCCCAATTAAAACTCTTAAAAATGAAGGTTGATGAGTTGGAAGTCATGGCAGAAACTGATCAATTATTAGAGGAGGATTTAAATTTGAGAAGAAAGTACAAAATGGAGATTTTGTCTTTAGAAAACAAGAAGACAAGTGACTTAAAACAGTGAAAAGTCGTGGAATAATATAGAACAAAATCGCTTAAAAAAATTGATGGACTCGGTGGTTGGCGTATTCAAAACTTTTGTGTGTATGCGTAAGGAGTAGATAAGTATTAAGTTTATAGATTTATGGTGAGTTTAGGGTGTAATGCGGGTGTATTAACTAGTCTTAATTTGATAAATGTTAATTAGTTCGAGTTGGTCATAAGTTTGGGTTAGTTAATGTAGCGTAAGGAGTAGGTTTTATAAAAGTTTAGGGTTAGAAATAGGGTTGATTTTAGGTGTTAAACAATGCTTACTAGTCTAACTTTTGAACCTCATGTATATGTTGTACTAGCGGGTGACTTATGGTTAGACAAAAACACGAATGATTAATATCTAATAAAACAAAAACTTAATGACGAGTGAAAATAAAACCTTAATTTTTGGGGTTGTTATATATAAAGTTTTAATTTTATCAACGGCATCTAGAGTTTATTTTTATTATATAAAGTTACGTATGTTAACATCCTCTCCTTCTACTTCGGGTTCACGAAAAGGCAAAATACCAATATTTTCTACCATTATCTATGTCTCGATGTAAATTTCATTCAAAATAAAGTCATGTATCTAATGTACAAGTAAGCGAATCGCAAACATAAAAGATGATAAAGTTGATTCAACGTTTCAATTTTTGATAGTTATCTTTCATTTATTCTCAAAACTTTTAAAAAGTAATATTTTATAAATCTGAATTTGTTTGTTCTTTTTTGTATTAACGTATTTTTATCTATTGCAACATTTATTTTTATTAACGTTTGGTCGGGAATTTTTTAACGATTTTATTTTTTTACATAAAGTTCCGAATAGTATCAAGGATCTCTTTGCAACGCCATGTTTAAGACGGGTTCATTTTATTATATAAAGTTTCGAATGCTAGCAATGACGTCCGAGTTCCGTTTTCTTGATACACAAAATTATGTACGTTAACACCACCCTCCAATGAATTATTCGCGACTAGGCAAAATACCAAGTATTTCTACTATTCTCTATATTAGCAACTTTAATAAAATCATCCATGCTACCAAATATTTTATAATATGTCGTGTTATTTATATATTCTTTAATTGATTAATTGTTTATTTTACAGTGCATGGTGTTTATCCTTGCAACTTTAATAAATCATCTCTGCCACTCAATGTTTTAAATAGCACGTGGTGTTTAAGATACTAAAATTTATATTTTATAAAAGTTTTACAAAATAAACAACTAGTTATACTTTACCTTAAAATAAGCGGTGGTGTTTATTTAATTTTTTTTCTTTTATAACTGTAAGTTTTTAAAGTTTATAAATATTCAATTAAACCGTTGTGACTTGCTTATTTTAATCTACGTTTCATCATAAATTTCATTTAAAATAAAATTATACATCATAATATACAAGTAATCAAATCACAAAAGTAAAAGCTGACAAAGCTGATTCAACGTTTTGATGGATTTATAGGTTTCTTTCTTTAATTTTTATAACTTTTTAAATATAATGTTTTATATCTCTCAATTTCTACATGCTTCTTTTTAACAATGTTTTTTTTTTCAATACAACGTTGATGCGTAGAAAGTTTATATATATACACACACTTATACTAAATTACACACACAAAAGACAAGTGTACATCTCGTGCGATAATATAATGTTCGTAAGAACCGAGTACCAATCTATGGACATACCTAGCCTACTCAACAATCCTAGTGATTAACTATCAGATTTGATTTGATAAAATGATAAGTTGCGTTAATGTAACCATATTTTTGATTTTTCAAAACAATAATTTAAATAAATTGAAAAGTAAATTTGAGACTTTTGAGAATAAAATAGGATACTAAAGCTATCATACTAATTGTTATTACACTTATGTACGTGCGATGAATTGATGGTGTGATTAAAGATATAAGTTTTAATACTTATGTTAATGTTTATAAACGTGAGTCAGCGCGGAGTTATCGTAAACCGGCTCCGTAGTGACAAGGAAAGCTGCAACGAGTAATTTACAAAACAACCATCAAGCCCCCAATGATATAGGTAATACTTGTGCACCCTTTTAACATATGATTTATGAAAATATAACTTAATGTTAGAAAAAGAGTTGATTAATTTATTTTTAACATATTATTAATTTTAAAAAACCATAATAATTACTGTAGATTTCTCATACTATTAAAATAAAACCCACAAATGATTAGAAAGTTAAGATGATATGATTTCTAGTAACCATTTCTAGTTCATTAGTCATGGATTTATTATGAAAACCAGTTTCACGAATAAAAGTTAGTACATACGTTTTTCAACCTTATATGACATTCACAATTACAAATCATAAGTTTATAACCTTCCGTACAAATGTAAATGCGACCCATCAAAAGTTTATCCAAGATTATCATAACATTAAAATAACATAAAACAAACCATTAGTTCATCACAAATTACACAAGTTTCATTCAATTAAGATAATAATAAGAGTTTAGTTCGTAATGAGCTTGTAACAACAACTGAAATAGAAGATAAGTATGAAATTATCGGTGAAATGGAACAATCAAATCGGTGATCCACAATAGATGATGTTTAAACAATCGTGAGCTACTTCTAAGTGTTGAATGCATCTTCCGAGCCTCCCAAGAGCCTTCAAGTCTGGATCCCCGAGAGACAATAGAGTTTGGCCCCTCCTAAAGCATTTTCAAATTCTACAAATGAGTTGCTATTTATAGGCTTTGGAATGCTGGGCACGACCCCTTGCTAGTACAATGCACACGCAAGTTGGTCGGATCGTACACTTAGAAGTGGTCGGGCATAGCCCCGTGCTCCATGGGTGGCGGGGCACGCCCCCGTGCCTATTTTCCGGGGGTACTTTTGTGCTATTAGACTGCCTAATACGGGGGTGAACTATATTTAGCATGGGGTTGTGTTTCAGGCTGGGTATAGGGGCGTGCCTAATGAGGCACGGTCCCATGCTTGAACTCCGAAGCTTGGTTTTTTTTAATTTATTCTTAATTATGCTCCCTTTGTCCATCTTGATCTTTTGAATATTTGAAAACAAAATTTAACACTTTTAAGTTTAATTTAATCATTTTAAGTAAGAGTTTTAAAAATGATTGATGTGATTTTGATATATATTTTATATATAATTTAGAGCATGTACTAATTTATTAATGTTCCATCATCAATTTCTTGTAGTGTCTTTTAATCGAATAATAGTTTCATATGATCACTAAATACTGGAAATATATTTAAGATGCTAATATATATATTTTAATAAAATCTTTACAATATAAACAACTAATTATACTATACCTTAAAATGACAATTGTTGTTTATTTATTTTTTGGTTTTTTCCTTTTACAAGTTTTTAAATTTAATTATTTTATATGTTACACAAGTAAAAGTAATTTGAACATGCACATAGTCTTTAGATTTTTAACACATCGGTTTATTTGATTGATTTCGTACACTTAGCTCACTATTAGAAAACTTGATGGTTTCTTAGGAAAATTTCCACCAGAAGAAATTTTGTCGCAAACATATTTACACCATTTTCTCTTGAATATGAAAAAACCCTAAATTTTTCTTCAAACTCGAATAAAGGAAATGACACAACAAAAAAACTTAAATTTGTTTAAAAAGCGTCACGTGACACATCTACTGATAAATTTTTTTATAATTCTTTTTCCCAACATTATTCTCCAACCCATGTCGCAAATCAGGTGGGTCGTATTAATTATCCAATTTGAATTTTCTAGTTTGGTGTGAGGTTGGTTAGGGTTAATTAGTGTCAATTATTGTTGTGTTTACGTGGTAGCATAATCTTCACTTAAGTTATATATATAACATGACATGAGCCAAATGAGCTCATACTTCAAATTAGCAAGAAGATGGAGGGGATACAACACAAGACCATACATGCCAATGGGCTCAACATTCACATAGCTGAAAAGGGTGAAGGTCCATTAGTCCTGTTAATTCACGGATTCCCCGAGCTATGGTACTCCTGGCGCCACCAGATTGTGTATTTGGCGGATCATGGTTATCGAGCCGTGGCACCAGACCTTCGTGGCTATGGTCAGACTACGGGAGCACCAATCAATGATCACACCAAGTTCACCATCCTCCATTTGGTGGGCGACTTGATTGGGCTTCTTGACACCATCACAAACGACGGTGAAAAGGTTTTTGTTGTGGGTCATGACTGGGGGGCAGTCATTGCTTGGTACCTATGCATGTTTCGGCCTGATAGAGTCAAAGCTTTGATTAACCTTAGCGTCGCCTTTATCCCCTGGAACCCGAGTGGAGATATGGCCAAGATGCTAAGACTTGAGTATGGAGATGATCACTACATGACTAGATTTCAGGTATAAAATATAATTTTTGGTCATATAATATGTTGAATCTTTAAATTAACTTTGGTTTATTGTGATTCATTTGTGTAATTATGAGTGTAGAAGCCAGGTGAAATTGAAGCTGAATTTGCTCAAATGAACTATGAGACTTTTATGAAAAAGATCTTGACATTAAGAGATCCGAGACTTCTTTTTTTCCCTAAAGGTAAAGGATTTCGACATTCTCCACCCGAGGAATCCGAGACCTTGCCACCATGGTTGTCGGACGAAGATATCAAGTACTTTGCTAGCCAACATGAAAAGGCCGGAATCACCGGTGGAATCAACTATTATCGAGCTATTCATCTGTAAGTAACAAATTACATGAACTATATATATATGGCTAGAGATCCCGAAAAGAGGTTTTCCATACGAAGTAGAGGAATAATGGGAGAACAATGAGGGGTATATGTGTTAATGTGTGTGTATATTTAGAAGTGTGTATAGAGGCACCGTTAAATAGTTTTGACGCACATCTATATCTATCTTTCTACTCTAATAAAAGGGTATCTTGTGTGACACGTGGCGGCTCCACATTCACTCTCATCAAAATTTTTCCACTTCTCTCTCATATTAAATAATTACCTTAATTATCAATAATATTAGTTAACTTTTTTAGAACAAAAATAGTTTTTTTAATAAACTAAAAAAAAGATCTTCTTATAAATCATTAATGTTATTTTTAAAAATAATTTTTATAGAATAAGAAATTTTTACAAAACATCAAAAAGTTTTAAAATTAGTGTTTTTAAAAAGTTAATTTTTTATAAACAAAAAACAATTAAAATTAAAATATATAATAAGAAAATTTTTAAAAATGATATCTTTTAATACTGTTTGTTTTGAAACAAAATATTTATTATTTTTTTAGAAAAAATAGTTTTAAACCAAAATTTTAAAAAGTTGATATAATTGTTTTATTGCATATTGTTATTACTATACGTAATTTCAATTATATTTTTATCATAAAGTATCGTTTATACTTGATAAACTTTTATTATATTTAATATTTTATTTGTTCAACCCGTGTAATACACGGGTTTACTAAAGCTAGTATCTATATATATAATAAAAAAAGGTTTTTTATGGACACATGTCAACTTCTGGTTAAGTCTAAATTATTGTTTCCCGCCTCTCTCTTCTATTAATTGAAAATATTTTTAATTAAGTAAACTAAACAATTAGATACCCAAAATATAAATCTTCTTATTCTAATAAATTATTAAAACATGCTAAATTGGTAGATTTCAGTTATATTTTATCTTAAAATATAATTTTATAATTCTTGGCTTTTATTATTTGTTATTTATAATTTCTTAAATTTTTATTATTTGTTATTTTATTAATTGCTAATTACATGTAGCATATAATACATTATTAAAGCCTAATGATTTTAATATGTTGACTTTTTTCTACCCATGTAATACATGGGTTTCTAACTAGTTTAAAAATATTTTAAAGGTGGCGCTATAATCAATTGTAAATGAACGTTTTCTTTTTAGAAGAAAAAGTCACTTCTTTTAGAAATAGGCATCCTGTAGTCAAATTAAAAATAATGAAAATTTGATTTTATGTTCTACTTTTGTTAAAAGATAATTATACCAGTTAACTAGATTTAACTTAAAAAAATCCCCAATTATGCCCCTACGAAGTCTATTTTACTTTCTTGTCAATCAGGACGTTCTTATCATCGCCTCAATCCTAAAAACTAAACTAGTAGATCAAACGCTCAAAACTAGTTACTAAACTTCTCACTAAAAAGACGTATCTTTTTTATGTGATTCAGATTTTATATATAAGTGCACACAACAAACACCGTTTATTTATAATAATCTTAATTAATTTGTTCACTTATATAATTGTTTATGGTTATATGGTGATAGGAGTTGGGAACTCACTTCAGCATGGAGGGGTGCTAAAGTTATGGTGCCAACAAAATTTATCGTCGGAGACCTTGACTCTACCTATCATTGGCCAGGTGTGAGGGACTACATACACGGCGGCGGGTTTAAAAAGGATGTTCCATTGTTGGAGGAAGTTGTGGTGATGGAAGGTGTAGCGCATTTCCTCAACCAAGACAAGCCTGATGAGATCAACAAACACGTAATCGAGTTTATACAAAAGTTCTAATTACTATTTTCAAATGATGCTTTCTGCTATGATCTTGCATTTGGTCAAAAATAAGATACTTACGTTTCATGACATATGTATTGTGTTTTGTACTTCTTTTATGGTTTATGAAGCTACTTGATTTTTTAGTTTTTGATTGATTAGAAAAATCCTTCAGATGAGTTTGTCCTTGGCTCATACAATGTGAATGTTGTAGTGTATTAACAATATCATGTTATACGTGAAAACAGGTAAGGTGACAGGTCAGAATGGTTCAGGTAAGAATGAATTGTTTTGTTATAAATTTATTATTTTTGATCAAGACCGATCCGAACAAAAGAGAGATAATGACGTTCGATTGTTTATCAAATGGTTCATGAAACAACAAATTAGATGAGAGCACTGGGTAGAACATGACCAGTTAGAACAAAGACTTCGTCTTGCCCAGGGTCTAATCGATGGAAAATGATACAGAGGGAAAAAAAAGTCGCATTAGAAACTCTGGAACGACTAATTCCTTTTCGCTCAACTTGACTTGCTATTAACTTTTTTTATTATTCAATGTGTCTTATCTAACCTTTTTACTATATTACAGCACATCCAACTCTCTTTTTGGGATGAGAATGTACGTCACAAATATTATTTTAAAAGATAGAGGTCTTTAAATTAGGATATTTGAAAATTTTAGATAGTGATATTCAATATTATGTATTATTTAATTATTTTTATAAAAATTTAATAACTTTTATTATAAATTCTTTCGAGTATTATTATAAATTCTTTCGGGTGTTAAAATTTAGATATCCAGAATATACTAAATTTTTCAAAAACATTATCTAAATTTGTATCTGAAAATTTTCATATATCCAATTTTTTTGGATATTTCGATGACAATCGCCATAATTTTCGGATATCCGATTTTTTGATATTTCAATAATTAGGAGGTTGGAAGTGGAGGAGACGCGTTGGAGGCATCAAACGATAATGTGTGGTGCCACACACACATAAACAAACTCACATAATTATGGTTGCTGTTATTTGCATATTTCTCTATAAAACCTATCCTAGAAACATTAAAGTCTAAACAAATCATTCATTAATTATCATCCATGCATTAAAAATATTTTAATCACTCATTAAATTTATACCTAACTATTGAAAGACACTTTATACATGTTACTTTTTAAATGTTGTTATTTGCATCTTACTTTATTAACCTCTACTCTATGTCTTTATTATTATCACATACTTTTTGGCATTTAATATCTCTATGGAACTTCCACGACGGGGGTACAATCTTTACTCGCTCATACATGTATACATATATAAACACTCAAAAAAAAAAAAAAACAGGAAGGGCACATGTATTTAAAAAAATCCACAAGGCTGACGGTCTTATTAAGCTCGTACATTTTGGGTTTTATGCTCATATGTACAGTTATATATTTAAAAGAAATAACTAATAATTGATTTGTCTAAAAACTAATCTAATTTTTTTAAGTTTTAGATCTGACACAACAAAATGTTTTGATTCAAAAGTTATTTGTATAGTTTTACATCTTAATCATAAATCTTAGAGGTATTAAATATTTTAACATAAAAATAAACAACCACAAATTATTTACTTCAAAAATAAGTTAACAATATTTTATTTTTTAGGTATTATTTTTGTATTTTAAAAGACTTGTTTTGTAAATTTATAGTTATAGTTTTGAATTACTTTATAAATTAACATTATTTTAAAGTTGTAATTTTAGGTATTATATTTTTTATATATATAAGAGAAAATTACATAATTAGTCCCTGTGGTTAAACGTATTGCATGTTTAGTCTCCAAACTTTAAAAATTGCAATGATAGTTCAAATTTTATGTAATCATTGCATGTTTGGTTTCTGACACTAAATTCATTCATTTCTTTTATGCATTTCATAAAATTTAAACTAATTTTTAATTTAATATTACGGACCAAAAGTACAACACCCACATAAAAGTTTGAACTAAGGGGCTGTTTGACAAGTTCTGAATGAGTAAGTGTTGAACCACTAAAAGATATTAACCATTAAATGATGAACCAGTAAGATGTCTGAATCATCAAGAGCAAGTATATTGCTTAACTATTTAAAAGCAAATGTCTAACCAATTCAGATAAGAACTCTTAACCATTTAAACTTATTATAATGTTTAATTATTCAAAGACAAAAGTGCTTAACCATTTAGAAATCTGCTCATGAAACAAACACTCTGAACCATTAAGTGTTGAACCATTCAGACATTTGAATCATTAAAAGTCTGAAACAAACAACCCCTAACTTTGCACTTTTGTAAAATTTGGGGACCAAATTTGCAATAACTACACAAAAGTTTGGACTAACTATGCAATATTAAAGTCTGGGGATCAATCATGCAATCTGGTCAAAACATAGGGACCATTTATGTAATTTTTTTATATATAATTTATATTTTAAACACTAGTTTATGTAATATATATTACTAAATTTATATACTAAATATATATATATAAATAAGTTAAATGGCTAACAATCTTTAATCTAACCTTTTATTTGTTTACACCATTTTTTCTTATACTAAATATATATAAATTCGTTGTATAGGCTTATATGTGGCGTATAGGGTTATGGGGTGTATAGCCCTCAGACAGCCCCCCCCCCCCCTCCCCTCCCTGAATTTATTTCGTTTTTAATGTATTCGACCCTATAAACCGTGCATATAACTATACGAGATGTATTGGAGAATGTCAATTTATAAGAGTAGGTGTCTTAATATTAGGACAAAAGTTACATACAACGGAAAATAATTTGAATTTCATAGTCAAGTCCAATCCATACAACGTCAAAATTAGGCCCTAATTAAGTGTATCATATCAATTAAAAATATAAGCAACGCGTTAAACTATGTTGCCCTACGGAACAAAGGACAAATGAAATAATAAAAATTATATTCGCAGCCCAACTTGCTTTTGTAAATATGCAATGATATTAAACATAACGATAGCTTTGTTGAATATTAGCCAGCTTAAGGGAAAATACATACCCGTGAACACTACTATAAATCTACAAGTGCATAGAGGCCCTTGATCATCGAAAAAACATTATATCTTTCTCAACAAACTTACGAAGACTTATAGTTTAAACTTGAAATTTTAGAAAGCGAAACGAAACACAATGGAGGGGATTCAACACAAGACACTTGTGATTGCAAATGGGATGAACATCCACATAGCCGAAAAGGGTGGTGGTCCATTGGTCTTGCTCATCCATGGTTTTCCTGAGCTCTGGTACTCTTGGCGCCATCAGATCATGTATCTGGCTGATCATGGTTACCACGTTGTAGCACCAGACCTTCGTGGGTATGGTGACACAACGGGTGCGCCAATGAATGACCATACCAAGTTCAGCACTATTCATTTGGTTTCTGACATGATTGGGCTTATTAATGCCATCACAAAGGATGGCGAAAAAGTGTTTGTTGTGGGCCACGATTGGGGTGCTATTGTAGCATGGAACTTGTGCACGTTTAGGCCGGATAAAGTTAAAGCTTTGGTGAACTTGAGCGTGCCTTTTATTCGGTGGAATTCAGATGGAGACGTCTTGCAACTCATGACAAATGCATACGGAGAGGACCATTACATGGTTCAATTTCAGGTTAATTGCATTACATTCGAGTTAAGATGTCATGTTCACTTGATTATTGTTTGGATCTCATATTTGTATTTAATTTATGCGCGTAGAAACCTGGAGAAATTGAAGCTGAGGTTGCCAATATGACTATTAAAATGTTTTTGGAGAAGTTCTTAACATACAGAGGCCTTGAACCATTGTATATATCTAAAGGCAAAGGATTTCGACATTCACCTAACGATGTCCCTGTCACCTTGCCATCTTGGCTGTCAAAAGCAGACGTCGAATACTTTTCTAGCAAACTTGAAAAGACCACAATCACCGGTGGAATCAACTATTATCGAGCTCTTCCTGTGTAAGTTTCACTAGGCTTTTTTCCCATTTTATAAGAATCTTTATATTCAAATTTATCCGACGTTTCGATATAAATTTTGTTATAGGGACTGGGAAGTCAATGCGGCATACGATGGTGTTAAAGTGCCAGTGCCATCGAAATTCATCATTGGAGATCAAGATTGGTGCCTAGAGATGTTTAACAAGGACTACATACTTGGTGATGAGTTCAAGAAGGATGTTCCACTGTTGGAAGATGTTGTTGTGATACAAGGTGCAGCCCATTTCATCAATCAAGAGAAGCCTGATGAGATCAACAAGCAAATAATTGAGTTTCTACAAAAGTTTTAACATCATTTATTTTTTATTCCTTATGCTTGTGTATCCCATGCTAAAAAGTTTATTTATTTAAGTTTTTTTAAGAGCATGATACGGACCATAATGATATCAGCTTTGTGTGTTGTTTTGTATTCCTGAGTTTTTCATCATGTATTTACCGCATAATAACAATTCGCTTGAGATATTACATTTAGTTGATAAAATACTTACATTTATAACAATTCGCTTGAGAAAATTGCTAGTTTCTAAAGATGATGGTCAAGAAAAAACAAGGAACAATGAATATGAAAGTTTGTAAAAGGACAAAGTAATGATAATCGAGGGCGTGACCATTGGTAGAGGTCGGGAACAATCCAATGAAAACAAAAATAAGGCTTGTGAGGAATTTTGTTCAAGAGGTTGAGTTGGTACCTGTTGTGGTGAAGAGTAAATAAGCTTGTTTAGGATTATGGGGAAGAACGATGGAGATAATACAAAAATAAGTTAGAGATAATATTAGTAATTAGTTTATTATTCGAGTCTAGGTATGTATTTGCAATTTGCATGGTATGTTTATCTAGTATATGTTAAGAATTTGAGTCAATAAAGTTGGTCTCATTTCCTAGTTTGAGTCGAATGATCATTGTAAGTTTTGTTTTAGCATAAATAAGGCTTTTTTTTTTGTTTATTTTGTTGGTTCGATTAATACTATTTTGAAAAATATAGTCATGACCTAGGTTTTTGGTCAACACAATCCGATTTTTCTTGTTTGATCCGGTTATTTCTAATTTCCAATCAAAATAACATAAATTTTAAAAAGTACTAAAATAAATAAAAGATCGACAATAGAAAATGCAAATAATTATCAAAAGCTTTAACTATGTTTTCTATGAGTTCCGGTCCATTATTTTGTCTTTTTTTTTTTTTTTTGTATTTTTTCTCGGCGTTCCTATCATTAGGTTTACACAAGAGGTCAACTAGTCGTTGTTTTGACTAGCTTTCAAATAAGTCTACTTCTTGCAAGAAAATGGTAGGCCACCGTAATAGATTACTTCTCGGCGATGGACATTATATATATGATAAAAGTTTGTTGTTGATTTTTTATTTTTTATTTTTTATTTAATATCAATTAAGGTTTCAAGTCACATGACACATTGACCATCTTATTAGGGGTCTTCAAAAGTTTGTTCAACTTTGTTTTTCTTAAATAATAAAATCCTCCTTTCTCCAGCCGTTTTATATGAACCTTCTAAGTTCATTTTTCATATTAATTAAGATTTTGGTAAATAATCAATACAAAGTGATTATATATTAAATGGCAAAATGTAAAACATTTATGCATATTGTACCATTCTTTAATTCATGTTGCGTCAAAATTTTTAACTTACATAAACAATCCTATGTATTTACATTTTATCTCACACAAGTGTAGTTATATCTATACATAGTTGTATGTCATAATTACTAGTCATAATTATTAGTCATCATCTCACAAACATACAAGTCGTAAAAAATGATTCAAGATTTTGATTTTTTTATAGTCTTCTTTTCTTTTTTTTTTTTTCCTCAAACTTTTAATGTATGATTTTTATAACATCTAAATTTATACATGCTTATTATTTTTAACGTTAATATTTGTTTAACTATTTGATTTTTTTTTCATTGCCACATGATTATTTTTATCAATGTTTTGACGTTAAATTTTAATAGTTTCCTTTATATATTAAGTTTTAAATATTATCAACGGCCTCGTAGTAGCATGCACGTTTGTGATTGTTTCTTTTTTATATAAACTTTTGAAGGTTTCATTTTTACTAACTTTAATATGCAGGTTCACGACAACGTTTTGATGCTAGCTTTATTCATGATTTTGCGCCCCGCCGTAATGCGGGGATCTTGATACCGGTTATATTATTAATACTAAAATAAATTAAATAACATGCTAAGATAGTGATATCATTCATTCATTCTAAGGATCTAAACAAGATCTTATAGTATTATATCTTACTAGCTTTAGTAACCCGTGTATCACACGGGTTGAACAAATAAATATTAAATATAATAAAAGTTTATCAAGTATAAAACGAAATTTTACGATAAAATATGATTGAAATTATGTATTGTAAGAACAATATGTAATAAAACAATTATATCAACTTTTTAAACTTTTGGTTTAAAACTTCTTTTTCCAAAAAAATTATAAATATTTTGTTTCAAAACAAACTGTATTAAAAAATATCATTTTTAAAAACTTTCTTATTGTAAATTTCAATTTTAATTAATTTTTGTTTATAAAAAATTAACTTTTTAAAAACACTAATTTTAAAAAAGTTTGATGTTTTGTAAAAAATTCTTATTCTATATACATAATTTTAAAAATTAAAATTAATAGGAAGATCTTTTTTTAAATTTATTCAAAAACTATTTTTGTTTTAAAAAAGTTAAATAATATTATGGATAATTAAGGTAATTATTTAATAGGTAAGAGAAGCAGGAAAATTTTGATGAGAGTGAATACGGTGCCGCCACGTGTCACACCAAGATATATTTTTATTAGAGTAGAAAGATGTGAAATGAGATTATACAATGCATAAAATAGCATGCTAAGATAGTGATATCATTGTAGATCTTATACGAAAATAACGAACTTTATGTTATTATAGAATAAAGAGAGATTGGAGTTATAAAAATACAAACAACGGCTTTTAAAAATATGAGATAACAAATTACCATAATGACACCTTTGTGGAAACTTAGCCTCCTTATGATCGAGAACATATTTAAGACGTTATTTTCATTAAGGATATTGCAGAGAACCCTTGATGAGTCAGTCAGTTACTGTGAACACAAACACGCTAAAATTTACTTTTAATTGTAATCTATTTCTTACTTTATGGGACTCAAAATAAACTAATTTAATGGGAATAAACGTCAGGAGTCACTAGACTAAATGGTCATCAACGTTTAGTCCATCAACGAGTGAGTCTGTCACACAATACATGATACCTGCGAACATATATATATTTCCTTATAAACTTACAAGTAGTTGAGGGGATCCATCAGAAGACGGTTGCGAGTGCAAATTGTGAACACATATTAATGATTATGTATCTCTAGTTAAAATTCATTCATTTCACTGTTTAAATTTTTTTTCCAAGGGCATTATGGGGACCAGATAATCAACGTGTTTATAGTTTTGTTAGTTCTTCGATTCTCATCATGTATGGGTTACTCTAATCAAGTTCGGTGTTATCACTTCATATCCCAAGTAGATCTTGCGTCATTTGTGACCAATTTATTATTGTTTTTATTCTCGAAATACCTAGAGGTTTATGATGGTTATTATGTACAAATGGCATTAAACTAAAGAAACAATAGCAGGGAACTAGATTAATTAGATTATGGACTCCAAACAGATTCAATACTAAAATTGATTTAACAGCTAGGGTATACTAATGAACATAACCTAGACAAACAATAGGGTTCTACTTTAATAATCTAAATATTGGAAGTTAATTAATTAGTTTGAATGTTAAAAATGAAAAAAAAAAAAATTGAACGGTGAAATTGAAAAACTTGAAAGTCCAATTAATTAATTGAGTTGATCATATATTCAGCATGTTTTCAGAAGGTGTTTTAGTATGATTATGAGTTTTTTTTAGTTAGTATTTAGATAGTGTGTTTTTAGTTTAGTATTTAATTATTTTACTAGTTTATCTTTTATTAATTTGTAACTTTATCTAGTAGAGAGTTGTAGCAGGTTGAGGTTTAGTTAATTTAAATAGGCGTATTTGGTCGATGGTTTTTGTGTGGCAAAATTCTGTATTTTAGTTTTTTAGAAATGTCGAACAAAGAGTTTTGTTCATATCTTCTGATTTTTCTTGTTTTGTGAGTAATTTAGATCAACAATTTGTATCATAGTCTTGAAAGCTTAATCGCCCTTGCTCCCTAAGGTAGATCTATGATCAGTTCAAGAGGAAAAAGAAGTATTAGAAGTGGATCAATCAAAAAGCAACAAGATAGATCGATTTTTGAACTAACCAGGAGCAGATGTCGAAGATCAAAGAACATCAAGATAGACCAAACTTTTTCTCATCCTTTGAAGATCAGCAACAGAATAAATTAACATCAATAGCAGCTTGAAACAAAATAAACAAGAGCAAACAAGAACGACGGGAAGAAAGCAAGAGAAACGTAATTTAGTTAGGACTAATATTCGGCAAGTTTTTAAGACGTATTTTAGTGTGAAAAACTTGAAAGTTCAATTATGGGCTTTAGTTTGAAGCAATTAAATGCTTATTCTCAAGTGTTTCCTGGGCTTATTATCATCCAGATTAAATTGCTACAAGCAGATGCAGTTACTGAAGTTACACAATTAAGCCAAATTAAGATGACCAGATGAAGTCGAAAACTTGTTTCAGCTTTCAAATCTGGACTTCTATAACGACTTTTGACGTCTTCCAACATCAAAGTGCATATCCAAGAGGCCCGTTATGCCAGCTTCAATCTTTTGACCAACTTTGACCGGGCCAACACCTTTCGGGGTTCCTGCATATTAAATCAGAAAATGCTAAATAAAAAACAGTCAAACTTTTGCATCTCAATTGTATCTTTTGGCAAATGACATATTGACATTTCTAATTATTCAAAGAAAAGATCCTTGCTACTTCACTTCATGTCATCATCAGCTTTGGAAATGAACGGTATATTGTTTCCAGCAAACATAAAGATACCTGTTAGGATGACATCGCCTTCTAGAAGTGTCATAATACTACTAATATGACTGATCAAATATGGGATATTGAAAATCATATCCGAGGTTGATCCTTTTTGCCGAATTTCTCCATCTACCTGAGGAATAAAATGTTAATGTGGATGACAAAAGTTAAAAAGATTGCTATTCAATTTCAAAAATTATGTGCATATATTATATAAATAAATTGTGAAAGCAGAACTACAAGAAAAAAAGGTTATAAAAACTTTCATATGTAGATCTTTATTTTGAATCAGGAGAGTGCAAGGCTTGACATCTAAAATTTGGAAAGTGTGTTATTAAAGAATGGAGCCCTTCACGTTTATGTACCTTTAACCACAATTCCAAGCTATGAGGATCTGGCACCCTTGATAAGGATAGCTGCAACAGAATTATATTTTTCCATCACTGATATACCATAACAGAATCCTTACAAACAAAAAATTGAGTAACAAAAAGAATGAAAACTTTCTGATTCATACAATGGAGCTGATTGGTGTAAAAGTGTCCTGTCCTTTAGCAACAGTCCATGGAAGACCTGCAGACTGGCATATAAAACATGCCAAAGAAAATGTTTCTATATTAACATCGTACCTTCTGCTAGTTAAGTAGTACTTGGTGTCGTGAAGAAAGTAAATGCCTACATATTAGCTTATGTGTTACTCCCTCTATTGCCAATTGGTTTTAGAGTGAAACCATATGTGGGAGTCTAAGTTGTGCATGTGACCCAAGCATCTGGCCTATCAAGTGGTTTTAGAGCTACGATTTAGCTTGCATGTGGATAGCGGAAGTGCATGACCCTAGTTTGACCCAATACAACAATAGAGAAGTAGATCATTCTCTTAACTTGTCATTGCCTCCGAGAAGGTGGATCCAATATCAAAAAGCTGATCCAAGTGTCTTGTACTGAAAGTCTTCCTAATGCGGACCAAGTCAGGTGTTGAGTCGCCGCAAGTATAACGATTCAAATGGATTATCGTTGGAGTTGAGGCCCAATTGACATGGGATTAAGGGGAGGATTGTGGGGTGCGAATCCAATCTCACCCCAAAGATAAGAGAAAGTAAATGCATATATATATATATATATATATATATATATATATATATATATATATATATATAAAGCAATGGGTTACTCTCCTTTTTGCCATTTGCCAATTGGTTTCAGAATTTAGAATGGAAACTCACGCGGGCTTATATGTTGGGTATGTGGGCCTAGTATCAGTCCTATTACTTGGTGATATACCAAGTAATTTTGTTGGTGTAAAATCACCTCCCTTCCAATACATTCAGTTGCAAGAAAAATTTATAACATGAACAATGTCTTTGCCAACTAAAGTCCGAGAACGGGTGGAAATGAAGCATTCACATAAGTAAATCATGTTAAACATCACAAAAACTGAGACTCCAATGACTCAGGCAACTTCAACAATCATACCCAATAAATCCCACCAATAAGCTATTGGTGGGGGGCTCTGGCAGCCACACAACCCTATATATTTAGTAAAGGGATCAAATTGTTTAGTAGCTATCCACCAAATAGTGGAAGTTTTAAAAAATTTGCCTGTAGATTGTATGCTGGATAAACTTCTAACTTCTAAGTGTTGCATACTTGCCTGGATGAATACTTTCACCCCACATTTAATACATAGGCACATAGCTTTCCCTACATCTAGACTAAACCTTCCATTGATATGTGACATGTGTATTATTATATTACAAAAACATAAGACATGGTTTTACATAAGAATCTGTATATCAGGAAAGCTTAAGTACCTTTGCAGAAGCCTGGATTTCCCTTGCAGTCATGTCCAGTGCAAGTGCATAGCCTGAAATGAAACAAATATCCAACTTTAATATCATAACTATGTTTTACGAAGAACCCACTTTTTATTCCTTTTCTATTCAGTTCTTCTGTGACAGTCATAATTGGAAATTAACTTCAGATAAAAGATAATGCACTTAGGTCTCTGCTACTTCAAATGTTTCAGTAAACCCCTAACAACCAATCAATCAATGTCTAAATATATGAAACTACAGATCACAAACATGCATCGATAATTCAATATCCACTTACTCCCTTTAAATAGCATCTAGCAACGAATTTAGAACCCAGCCTGATATTTGCTAGACCTTATAGAAAATAATCCTTACACAGAGTAGGGCATGTGTAAAAACTTACTCTATCTTCTAACTTTCAATTAATGAATCCATCGAACTTTCATAACTGAATGAATGCTTAACATCACATACAGAATACAAACCAACAACCAAATACCTAAAATCCAAATCACAAACTCCACAAAAACTGATGACGAATCTATTACAGATTATGACCAGATCACGATCGCATTACCTCCGATGTAATCCATCGCAGTAGCTTCAGGAACATCACGAGCTTTTTTACTAATAACAACCGCCAATTCCACCTCATGATCGAGCGATTCCAACGGATGCGGCACTTCGATCGTTCCGCCGTTTGCTAAGTACGATGACGTCGGTTTCATAAACAACACAGGCTCCTGTAATTATTATTATGATTGCAGATAAAGTCATAGGTCATAATACACGCATTTCACATAATCGATGAAATTGAATATGATAAGGAAGATCGGATTAAGCGAACCTTGGGGACGGCGTTACCGAGCTCTTTCGCATGGGCGGCGTAGTTCCGGCCGACGGCGACGATCTTAGTTCCGACGGTTAGCAGTTTGTCCATGGTGGTTTACGGTTTCCGACGACGGAGATGGGGATGGGGGTACGGCATCTTTTTCAACGGTCGGAGATATCATATGTAGTCAAACTTCACTTGCATTTGGACTGGCCCGTGAGTTAGGAAAGCCCGTTTGTAGACTCTGTGGGCTCAGTTGAAACTATGGGCCAACGCTTGCTTATTTTATAGTATCCAACTATCCATGTGTGATGTGTCTCAACACGTTTTGGGATTTGGACGAAGACGACTTAAATGGACAAAAAAATAAAAAATATTTGGGAACCGAAATTGACCCGATCTGATTTGACCTGACCTGGTTGGAAACCGGTTTCATTACAACCCGGTTTTAACCTGTAGGTTTTTAACCCTATTCAGTGGAAGTGTAAAATTTGTTTGAACCCGATTAGACGTTAATCAAATTGGTTTCAACTTGGTTTCAACTCGATTTGACACAATTTAAACCCATTTGTTGTAAAATATTTGTCTTTCAAAATTCAGTCTGGGACAACCTGAAAGTCGCAAATCGATTTTAAATTGAAACTATTTGAGTTTCGCATCGAATGTTAAATCTGATAAAACTTAAATTCAATAATAAAGTATGATTTTATTTATTTATTTATTTATTTATTTATTTATTTGTGTTTTGAAGATGAAGAATTCCAGAGTGACCAAAAAGAATATAATTTGATTTGCTGGAGGTGGGCTCAAAAAAACTACTGTTTGGCCAACTAAATTAAATATGCATAAAAAATACACTTTTTTTCACACGATTTTCACATCTTGAATTTCGGAAAACAATTTTTAATGTATTTTTAATAACTTACCAAAATAAAAAATTTAGTAAATTGTGGATTAAACCTTTATGTTTTAACTATAATTTTTCATTTAAACCTGTAAGTTTAATCCCATAATTTGTTGATTAAGTATGTAAGTTGTAACTCATAAATTGTGTATTAAGCATAATCAAACCTATAGGCCTATAACTTGTGGATTAAGCATGTATATTTAGCTCATAACTTGTGGATTAAACATGTAGGTTACCTCAGCCTATAACTTTACACGTGGCATGTCCTCGAATCCATCATTTTTGGAATTTCTTTTATTTCACTGCCCATCGTGCCGGCTTAGCTTGTAGCACATATTCTATAGGCTAAAAATGTATAAAATGAATGACTGAGATTGACTGGATCATAGATGAACATAAGACTTGTAAGCTGAAAAATCATGACCCTTTAATAAAAATGAGTCAATTTTGACACTTTGGTAACTCCCTTTTAATATTAGAATCTTTTTGTAGAAGTGTGTTATATAAAAGTGTTCTAATATTATAGCTCATCCTTTCATTTTCTTTCGAATTGCGTTTGGATCTATCTCCAATATCCGAGTAAACATTTCTGAAACGGGATTTCAATTATTCATATTGGATTTAACGCTACAGGCCTATCTCACTCAAGAACACCATTAAGGAGGAAATCCATAATTATGAGAAAACCCATTTAAATCAGGTTTTAAACCTAAGATTTAAAAGACCTTAAACTCTAACTATCATACTAGTATCATTGAACCAAAAGACCGATCGTTCTTTAATTATGTTCTTGTTTTCTTCAACCAACGTGACCCGTTAGAAAAATACCTTCCACTCCTTTTGATCCAAAAGTTTACATTAAAGAACTAAATATTTTTTGAAAAGCATTAAAGAACTAAATTTACCCAAACTTTCTAACATGGTACAATAGATTAACAGAGGCATAAGTACACACCACAAGAAAGCAAAAAAAATGTGTTTGGTTTTTGAACCAAATAATTTGATATTTAAACCGATTGACATCCTTATACCGAATGTATCATTATGGTGTATTTATTTTAATCAATGTATCGATGTATTTTATTTAAAATCAAGTCGAAGTCAAATATATATGATTCTTTTAATTTCATTATTTATCATACAATTTCATTTTTCATTTATAACTTTTCGTATATTATGTTTTAGAAAATTTTAAATATAGTGTTGCGATGTTTTAATTTGTATTTAAGTTTCGTCATGAATTTTATTTAAAGTTGATTTGTTTCTCTATCTTTTATATGGACGTCACATATTCGAGCCCCTACCCCCCAACACATTTTTCCTCTTTTATATATAACTAAAAATCATCAATGCAGCTTCGACCATTTGTTTCTTCTTTTTTTTTTTCTTTTTTTTTTTTTTTCTGATAGCTCAAATTAAAGCAGCCCCACCACGACGCGAGCATAGACTTTATGGTTAACTTTTTTTCTATTCTTTAACGGTGGATATTTCAACTACACCATAAAAAAGAATTAATAAACTCTTTCAATGAAAAAAGAAGAAGAAAGAGGATTTGGCAAAAGCGTCCAATAAAGAATTATGGGGTGATGTAAGGCGAACACTTTTTAATTCACGTGTACAAAATTGAAAGGGCGTTTTTGTCATATGTTCTTTCGTATTCCTCTCTAAACAACTCTTCCAACAAACTTTTAATTGTTTATTAAAAAAAACATAAATATTATATCTAAGGGGGGTGGAAACCGTCCCGTTTTTCCGGTGTGACACATCAGCGTCACATCAGTTTTTCTTATTTTTTTTCGTTTTACATGGAGCCGTCACAGTTGTTTCTTGTTTTCTTAAAAAAAAAACGTTAAAAAGGTGGGTGGTGGTACCGGTGGAACCCGATAAAAGTTCAACTCAATTCTTGCCTGGGCTATTCCCGGCCTATTCCCAACTCAATTCTGTCACTCCTAATGATTAAATTCCGGTGCTTAAAAACATGTATAGTTATTGAATGATTTACGGAATAAATAATTTAATTTGAATTTGGGGTTTCTTATATACAGAGATCATGCAATGATTCTTACTCTTTTTTAAGTTCTTGAATAATCAACCTTATCAACTATCTACGACCATTTTGATCATTGCATTCGTTACAGCATATAGAAATTTGTATATGTTACGTTTTAACAAATAGCAAGTACAATGACTGTGAGATAAGAATACATTAAATGAAAAAATGAGATTATCTTCACAAGAGAAAATGGTAATGTTGAAAAATTTGATGACTAGAAAAATACTATTTGGTTTAAATGAGTTTGACCTTACAGATCTTAATAAGATTCTCGTAATAATAATTAAAATGAAAGATAATTTGAAAAGGGTCTAAGAGATTGTGTTACTACTTAATACTATAACAATTATAAGTTGACCATCTATAGTATTTTTATATGATTGGTTCAAGTGTGGTAATTGTTTGCGAGCCTACTTTCACCCTTGTACACACTATGAATGAGCAAATTATGATGAGATCATGAGTGATGGTTGGACCTACAATGTGACTTACAATTGTCACGAATTCATTAGAAGAGATGGTTTGAAGTTTGAGAAAAGAGTCTCTGATCGATGTCGAAGTACCAACCAAATAAAATGTAAAATGTGTGTTCCTATTCACCTTAACTAGTTAGGGTAAGTAGGGTTGTAGATTCTCGTGAAATTAGTGGTGGTGTGTCGTACTTTGATTTGTAAGAAAATGGATTAGGTTAATGAATTACTCACTATTGCCTCTTGGCTGTGAAAGAGGAATTTTGTAATGATTACCAATTAAACTATGAAAACAAATTGCAATTGATTAAAATTAATTAAGAAGATAATTATGAGAAAAGTAATCCACCCCGGGATCAAGGTTTGGTTTTTGGGAATTGCTTTGTTCAACGTAGTAGGAAATCCTTAATGGGGATTCTATACGTGTAATGATTAAGTGATAAAGATAACGAAGACTTAACGAGTCTTAATACACCATACCAATTGAATTAACAACCAAAACCTTGCAATCATACAACTTGCGCAAAATCATATGACATTCAAATCAAGATTCACTAAAACAATTGTTTAAACAATCAAGACACAAGTTAAACTCAATAAAGAACTTAACGGGTTCTAAAGTTTAATCCCAACACAAATTGAACATTAGCAAAAACCTAAAAACACGAAACCGATTACCCGAGGTAGATCACGAGAAGTTTAGCCTTGCATCTTCATGAATTCGGCAACAAAATCGGATTGGAACATGGATTGATGGATTGGAATCAGTTGGAGGAGTGGAAGAATCTTTAAGAATGGCCAAAGTTCGTTCCTTTTTGCTCCCAATGCGAATTAGGGTTTTTAAAATTGATAACCCTCCTTAAATATGGTCAAAATCCGGAGAATTACACCAAAATTAAGTACACGACGTAAGTTACGTCCTTAGGGACGTAATTTACGTCCTCCCCTTAAAATACGTGGTTAGCCTCTGTCTTACGTCCCAAAAACTGCTCTTTTTTAGAAAGGACGTAGCTTACTTCCTTTAGGACGTAAGTTACGTCGTATGCTCATTTTGCACCAATTTCTTCATTTTTTTCATCTCTTTTCATCCATATATCATCCAACCTTCGTGCAACCCTTAATACATTATTTAAGCTCAATAAACCTGCAATTCAAACACAAAACAAAGTGACTACGCTTGATAGAAAAATAACGTTAAAAGCATATATTTAAACGCTTAAAACACATACAAAACATGAACGTATCAGTCTCAAATGTATGCTTGTTATATACGTCGATAATTGATTAACCTTCCTATGACAAATTCAAATAATGATCATAGTGTAATTGAGATTGAGAAGACCTTAAGAGAAAAGATGGTTTAAAAGTTGGAAAGATTAAAATAGGTTTTGGTATCATCACTTTAGGTGAAGATTGTTGAATATACAGAACTGATGAGTGATGGTGCAAAAAATTGAAGAAAACAACAAGTGATCATAGTAGAAATACTAATGATCAATTGTAAGCAATGAGCACAACGACCGATGAAACAATGGAGTGTAACTAATCAACCACCAAAATGGTCAATTGCATGTCTTGTAATTACACAACTGATCAACATCCACTGATAGCAATACAACAATTATTGTTAATCATGTTGCAATTATTGGAGCTTACTAGTCAGGAACAACTGATCACTTCAATAGATTGGTTGTTAACAAGTATTACTAACAACAACATATGATTAATTGATGTCCAAAAACTTACAACACGATCCACTGATGTACATCAACCAACTAGCTATACACTTGACAGTTATGACACATCCACTTGTGTTGCTGACGTGGCAAAAGTGTGTTACACAATGTTAGATGTTCTTCTCATATGATGTCAACAGCATGTAGTTCATGCTTTATACTTATACACACTTGGTATTGTGTTGTAGTTTATATCTGAAAATTGTATGTGTGAGTGAGAGTATGTTTATCAAATTGTATACTGATATCATGCTTAGAGGGAGAGTATTATCAAATTGTAATCATCATTCTTGTATTTATAAGAATCTTTGCCAACGTATGATGTTCAACTCGAATGTTCTTCATTTGCGTTATTTAATTTGATTGTTTTGTTCATAATCAAATTTCTTGCATCAACTCAGCCCCAGAACCAACAATCTTAATTATTTGTTTATGTGCATGAGGTAATGGAATGGAATTGTATAGAGAATAAATGAAAAAATTAACACCTCATATGGCCTATATAATCATATGACCCATATAAGGTGTCAGTGGTTTGTGTATATTGCATGTCGATTGTGTTTGTTTAGAAGTGTTATACATGTCTAACAACTTGCAAGGTGCTGATGTGGCATAATGGTCTCAAGCAGCAACACCATGTCGCCATAGGCGGCGCCTTCAGAATGAACCTCACATGGGGTGATGGCCCAATGAATAAGGGTGTGCAAATATATGTTCGTATCTAAATCCAAATATCTGAAAGTTTCAAACTTCGATACCGATTCAGATATCCAAATTTTCAGATGTGGATTTAGATTTTGGAATCCACTATCTGAAATTATCAAGTAACTGAATATATAGATATTCGAAATTTTCGAATATATGAAAATGTAGACATCCGAAATTCGAATATTCGAAAATTCAGATATCTGATTTTGAACACCACTGCACAAGAAGGCAACTTCTCCCACTATCCACTATTACCATTTATTTTGAAGGTATAACTTCAACTTTTAAGATACAGCCCATATTAATTTTTATATCTTTAAATTTATTTACTTTTAAATAAACGTTCTTTACAGAAGGATTGTAAAAAAATTTAAAAATTAAATGTGTTTTTATTAAACTTTTTCATCAAATGTACACTCTTTTTAATAAATCATTTTCATTTTGAGGACAAATAAATATTATTTGTATTAAATACTAGTTTTAGTATACCCGTGTATTACACGGATTGAACAAATAAAATATTAAATATAATAAAATTTTATTAAGTATAAAATGATATTTTTTTCCAAAAAAATAAAATATTTTGTTTCAAAACAAACCGTATTAAAAATATCATTTTTAAAAAGTTTTTTTTTATAATTTTTAATTTTAATTATTTTTTGTTTATAAAAAATTTACTTTTTAAAAAACACTAATTTTAAAAAAGTTTGATATTTTATAAAATTTCTTATTTTATAAAAATTATTTTTTAGAAATAACATTAATAAGAAGATCTTTTTTTAAATTTATTAAAAAATTATTTTTATTCTAAAAAAAGTTAAATAATATAATTGGTAATTAAGACAATTATTTAATAGGAGAGAGAAGCGGGAAAATATTGGTGAAAATAAATGTGGTGATGACATGTGTCACCCTAAGTTACTCTTTTATTAGAGTAGAAGAATTATTATATTATTGTCATTATTATGGTATTATAATTATTGTTATATTATTATTGTTTTTATATATTTTTATTGTTCAAAAATTAGTTTGTATTAAAAACTAAAAACTAAATAAATAAATAAAAGAATAAAATATGAGAATGAAAAATGATAGATGGTAGTGGTTTGATGCTAAAATGGCATGAAGTGATGTAAGAAGAATGAGGGTTACAAGGGGGTGAGTGTCATCGTGTAATATCTTAGTCAGTATTAAAGATTCTAGGCAGTACTAAAGGAGGCGGCAATATATTTGCCGGTACCATCATGCCACATCATCTTTTAACGCACAACCTCAAGCCTTTTCATACTACATCTTATTACGACCTTTCACCTTAGCCACTCTTATGCATGAATCCACCTCAAAGTTATCTTTCTTTCACATCCATCTCATAGCCTTCCATCTTAGCCATTCTTTCACCCCCGCCTCATAGCCTTTCATATTAGGGGCTGTTTGGTAATATCTGAATGATTAAATGCTAAATCAATAAGATGTCTGAACCATTAAGTGCTGAACCATTAAGAGGTCTGAACCATTAAAAACTAGTATATCGCTTAACTATTCAAAAGCAAATGCCTGACCAATTCAGATAAGAGTTTTTAACCATTTATCATTAGACCTCTTAACCATTCAGCATTAGTATAATGCTTAACCATTCAGAGGCAAATGTCTGAACTATTCAGACATTTGCTCGTGAAACAAACAGTCTGAACCATTAAATGCTGAATCATTCAGACATATAAACCATTAAAAGGCTGATTAAGAGGCTGCCAAACAACCA
The DNA here is from genome assembly GCA_025506415.1 of Flaveria robusta. Classification (NCBI taxonomy): domain Eukaryota; kingdom Viridiplantae; phylum Streptophyta; class Magnoliopsida; order Asterales; family Asteraceae; genus Flaveria; species Flaveria robusta. Next base: position 5,915,505 of record CM046460.1, on the reverse strand, counting down.
CTTAGTCTATTACGTCTGAATCCATCAAGTTCTCTTGATTTCGCACTCACCCCGCCTCAAAGAATGCCCTTATAAATTCCCAATGAGGATATACAAAGAACAAAATAAAAAGAAAAATATATTTCATTATACATGTTTAAAATATTAGTTTTCTAAAACGACAACTTATATTCATATAATCTACTTCTAATAAACATCACAATTAATTGACAGTAAATCATAATAGGTTGTGTTTGAACACATGATTTCAATAAGAACTTCACAAACTCTAACATCAAACATTTTATCATCAGCTCCAACTACCTACCTATTTAAAAGATTAGTTTGAATATTAAATTAGACTTAATGATATTATAAATGTGTTAAAAAGGTCAAATTCCCCTTTATCATAAACAAAACCCCCAGACTCCTTCAATTTCAACACGCAAGAAAGAGAAACCAATATACAGAGAGAACCAGACAACCCCCTTCTCTTGTACTATATGGCGCCTTGGTAAACTAACACTCATAAACATCAACATTCAACAACAAACACCCACAAATTCACACACTTTCACCCTAAAGATTCACACACATATACAAATTTCAAGAGAGAAAGAGAGAGATTGTGTGAGGGTAAAGAAACCCTCAAATAACCTCTTCTTTCTCTCACTAAAACGCGATCGGAACAACCCAATTGCATTTCTTCATTCTTTACGCGATTTGGGTTCATGGGGTTTCATCACTTTCATTGTATAGTGTTAAAAGATTAGATTTTTAGATCATTAGAAACACAATTTTATGATTTGTATAGTTATTTATATAATATACTTGTGATCGTGTAATGGAGATGTCACAGTCCGATCCGATTGCTGAATGGGGGTCATCAGGTGGGCAAACGTGGCTCGAAGGTCAGTGATCAGTGAAATTGAATTCGCACATTTCGATTTTGATTGATTTGAATGCTGATTTGGGGTTTTGATTATTGGTTGTAAATGCAGAGCCTTTGTGGCAGTTAGGGTTGGGAGGTGGGTTGGAGTCGTACCCTGAACGGCCAGATGAGCCTGATTGTATCTATTATTTGAGAACAGGGTTTTGTGGGTATGGTTCTCGCTGTCGGTTTAACCATCCTCGTGATCGTGGTTCGGTAAATGTTCATTGAATTTGCATACTTTATAATGTGTTTTTGTTGTTGTTTGTTGATCAAAGGAAATTGGTGTTGTGGCTTGATGGATCTGTATGGGAATTGGGTGCTTTATGAGTGAAATTGTGAAGTTTTGGTTTGTGTTCATGTGATATTCCAAATTGACATGAATTGAATGGTTAAAGTTAAAGTTGTTTTGGTGAGTTTTGCAGGTTTTTCGGGCTATGGGGTCTAGTGGAGAAGAGTACCCTGAACGCCCTGGTGAGCCCGACTGTCAGGTACTAAATTGAACTACTTACTATTTCAAGAATTGGATGAATCTTGTTGTATATTGTGGATATTACCATTGAGGATATAGATTATACAATCATAGATTGTTCATATATCGCAATACAATCTTGTTGATTGTTTTTACTTGTAAAATATGGTTTCTTTACATTTGGAAGAATGCTGCTGCGCCATGCTGTTTAACTTATAGTTGCATTCCAAGCTTTGGTTATAAATAGATTTATAACTAAGTTTGTCTTTTACACTATTTCCAAAACCGAAATTTCACTTGGTCATTTGTTTGTTTCTCTTGTGGAAACCATTTTAATTATAGATCATCCGTGATCCTTCTGAGACTTGAAGCATGTTGATATGTTGGGCTAATTTTAGTACTTAATTGGAAGGTGTATTTGTTCATTATTGATCATTCATTGCAGAAGATCCAAGGCCCTTGCCATATTTTTGTTCTGTAAAGATTGGGATCCAAATTTAATGCTCAAAATTTCATCTTTTTGTCGCATTCAATTTAGCAAACACTTATAGTTAGAGTTGAAGCATGAATTCTGTTTTTAATGTGATGTTTGATGGTTAAAAGGCTGTAGATTTGGTATTCATCATCACAATTTCGTTTCTATGTTAGTTAAACAAAGATTAATATAACATTTTCTGTTCATAGATTCGTCTTTTGCTGGTAAACTCATATGCTCATTAATTTATGTATTGCTATTTGTTTTGTTGTTAGTACTATATGCGAACGGGGATGTGCAAATTTGGTGCTTCTTGCAAGTATCACCATCCAAGACAAGGAGTTGGATCATCAAGTACAGTGCCATTAAACATGTCGGGATACCCTCTTCGTCCTGTGAGTTCCTGTTCTTTTTCTGGAGGTGGCCAAAAAGGCAGAGGCGGGGTGGGTAACGGGTCAAACTGGGTTTGGGTCATAACTGGCTGGGGCGACAATAAACACTTATTTTTCTAAAGGGATGAGCTAAATATATTTGAAAACACGATATTACTACAAATAATCTAACTTTCTTCAATAAAGCAATGCATGAGGTTTCTATGCATTTGACTGTATACAAAAGATGACTTTCAGTTTTTCAACCTATTTGGCCTGTGACCCGTTATACCAAACCTACCCATTCATAGGTGAATGGGCCGAAACTGCCAACTCTAATTATTTCTATTTAATTTTTCTGAATTTCTCATTGCAACTTATCATTCCTACATCATAATCCATCCTCACAGGGTGAAAAAGAGTGTTCATACTATGTCAAAACAGGGCAGTGTAAGTTTGGGGTCACCTGTAAATTTCATCATCCTCAGCCTACTACCATCATTCCGCCACCACCACAGGTGCTGCCACCGGCACCTGAATCCACACCTTCTGCTATATACCCGTCTCTGGTTGCCTCTTCCCAGCAATATGGGGTGTTTGCAACAACTTCTCTTCTTCCAGGCTCATATTTACCCGGGCCCTATAGTCCGGTAATACTTCCACCAGGAATGGTCTCATTTCCAGGTTGGAATCCTTATCAGGTATTCATAAAACAATGCTTATTTTTTATGATTTTTAAAGTTAAATTTTTGCAGAATAACTTAAATTGTGATGATTTTAGGCACCTGTAAGTCCAGCAGCCTCTCCTAATACTGTTGGAGCGGGCCAATTCTATTCAATGAATCCTCAGTTATCTCCTCCTGTTCCTTCATACACTGGATCTTACCTTTCTATGCCATCTTCTTCTAGTAAGAAAGAACATTCATTTCCAGAAAGACCCGGTGAACCTGAATGTCAGTATTACTTGAAAACAGGAGATTGTAAATTTGGTTCTTCATGTAGATACCATCATCCGCCCGAATGGACTGTACCAAAATCAAACTTTGTGCTTAGCCCGATGGGCCTTCCCCTCCGTCCAGTAAGCATCTCTACACATCCCAGTGTTTGCTACTTTTTAATGCTCTGGTTTAGTTTATTATATGTTTCGTGATGTTGTAAATGTAGAGCCGTAGAGGTGGTAGGCGGGTGAGCGGGTCTGGTGGGTTGGTGATGGGTCAAATGGATTTTGGGGTCAAGTAGACGCTTTTTAGATTGGTCAAAATGGGCTTAGGTTGACCCTCTAACAGTTCAGTTCTAGTCCACTTTTTTTATTTTTTGTTTTTTTATTATTTTTAAGAACGATGAACACTTTAATTTGATTATCCTTAGAATATTAATCTAAGGGTATTTTGGGTTGAGGGTTTAGGTTTAACGGTATGGATTTGAAAGTGACGAATATTTATTATTTTCCAGATTTATATGTAGTTCTTTGTAGACACCATCCTTTTTAGGATTTATACATGTTTTTTCTTCAATAATATTTTGTTTTAGAACTCGAATCTTCGTCTTGATATATCGCATATTTCAGGGCGCACCCATTTGTACACATTATAGTCAAAAGGGGGTGTGTAAATTTGGGCCATCATGCAAATTTGATCACCCAATGGGGACATTAAGTTACAGCCCATCTGCATCTTCACTAGCTGACATGCCAGTTGCACCATATCCAGTTGGCTCATCTATCGTCACCCTGGCACCATCATCATCTTCATCTGAGTTGAGGCCCGACCTTATTTCTACATCCAACAAAGACGGTCTCTCCACCAGCATGCCTAGCGGCTCAGGCAGTTCAAGTTTGTCCAAAAGCATGCCAGTTTCTGATTCAACTGGCGGCGCTAGCACCCATCATGGCCATGATGCCCATTCCACATAACAAGTGGTACCAATTCTCATCACACTATATATATGAACCTAACATGCCATCTTTTTATCTTTTTTTTTTTTCTGGATTTTTGTGGTGAGTCTTATGTTCACATAGTTACATGGCCTTCATTTTTACCTTTTAATAAGCCAAAAACACCTAGGAAAAACGCGTATAGTTCCCCACCCGCCCCCCTTTCCTCCTAAGTAGCTTTTGAATAACCACAAGGAGGGAAAAAAGACAAATGGATTATGTGTTTTTGTGTCTATTTATGTTGTGATTTCTAGTACAAAGTGAATGTTCATCATGATGTTCTTATCCCCTTTTTTTGGTCTGGGGTGTGTGTAAGTGGGGAAATGGAATGAATTTGGATTTAGTTTAGAGAATGATATAGTGGGTGCCTGTTGCCCTACAATAAAAGAGATATACAATCTGTGATATGGTATGATGAGATGTAAGAATTATTTGCATAATTTTGTCTACACCAAAACAATGAATGTTACAAACTTGGATTTTGTGCAACTTATTATTATGTTGTTGTAACTTCTACAACTAGTTTTATGTGATAAATTGTATGGTATAACATGCCATGATATGATTCTGTAGTTTGAAGATCTTTTTAGATGAAGAATGGTTAGGGATGCCAATTGGATGGATCAGTTTAATCTGGCGTGTCATAAATGATAAATCTGACCCGTTTTAACTATCTAAATTCTGAACCAAACTAATTATATCTTCCACCAAGAGAAACAACAAAGAAAAAGGGCCTCTCCCCCATCGGGTTCGTTAGGATTGGGATAGAATTCGACAATATGCACTCATCTATCTATTTACGGCATTGCTCTTTTAAGATCTCAGATTTTTTTACAGCGAACTTTATTTTGAGCTTCACTAAACTCGAACCCGTGCCATGTGATTGGAGAGATCTTTACCACTCTTCTGTCCCTTTTGGGACGTTTAAGGTACTAGATGGTTAAAACTATCACTAAGATTTCCATCATTTCAATCCAATCTCTAAACATATTTTAAAAATCAACTTGAGATATCAATTATATCAAGTATAAATTTAACAGTTTAAAATTTACTTCTAATAATTTCAAGTATGTAACAAGTTCAACAGATTCTAAGTACCATCTGTTATGTTTTTTAATTAAATATCAATATTATTCTTTTTCAAAGAAGGCAAAAGCATATGCTTTTAGTTTTGACAAATATCACATAATATCATACCCAAATTTATGAAAATTTTTATACTTGATCGCGTACCCAATTTGATTCTTTTGCCTCAAAGAATCACTATAATATTGGAATTTTGGCCGGTTTGACTCCAAGTCCTGTTTTTTTAAACAATTATTTTAATTTGTCAGAAACATTCAAACGAAATAAAAACAGAGTATTCTCAAATCCTTCCACCACCCCTCAATTTGATCTTTTGCCTCAAAGAATCAAATTCTTCTTTTTCAGTATAGTTAAGATCAAATAGGAAATTTGCCTCATATTATGATCATGTAGAATACTTATCATGTCATTTTATCCATAAATATATCATATGATGAATACAAATGCAAAGACTTGCCCAGCATGACATAAAACATCCTCCCATTAAGTTTACATCCATAAGTGATTAACAACACTGCTACTTCCTTCCAATCCAAACATAAACCTCGCCCTCGGGTTTTTGGGTTGCAGGAGAGCGTGCGCTTATATTCATTTAATCCAAAAATTTACAATTACGCCTTCATCTGTTGTCATGCATAATACATGTACAAACTGTTTGAAGCAGCACAGGCAATCGAGTTTTCACTTGGGTGCCATGCAAGGTGGAGCAACTTTGTTGTTGAATCAAAACTATTTCCATTTATGTTACCTGATCCAATGGATGAAAATAATTAGCGTGCACGCGTGTTATATACAAAATTTGCTTTATATTTAAGTCCAATTTCGGTGGGAAAAGAGAAGGAAACCAACGACGTAATTATGAGATGAAGATGATGTGAATACCTCCATGTGAATTGCTTCCAGGGGATCTCGAAAATCTTGGAGGTGTCTGGATTTGTCTCCTGTTAGTTAATTACCAAAAACATATAACATCATAAGAATATAGTTATGAGTATGGGAAAGTAGTAGAAATAAATGGATTATTCACATTTGCCCATTGGTACCTTGTAGGATTCTTGGTTGCCTCTAAAGTTGTTGCTTCTGTACTGCCCTCAGAACAGCCGAAAACACGAAACAGATGGCTGGATTATGAATTACAGTTAGTACAACATCAAATTAGTTCTAATAATCAAAATCAGAGTGCTTGTCTTACAATAAAAGTAAAACTAATAAAAGAAGTGCAAGTCAGACCTGTATGAACCAGTTGCGACCCGCTGCCCATCTCCACTCCAACAACAAGTGAATTTGTCAAAGATGGCATCATTTTCATATAGATCACACAGCTGAAAATATTACAAAGAATGAGAGACAGAGAGACTAATTCATAAATCTGATATATTTGTGCTATTTTTCATTTAAGAAACAAAAAATGATTAAAAAGGTCTATTATTATAATTACCTTGGGTCTCAAATGTTCATGCACCTGAAAAGTTGCAACTGGTACAGAACCCATATTTATATCCCACATCTGACAAATATGTATGAAAAAACAACTATGAGAACTGAGAAAATTTGTCATGCTTACAAATATTTCACTGATACATTCAACTTCAAGCATGGTAAATGTAACAGTAATTTTTATAGAAAAGATACTTGTAAAATCCTTAAAATAAGTACCTTAAGGGTCATGTAATCACGGCTTAGTATGTATCTACCCCCCTTTGCAAACTTAACATCAGAAATCGAGGATATAATATCTGTAAAAAAAGATTTAGAGCCAGGAGCCTCACGTTCTTCAAACCTGTAGCAAAAAACTGATAATTTTTAAACACCATTAAAGAAAATTTACTTTTATATAAAGACAATAATTTTATACACTAACAATTTGCTATGAGTGTCACATAAAGCTGATTGTCGCAAATCAACAAGTCTAATTGAGCCTTTTGAGCTACTATATGCCAACATATTACAGTGCGAAGGATGAAACTCTGCTGAAGTTATCACCTCTGCACCAACAAATATAAATAGGTATCAAGAATTAAAAAACATTAATAAAAAATAAGTCATTATAATTCAGATATACCGGTTAAATCCTCCATGTTCGCAGGCTTCATGTCAACAATATTAAAGCTCTGACTGTTATTTTCCAAATTCCAAAGGTTTATACGGAGATCATCAGCTGATATAAATGTTTCACCATCACTACAGAATGAAAATAGGACAAACGTACATCAATAAATATTTAAATTTAGATGTTTATTCAAACAAAATCTCGTTCCATGTCTTAATGAAAAGATATTGGAGCACACCTATTATTTGAGATGGAATTAATATGATAGTCATGGGCATGAGCATATGTTCTTCGACATCTAGCTAAAAGGCTGGTTTCATGACTAATTACCTGAATAAGACAGTTGACAGTCGAGACTTAAAAAACAATAATAATAAATAACCACTGTAAATAATAAATAATAGATAAATGTATATAAGTTGTACATAACTACCGTAGGTAAATGTAGAGATTTAATTCCCCTGGACAGAAGATTGTTGCTACTAAAATTCAGGGGATTATCAATGCATCCTCCATTTGTAAAACTTGGTTTAGATGATGTAGGTACGTTTGGACTACTAATAAAACCATTGATTGTTGGTATTGGAGGGTCTAGATTAAAGTTGCATATCTTCTTGATCTTCTTTTCTTGTACCTGGTCAAAATAAAAGGAAATTAGTAGAAGTGACTATTTTGACCGTTTTATTTATAAATGTGTTTACCCGAGCTATGTTTTAACTTGTTTCTCTAATAAGTCTACCGACTATGTTAAAAAAAGTAGCTTATACGTTATTAATGAAATAATATATATATTTATTCAAAAACCCCTAAACCATTTTATTCAAAAAATTAGATTATTATTGAAATAATATATGTTTTGCACATTTATACTCATGGTTCAAATCAACCCAACCCACCCGTTTTGGCACGTACCAAAAGTTACCATGTTTTCATCCGTCACTCAACTCAGTCATTATGCCACCTCTAGAAATAAGCATACCATAGAGAATTGGTAAAGAGTACTATCAAACTTCTTAAGATTCCTACCTTCCAGAACTTAACCGTTTTATCATTAGTGGATAGCAAAAACATGGCATTGTTAGTTGTCTGACACCATCTGATCTTGTTGATTTTCTCCTCAATTTCCAAACTCTTTAGATAGTCAAACTGATCTCACAAGCATCAATGGAAGAATAAAAAAGATATCTATGAAAAATTGGCACAAAATGAACAACAAAACAAGAACCAAAAGAACTCTAATTTTCTTTTTAATAATATGGAGATGATCAATACCTCCGGCTCATGACTTTGAAATTCAGTTTTATAGTGAAATTCAGGGTGCTGGCTGCTGGAACAGTCCATTGCTTCTAGAACTCTCCGATGAACACCATCCTAATTTACACATGTTCATGTTTTAATATAGATGTTAGTGAACAACTTAAAGATTTAAATTACAAAAAAAAAAAAAAAAAAGGAAGAATAAACATGAAGATATATAAAAGAAGACTGTAAAGCAGCATACATCTGTTCTGTTATTTCTTTCAAACAAAACCACCCGGCCCCCACGATCTCCGGTTGCAAGATGATCCCCAGTTTTATCAAATTCTATTGCTGAAATGATATCAACTGCAATTAAAGCATTCAAACTGTAATCAGCAGACTACATAGTCAACTATTTAAAAAAGGATTTAGAGAGGTTATAAGTTTTACAATAATATTGTTTGAATAATGGTCAAGATACATGTGAGACTACAAAGAAAGATATGATTATATCACTATTATCATGTTAGCAGCTATTATCAGAAAACACACCTCAACAATTTCAAGAATATGAATCCCAATATAGATTGCTATCCAAAAGATTATCCAGATTGTAGATACAGATAAATTATGACATGTTTGTCTATACCATTTTATTTTCAGTCTCAGTTTGTTGACTTTTTCCTTAAATCAGGTGGATCATATGAACCTCAAACATGGAATAGTCTTAGTGGACTAAGTAATACAACTATTTCAACAGATAAACCCATATACATTTGAAATGACAACTTATAAGTGAAATAAAGTAACAATCAGCAGTTGAAGGAGGATAAGAGGATATCGATTGTCTAATAGTATTAGCATACAGGAAGCTAGGGGTTTAAATGTTTGACATCATCTTTTCACTTGTCGTTCTATAAACACTACATTTAGGTGATCCACTCACATGTGATTAGCACTAGTAAGAAGACTGAACATGAAAAAACAAACATTTATTCGAGATGATCAGTTCCAAGACACTTCCCCTCTATGTTTTGCCCTTAACTATCAGAACCCTTTAACCATTAGAATCAAAAAGCCTGTACTTCAGTTTACTCACCTCAATTTCCTAAATAAACACATAATTTAGCTTTGGAGACCAAATGCCCTTAACCTTCAACTTTAGATCATCAAACAAAAGGTATAATAGTTACAAACTTACAATATACACACGCAATCTATTTCCATTATCAATCAATTTTCAATCGCAAAAGCACAGGTTCAGCCTTATGATCAAAATGCCAGTTTCTTCACCAAATACACACATACGCTAGCCAAAACATCACAGACCAATAGGCATCGATCAAAGTATCATCAAACAACAATTAACAACATAATCAAATCGCATCGATCAAACACACACTGGTCATACCTTCTTGCACCTCTTCTCCCGCAGCACGTTCACCAAAAACCTGAGAAAACTTCCACTCTAAACCCTCCGTATCCATAGCCACATCACCTTCGCCGTCCATTTCACAAACTCCAATTACGACAATCAACCAGTCAAAACCAACCTAATCGTCGATGAAATCGAATCACAATCGCAATGCATCGAGTCGATTCTATCATCTTTCGTTCATCGACCACCGGAAACGATATCTACACACTGATTTACAATTTCGCTTCCATTGGATCGATCAATTGAACACGAATTTGGAGGATTGACAGTGAGTATAGCTGTGTAAAACCTCAAAAAGTGAAAAGAAATTGTAAATTCGGAATCGATTCGAGGAGGAAGGAGAAAAGATTTTTCACAGAAGCTGAGAATCCTGTTTTTCTTGTATTGTTGTTCTTATCGGGCAAATGGAATCTCTCCCTTCCCCACGAAGCACACTTTCGGCCCGATTTGATTGGATTTCTCCTACTAATTATCATTGTTTTCATCTTGGGTCAAAGCAAATTTAGGGGTGTAGAAACCGGATTCGGCCCAAATTGGTTCGGGTAACCGGGTTGGATCAAACATGGTCGAAAACGGTTCTTGAGAGGGAAATGATTGGGTTTGACTGGAGTCGAACCGGTTTCAAAGTATATTGTTGTAAACGATTCCAACTGTACAGTCTAGGTTTGACCAAAACGGTTTTGGAATCGGGTTGGTTCCAACGTGAATTTTGGGCACCTCTAGGTCAAGCACAAGTTAGTTAAAGATGCAATAATTTTGTATTATAGTAAGCATTTTAGTTTTGTTGATCGAGCATATCTAACGCAGATGTTCAGGCGCTGTCTTGCGCAGCATTTGTTTAGCCATGGAGGAGCATCCTTCAGGGTGTGCTTATGTGTTCATCTGGATTCCTAGAAGTCGGATGGATGAAGATGGGGGCCCTCTCACACAACCGTAACTTTTTATATAATGTGTGTGGAGGCTGATTAAATACAAATGCAAAATTTATGCAATGTGTAAGAATGAATCATTGATCATTTTAATTCAATGGCCAAAATTAAATAGTGTCAAGATCATAACTAATAGCCAGGTGGATAGTTGGAAGGGCAAAAAATGGAATGTCACCATCATTGACTTATTCTTGAATAATCCTCATATGTAACCGGACGTGTTTTGTAGTATAAAACTTAGTTGTATCAAATATTATTGTATAATATATTTATATTACTAAAATTATAAACATAATTACATAGTTGTACACTGAATAACAGAAGTAAGAAGTTAAACATAAAAGAAATATGAAAAACCTAGATTTAGCATCATATTTAATACAAATATATTTTTTTCTTTCATAAAAAACCATGAATGATGGCTTTTCATGTCAATGGTACTTGTTATGTGGATCTAATCTTGATTAACAAAGAAGCCTCTCACCTTTTTGCATCTAAATTTGATGAAGAGTGCTACAAAACCCAACCTCGTTAGTGATCAGTAATCACTTTAAAATTAACTCAGGATAAAAAGTCAACTCTTCACTCTCTAGTCTCAAATGATGGAAATAAAAAAAATGGTTTTTTATTTTGGTTGGGTGAAAGTCCAAGGCCAATGTTTTTTTAATGTATTTTGTTTTTTCTTTTACGGCAACAGTATATAAATTACATCGAGTAATCGCTTTTACAATTTTAGGTTCTACTCCTATACCAATAGAAGAAAAAAAGCTTACCATCATCAAGTAATGTCTTCTTTTTGTCACAATTCTTCAAAAAAACCATATCGTTTCTATATCTTCAAAATCCATCACGAGACAAAAATAATCATGCACATCAAGTAATGTCTTATTTTTGTGACAATTCTTAATAAAAACCATATCGTGGGTATATTTCCAAAATCCATCATGTGACAAAAAGAATCATGCCCATCTAATGCCTTTTTTACCTTCGTGCCCACCAAATGCATTTTCAATCTAGGCTCACGGTTTTATCTTCTAATTATTATGAAATCCAATCATCTTAAAAGTCATATCGACAAGCAAGGAAATCATTTACGAGACATATAATTTATCTAGGGATAATTACTAATATAGATATTTGACCAAACAAACTTACCAATCTAACCATTGACCTTCTATTTTATCAATATAATTTTGACATCTTTGAAGTGGGGCCACTACCCTTATTTCTCGCCAACTTGGCGAGGAAATGACCATAATTCTCGCCAAATCAAAGTAATCCAACCTATCTTTTCAACCAAATAAAACAAATTTACATAGACACCCTTACACTTCCAAACATATTCCTATAATTTCTATAACTTTCATTCAAAATATTTAAGTTTTCAAATATTTAAAGAAATTACTAAAGGTTAATAATTGTGTATTATTTTAATTTTTTTAGAAAAAGAAGAATATTTTAAATGTTTTTAAAAATTAAAGTTTTTAAAAAGCAAATTTTTTAATTATTAATGTTTAAGTTTTTTAAATGTATTTAATTTTTTTTGCTTATACAAGTATTGCTTTTAATAGTTTTATACTTATTATGAAAACTTTTGGTTTCTCAACACGTTTAAGTTTTAAATTTATTAATTTATCATTTGTTTTTTTCGAGTGTCTGCTGGAAGTCTATTTAGTTTATTTGTTTTTTTTATAACTTATTTTCAGTTATTAGTGGAGCTATTAACAAATTTAATTACTTTTTCGTTTTTGAAAATTGTTTCATTCTTTTAAGTTTTAGTTTGTTACTTTTTGAAAACCTCCTCACCCTTTTATGTTTATTTATCACCTAATATTTTATTTTGGTTTGAAAACCTCCACACCCTTATGAAATATTACTGTATATTTTTATTTTTTAAGATGGATATTTATTTGAATGGAGAAAGTAAAAGATTCAAATGTTAAAAAAGTAAAAGTTTAAGGGATGAAATTAACATAAAGAATAAATGAAAAGGGTGTAATGAAACAATGATGAATTGAAAATGTGGCGAGGAAAATCACAAACATCTCGTTTACCTGGCGAGAAACAAGGAAACAAAATATTGTTTTCAACTTTTTTTTATAGTTGGCGAGGATTTGGTTGAGAATCTCGCTAACGTGGCGAAATTTTGAAAAAGTGGCGAGGAATTTCACTAAAATCTCGCTGACATGATAAATTTGAACACGTGGCATTATCTTGTTGGCTGAATAATTGGTAATTTATTTATTTTAATGATTCTTTTAGTAATTTATAAGGGTCAAATGTTTAGTTTGGTAATTTCCCTTTCGTTGGCAAATCATAGGCGTCTTAGTCTTACCGAGTGTATTTTATATTTCATTTATTTACAAAGCAACCTGATACTCTGAATGTAGTTTATTTACTAATCACGAGGAGGTGAGTTTTGGATGGATTGGAAGAAAATGAATGATGCCTCCACACAAAGATGTACAATCTTTGTTGCATCATGTTACAACTAACAAGCCACCACTTCTACTTCGAACACTTCAAATCAATAAAGTTATTTTTTTAAACCGCCAAATATACGATCCTATTTTGGATGATATATGTTATTTTAATGGAGCCCATCAATTCGTATCCTAGCTGGGATCGCATCTCTCTCAGGAGAAAACTCACAACTAAGAAAACATTTTGCCCTTTAAACATTTTTTTTCTTAAAGTGAGATTTGAAATCAATACATATTCATATTTACATGTCTTAAGTATCTTATATTAATCATTTATGCTAAGTATCATTAATATCAAACAGAGTTATTAAAAATTGTCTCTTTTTTCTATTCATCATCATTGTCGAAGGGCTTCATATTGCTATGAAATAGACGATTGGAAAAACTACTTTGAAGGCAGTAAATTAATAAGTTATCTGAAAAGGGTTTTATCATCTCTCACTTGAAACTTGATGACTATGCAATCATTTTGGAGAGTGATATCTTCTTAATGCAAAAAAATAAACCGTGTTTATAGATTTTTTTATTTATATTGTCGTTGTTCATAAGATAAATTTTAAATGAGAATTTTTTTTTTAAGTGGATCTAATTTTAGTCTAAATTTCACACGTGAATTTATAGAAAATCAAATTTAATAAAACAACTTTTATCAAAACAAAAATGAATCATATTAATCAACTTAATTACACTAAAATATTTCTGTTTTTTTTTCTATCCCAATGCAATCTTTTAAAATCTGAGTGACTAATGTCTAAACATTATAGCATTGCTTAAAAGAATATTTTTGAGACGTAGACATTCTTCCTTGGTTATCTTTCAAGACTATTAGAGTATGGTTGGACAATATATTATTAGATATATAGTTCTAAATGTCAATAAGGGGAATAATAAACATATGATGATTTTAAATATTGTCATTAAAGTTTGTTTTTTGTTTTGTTTTTTTTTTTTTTAATAATTTTGTCATAAAGACATAATGGTTTAGTTTGTTTTTTTCAATTTTCTTTTTGACCCCTCATACTATGTTTATTTTATACTTTAAACTTTTATTATCCATTAATTTTGTTTTTTTGTAATAACTTTCTTCGGTAACATTTTTTAAGAACAATGATTCACGATAGTCTTTAACTTTTAGATGTTATGATATAATTTTTATGAAAATGTATTTGTATTTAAAATCGAGTTTTTTTGTATTGTTTGTTATAATAAGTGTAGTTATTGTCAGTGATAAACTGAACCGATTATGAGTGAAAACATCATTGTCAGTTGGTATTACCGTAATCGATTTCGGTATTCGATTTATTGGATTTCGATGAGCCAAGACATTAACGACCAAGCTGATGCAATGTAGCTTGAGGGAAAAACTCACGTCGCATAACCACAAGTGAAAACCACAAAACTCCCGTATCGTAACACAATAAAAAAACTAGTTATCAAGATTTACAGAGATGTTTTCACTCTTAGTATTCTCCAATTAGTTTTCTTAAACAAAAGATATGTTAGAGTCAATTAATTAAATTTTGGGACAAATTTGTGGTTGGGATTGTCATTCTTTGCATCAAGTATCAACACCTTTTTCTCTTAAAGTAAATAGGATGTACTTGACGGGGTGTCATCCAAGAGACAAGAGATTGAAAGGGGTCAAAAAATTTGCAAGATTTGATGAACCTTCAATTAACTTTTATAAACCTTCAATTAATATTTATGCCGAATGCAAGCTCTAGAGTCATTGTATCATTGATCCATCTTCTCCTTTAAGACAGATCATTGACTCGGAAGCTCCTTTTTTGAAAAGACGTTTATTTTATGAGACAAATTAATTCATATTAAAGTTAACATATTTGTTTGAAGACATCTACTTGATTAATATCGATTAAAAAGGCATTGATATTTGAACACATGATAAACAAAAGATCCTATCATAAAAATCCTATTAAAAGATTAGGGTGGGGCAAAGAGAATATAAGTATAAATTTACACTTTATAAATATTTGTTTAGAAATCTAATTAAAAAAATATATAATCTTTCTAATTTTCAGTACCTTTCTTTAGCATTTGAAAAAGCAAATTGGTAAAGAATTCAAAATCTGTCCGTTGGGGGAAAAGCCCTAAAATTCCCTCGTTCCTTCTTCCTCACTTCTTCCAAATTAGGGTTTTAGCAACTCATAACTACTATTCTGATCAACAATTCTTCGTTTTCTTCGCAATTAAACTGCAATTGCAGTCAATTTCTTGCAGATTTTGCTTCAAATCGCTTTCAGATCATCCAATTTACAGCATGAAGCTGCAAACCCTCAGTTCACAATTGCTAGAAAACTTCGAGCCCATGTTAAACGAATCAATTTACCACTTTCTAGCTGAATTTCAAAAGGGTAGAACCGATTTCTCAGAACTCAGCTCAATTTTCTTCCGATTGATCCAGACGATGACGGACCCACCTCTTGAGTTCATCTGGTTTTACTCTGCAATCACATTCCAAACCGCTAACTCATCGATAACAGATTCGCGAACAATGTTGTTGTCGGTGAAGGACTTGTTTCACTCGTTGGTTTCTTTTGGTAACCCCTCTGATTGCAGCTGTTTGAAGCAAGTGTCACTTGTTGCACCAGTTTTATACCATTTGGTTAACTTTAAGTTTGAAGTTTCTAGCTTGAAGACGGAGATCGTGGGCTTAGTGGATGCAATAATCAGTCACATTATTATGTGTGGTAATAATGATTTGGTGGAACAAGAGGTTGTGGCTGGGGTAGGTGAATCAACAGTGAGTTGGGTTGGTTTAGTGCCAATTTGGATTGCTGATCAGGTCAAGCGGAATCAAGGTCGCGTTGATGGCTTTCGGTTGTTCTTTCCTCTTACGACAGAAGATATTCGTAAGGGAATTGATGGGGATTGTGGGATGAACTACCTTGCTGGGGTGGTTATGATTGAGACTTTGTTGTTTAGACTGTGTTTGATGTTTGATTCAGGGGTTTCAGAGATGGAATTGCATAAGGGTGTCAAGGGTTATGCTGCTCAGATTATCCATGGATTCAAGAGGAATTCATCCTTTATAGGTGAGAAATTTGCGTGATCCTTTACAAGTTTTAACATATTTCCTTGCAACATTATAGTTTTCATGAATTTGTTCATTAAAATTGTTCTATGAGACCATAAGCACAAACTTGCAATCATTGTTACCTTACATGGTGCAGTAGAACTTCTGTTACGAATTGAAACCATTGTAAGGTATAGACTTGTCCCATTTCGATTGTATAGGCAACAAATCTGGGGTTTATAGACCCAATAGGCTCTCTCACCCACTAGACTAGTCTTTTGGGATAAGTTCTTCTGTTTGGTCCGTAACAATTAGTAACTTTTAGCTACCACAATAAGGTTCCACAATATGATCATGCTCAAACACTCCGAAGTTGATCCAAATGTGCTTGATTTAAGGAGAACACTTTGACTGAAGTCAGCATCATCAGTACCAAAATTTTTGTTTAGTTAATGCATTCAGGTTTTCATAGACAGTTTCCTCACCTTATCAGATCTTCAACACATACTTGTTCCTTATAAATAATTTTTTAACTATGGCATCATTAATGGTTTCAAAGCTTAATTACCTATTTGGTCGGTAAATGACAGGTTGGTTTTATGGGCCAGAGAAACTAGTTCTACTTCAAATTATTGATGTTTTTAAAGTTTTTAAGTTTTAACTGCATTATACATGTTATCATTTTTTGCGTGTAGAAATTTGTTTGGGTCAGAGTCGAAAGAACCATGCTAGTTTTCAAATAACTACAAATTCATTCTCTTAGTAATAATTTCTGATCTTTTGTCTATTGATTCTAAGTTATGCTTTTCAAACTGCTATTGGAACCAAGTTTGCCTGTTGGAGAGATTTTGGTGAGTTTTTCAATACAAACCGGCTTATTATCTAGTCACACTACACTAGAATACTAGATGCTTATTTAAGTGATATGCATGTATACCTCTACAGGCTACATCAGATGAACTCATTCTCAGGCGATTGCTTTATGATGTTGCATTGGATTTCAGTCTGTTTCTTAGTTGTGACACCTCCCTTGATGTTCAGTACAAAGAGATTGTGATTTTATGGTTGTTTGTCACAAGCTCAGCATTGCAGTTTGCTAGGTAAGTCATAATCAGTGTCATCGTGGTTTTACTCGTGTGGATAATAAAATATGTAACACCCTTCCATCATGAAATAGTTTGGTTGAACTATTGATTAGTACTCATGTGTTTAGATGTCCTTCATTTTTAACATTATAGTAGTCTTGTGGACCAAATATTTACAAATGGGTAATGGTTTTTAAATACATGGATAATGTCTAAACTGAGTGGCGGATCCAAAAAATTCTTTTACTGTCACCAATCACCATGTTCCAATCTTTGGATGTCTTAGAATTTTTAATCAGGTCGGGTCGGGCCACCAAGATCTTAATAATGTGCACATTGTGATGAAGAAATACGTACAATGATAATCACATAAACAATATCCCAGATCAGCCCATGCTAAAAGCCTTAATCAACTTCAAAATCCTATAAATCCTTTTATTTTCTGAATAAGATCTATTGAAGTCAGACTATGTTATTTGTTTTGTTGTCTAATTGATTGATGACAATGGAAGTTTTTATGTTTCTTGATTAATTGGATACTTCTTATTGTAAGTTTAGCTTAAAAATTATTCAAACATCTAAAGTTCATAATTATTAATGTTTCCTTATTTTTTTAGTTCTATTAATTTTAAATGTCTCGAGGCTAGTTTCAATATTTTATTATATCCTTTCAATGGAGATCCTTAAGTTGTTACGTATTAAAATTTAAAATCATCTATATCATATTTATAAAATTTTGTGGAGTAAAGAAAAAAATATAGGAAACATATAGTGGAGTAACATGCATGAGTAACTAACCACTAGGCGTATGCTTATGTTAAATTGTTACAACCAACCTTATATGTTACAACTAACTTTCTTACAAGTGTCACTGTCAGGAAATATATGGTGACACTCAAACTTTGGATACAAATATAACATATATATATTTACCAATGTCACGTTACAACAGACCCTACAACATATATAGGTGGTATTATTGACTTGTGAATTTTTTGGGATGCAGTGAGAATGGTGACCATGTTCGAGTCAATTGTTATCTCCACACCTTTTCAGCGTCTCAGCTACCACGCCAGATAGTTTCAAGGGTCACTGGCGTGACAATTATGAAACCAACCGTACCTGATATTTCCTCTCCAAAGGACATTATTGGTACTTCTTTTTATAACTTGTATATTCCCACACACACCATAATTTTCGTCACACGTTAAGTATTTAGATAATTCAAAAACTTGCAGGGTGGCTTTTGGTACTGGAACAGCAAGGACTTAAAATATGTGATCACAACATCTCAGAATTACATGAGAAAGCTTTGAAGTGCAACTCCATGGGCATAGACAATGAAGTCAAAGATGGTCAAACTATGGTGGAAGATGCACCTGTAAGGATCAAAGGGAGAAGAAAACGCAACAGCACAGGGTATTGGGAGGTACAAAAGCAGATTAAAGTTATGAAGTGCTGTCACGAGAATCTGGGAGATGATGGTTTCTGTGGTAAAACTGAAGTCAGTAACTCGGTTTGTGATCAAGAGATGGTAGATATGGTCCGGTGAGGTGACTACTTCAATGGTGGTTGCACAATGTGTTTGAATTGTTCAATGCTGCAAAGCTTTAGGTCTAAAGTAGGGTTGCATGGGTCATAATATTAGACCAGTCAGGTTGTTTTGGTTTAGGAAAAATCAGGCTGACCATGTCGGTTTGACTTTCTGAGTGTTGAAACGAAGCAACCCGATTGAATCGGGACATGCGTATAAATAACAAGGAAATTATCGTTATATGACGATTTGAAACTTGAAAGAGTTAACTACCAACTATTTCAACTTTTTTGATTTGTTTTGGGCAACCGGTTCTTTTCAAGTCACTTGACTCCTATTTAGATAAGGGAAAAGTTCACCATATAGTAATCAAGTTTTTTAACTGTTTCGTTATATTGATTTAAACTTTTTGTTATAGAGAAAACCATTTAGCTTTCTTTATGTTTATTGTTGTTGTGAAATTTAGGGCATGTTATCAAGTTTCATAATATTAGGACACGATGATGGTTGATATCTATTTCTGCAAAGAAAAAAATTAAATGACTTTAATACAAAGCTTATAAAATTTTATTATTATTAGGTGAATTTTTCTCTTTAGGTAATAACTTGAGTTCGCTTGGTGAAAGGGCTAGAAGATCTAATTTAATAAAGATTTATTAGTAAATATCAATAGATAGCAACATCTGTATGTGTATTTTGAATTTTAGGTTGTTTTCTTGAGGTTTTGGTTATTTGTATATCTAAGTGTTATTGAGTGATCTTCAGATGCTAGCATAGTTTCCATTAATTGATCGCATGATGGATTGTACATGTCAATGAACCTGTTATTGGTGAATGATCTCTAAATGAGCGAGTATTATCTATTAAATAGAGCGTTCTTTTAAGAAACAAGGATGCTCATGTTAAATAGTTTTAAAGGGCAAACTCACAAGTACTATACTATCCTTAAATCTACATCTTTTGCGGACTATGAGATATCATTCCAACATCTTAAAGTCACTAGGCTACATTCCTTTTGGTTTATGTTAAATAGGAACTCGATGAATTGGAGATGGGTGGGATAATTGAAGATTGAAAATGACGAAAAATTAATTCAAATTCTTAATTATTTTAAGCATGTATACATATATGTATGTATATGTGTGTGACTGTATCTGTGTACGCATGCATATTTGTGTATTCATAGGATAATTCTCCTATATTTCACTGGGATATACAGCCTGCTTTGCAACTATCAGAAGCTTTAAGAATGCATCTGTCATATATTTTAATTCTTTTGGTTAATATGTTTTTAACAGTAACTTTTTAAAAGAAGTTGGTAGGTAATGTCTAATCAAAAAAACAACATCTTATTATTTTATTTGTAGGCACAATAATAAAAAACGAAATCACAGTGCAAAAGCAACCTGTATTGTCCTTCTGGTTGACCATTTTAAAATTAGATACAACTTTTTATGGAGAGTTTATTAATTATACTTCAGCTTTGCTATTGCCTATTGGTCTTGAATAATATTCTAGCTTTAATAACATAGCTAATAGCTTTAAGTTGTATTGCTGTAAGTGAAGTAGTTTTTTATAAGTGTTAAATGATATATATTCAAACCAATGAGAATAAACTTGTACATTTCTATATATTGCTTTCAATGTTCTTTACTTACGCATATGAGTTGCATCGTGTGTATATCATATCAGATATAGTAACAATTTTTATGCTGAGAATTCTCAGTGATCTTATTGATTGAATAAACTTATATGAAATGCTATCTTAAAATACGATTGATATGTAGTTACATGTCTAAATTGATCAAAATCAATTGTATCACGTGCCTAGAATAACTATTACATAGCATATAATTCGGTATGTCATGTATGCAAAATATGAAATGATTTTATGTATCTCATAATTTGTTAGATATTATAATGTAGTTGGATTATAAGGACGACCAATGTAATCATAATATTTAGTAAATTAGTTTGGAGGTACGGAATACATGATGGTTTGAGTTTATTATGATTCCCGGTCATTAGGGGCTTTGCTCCTGAACAATGGAGATTTCAAGGGTCATCTCCTTAGACAGGGGTGGACACCTGTATAGCGGGCCACTCAAAATCATACATGTGTCCCTTTATGGTGTCGGGTGCCTCCACAGTGCTCGTGTACGATTTTCAGTGGCTAGGTGCTCGCGTTCTGTCTAATGAGGCACGGGCCCCTTGTCTGGAGGGGACTTAAGAAGAAAATTTTTAGGGAAAATTTTAAATAAGTTTTAGATTATAAAAGATATTTTAAAAATTTTCCCTATATAAAATAGACTTGAAATAACTTCGACTAGAAATATCAAATATGATAGATACCATTCACATTCATTTGTATTTAATTCCCTTATGCATATTATATCCTTGTATCATTTGAAGATAAATTAATTTGAATTGTTCTAGGGCAACAAACTTGATAGAAAAAATAGATTAAATAGTCAAAATACATAACTAGCTAAAACAAACGACCTAGATTTCAAGAGGTCCTTGAAGTTAGAACAGTTGCTTGTTTATCACACCAACAAAAGCATTATTGTTGATCAGAGGATTCTAGAAGAAAAAACTCTAAAAAAAGATCATGAGAGAGGGAGACGTGCACACATACATAGAGTGCGTGCGCGCGAATTAAATTTGAATTTATTTATTTATTTATTTATTTTATGGGAGGAGGATGGGTTTCGTAAAGAACGAGAGATTTCCCTCAAAAATGAGTTAAACTTGGTAATTACAGTGATTTAACAATGTTAATGAAAATCCAAAATGCAATGGGCAACTTAATATATAAACAAAGGACAAAAAAAATGTAATTCACTCTAATATTTTTTGTAGTAAATGTTAACATTTTAGTTAGTATATGTTTATATAAAATAATTCAAAAGTGAGTTAAACCTGGTAATTACAGTGATTTAACAATAGTTATATGAATTAAGTAAATAAATAAAAAGATTTGAGTGAAATAAAAACAACCTTGTTATCCATGAATCAAAGTAACTAGTGTGTGGGAATCCTAACAGAGAGTGGTGGAGCAAAGAAAACCTTTTATAGATCTCCTGCAAGATTTTATATTCTTGATGACTACAAAACACTCCACCTTAGCTTACATCACTAATTCACACCCTCTAAAACAAAACAAAACAAAAGAGTACTAGAAACAAACCCTACTCACTGCACCCAAACAGTAGCTATTGTATTGTAAAAGGTATGGTATGGTCATCCATCTTACTTGCCTTCTAATATCAAAGAAACCCCAATTCACATTCCCCAAAAAATGGTTAAAAACTTAAAAAAAACAACACCCTTCTTTTTGTTTCTTGAATCTTCCATTAAACATCTAATTCACACACTCATTAATCCTATTTATAAACAGTCTTCTTTTCATCATAAGGCTTAAATGTTCAATTATGCGAGTAGGAATGCTTTTACTACACATCTTGATATTGTTAAATCATTGACGCTTAATGAATCATGATCAACTAGATCATCTTCATTAATCGTCTTCATAACCATGTCCTTATACCACCATTGATTCTGCTTTCTAATGGGTTTATCAACAGAGTGGAATTTTGGTTTATTTAGAGATGATTGCAGGGGGAGGGAGGGAGAGAGAGAGAGAGAGAGATGGATGGATGGGTCCCTTTAGTTTTGTTTTGTTTGTGGCTAAAGTCTGCAACTAGAATGAGTGGCACTGCACCATTTAAGGGAAGATGTTCCTTTTTTGGTCTTAAAATTTCAGGGGTCCATTTTTATTTCTATTATTGTTCATTTCATAATTCATATCATGTAATTCCACCATTTCCCCCTCTTCTTTTGGCTTTTTAGATAAAATAGATAATCAAAGATTAATCGTCGAATTTCGAATAATTCTTATGAATGGTGTTAAATAAAGACGTTTCAAAAGTGTCACGAACCTTACTTTTGAATAGCCCATAGCTTAACCATTAAATTGGCAAGAAACAAGAGAAATACACGTATAATCGTTATCCACCACTTTAGCCACAAAAAGATATGATTTTGGAGGAGAAAATCCAACTCGACGGTTATTCAGTTAGTGGTTAATTAACCACCAAAGTAGTTAATTCGGTTATTCGCATCTTCTCATTTATAACTTAGAAATGCTTCCCTTAGAACCTTCTATCACACCCTGAATCAAAACAGTTTATACAATTACATACTTAACATCTTTTAAACCAATCTAATACTCATTGATATTCACCTTGCCCAGTATCAAATTAGTTTACGCTAGTACGCACTTTACACCTCCTGACTCATTAATATTCATCGTACCTGGAATTAAATCAGTATATATGAGCACACACTCCATACCTCGAGAGGGTCGTTTACTATTCACACCAACCCAAAAGGGGCACTTGGTTTCATGACAAATTTGTCTTGTTTCCTTTAAAAAAAGAAGAAAAAAACCTGTGGGTATACTTGTGATTGCGTGTTTGCCTCAACTGGCATCAGTGATCATAATTCATGATTCTTTACTCAACTTTATCAAGTTTCTTGGGTTCCGTAAAATCACTGAAGTAAATATCACATCTTTTTCTTGTTCATGCAACATCGCATAAAATCTACTTTAATTCATTTATTTGTTGTCCTTTTGCATTGGCTCAAAAGCTAATAACCAGCAGAAACCATAGCCCACGTGTTGGTCTCTTTATTTACAACCCTATTTGTTAATTGTTTGGGGCTCAAATGCAAATTTCAAAGTGTGCACACCAACTGCTTGATTTGGGGTCTCTGAGAGAAGCTACTTGTAGTAGTTGCTAGTTAACACTTTGCAGGGGTCAAGTGTCAATCCCCACAAGATACCATTCACATCTGCATTTCATCTTGACTTTAAAACTCAAAAAAGAAAAAAAGAAAAAGAAAAAAGAAATCTTTTTTATTTCTTTTTTCTTCAAGTGGAGGGTAGGCTACTGAATCTTTTCATCTCTTCTTTAAATGTTTGGAATGTTGGTTTACTTCATCTTTGTTTGTATCTTCTTGATTTTGAATTTTAGTCAACTGTTAGCTGCAGTATTTATGTGGAATGTTGACTATAATCTGTATTAATAAAACTCATATCATGAATGATATCTAGTGTTCATTGGTGGTGTCACATGATGTTTAGTTGTAGAAGTTTGAAAGTTTGACTATGGGCTTCATATTAGACTTCTAGTCCATGCAAGAAATAATAGCTTCTGCTTCATGTTTTGCAGCATTTTTTTAGCTTAATATCATAATTGACTTTTGGAATGTTAAGTTGCTATGGGTTCTTTGCTAGTTAATAAATAAATCTTGAGATATAAGATGAAAGATTGACATTTGTGATAGTAAATATGATATGCCAAGATTTTTAGTAGTTATTGGAACTATTTCCACAGGGATATGATAGTGAGAGTTAGCTTTGAGAAGTCACTTCTTTCCATTGAAAAAACTTTCATTCCATATAGGAATTGGTCTTGCTGTTTATCTTTTTGGTGCACCATTTTTGTTTCTTCCTTTGTTGGCTACTGTTTTAGAACAGGACAACTTACACACATTATTAAGTTTGAGTGGTTGATGATAATCTTTTTTTCTTTAAGATACATTTTCTAGTTCATAAACTTATGATATTGCTTTGATCTTTTAGGTATTGAGTTGATTTCATTCCAATTTCATCATGGAGAACAATGGATTCAGTATCCCAATGGGTATACCTGGTGAGAATTTCATCATTCCAGATGAAAATTTTCAGTCTGCAGGCATGGTTTCTTTTAATCAAAAATCATATTTTGATCAAAATCACCAAATTATGCCTGAATTTCCTATGCTTTCTATTATCCCAAATGAACCCATAAGTTTTGCAAGAATTACACATCCTACTGAACATCTTGGAAGCAATATTCCTTCAATTTCTGCTACATCTCTAGCATCACTTCTTGCCTCCAGACTTGGTCAACACAGTCAACATGAAAGCTTAAACTGCCCTCCTTTTGGTCAACCTCTTGAAGTTCCAAAAAATGTTGTTCCAAACAACTATTTCCATGATAATTTTGGATATGGTGAAACACTTAATGATGTTAGCAGAAAATGGGAATTCAACAAGTTTTTAACACCTACAACTGAACAAGTTGGAGTTAATACGGATCCAAACGGGTGGATATCGGGTGATAATAACCCGAGTGTGAGTTCAGATGGTAATGAGCTATCTTTGGGTCTTGCTACATGTTCTGGCATGAGCAATCTTTCATTACATGGAAATCAATTGGGGTGTGTAGAACAAGCAAGTTCTTGCAACACTAAAAGTCTCTCTTTAGGATTTGATTCAAACACCAATGGGCCGATTCAGGTTTTGCAGTCTTCATCTGGATCAAATGGATATCTTCATATGATGCAAGAAATCCTTACAGAATTGGCAAGCTATTCCCTTGGGAATCTTGACCAGATGACCTGTAAGCAGATTAGTTTTGATGAGTTTTCAGATGGATATAACAAATTTGATCACCGATTCAATCCGGTTTTGAAATCATTCGGTATTGAAGAGAAAAAGAAGCATTTGCTGGCCTTACTAGACATGGTATGCCACCAAAATTCGAAAGTTTCTTGATTTTAGTATTTATCCAGTAAGACTTCAGACTTTAGCTTTTTATGATCAAGAGTAACAATTTTCTTGATTTTATTTTTTAACCAACTATTTGTCCAACAAGACACAAAAATTTGCAACTTTTTTGTCACCAAGAATCGCATTCATGTAGATTTTGATTTTTAAACAGCTATTATTCCTAAAAGGCTTGAATTTTTAACTTTCTTGTGACCAAGATTCAAGATTTTCTTGATTTTATTTCTAACCAATCAAACATTCAAAAAGACATAAACTTTACTACTTTTAACTGGCCAAGAATCACATTTTTCTTATTTTTATTCCTTTTACCAATTATGCATCTAAACAGACTAACATTTGTGAACTTTTTTGTGACTCAGGTCGATGAACGATATAACCAATGCTTAGATGAGATCCATACTGTGGCATCAGCTTTCCATGCAGTAACAGAACTGGATCCCAAAATTCATGCTTGTTTTGCTCTTCATACAGTTACTTTCTTTTACAAGAATTTAAGAGAAAAAATAAGCAATCATATACTTTCAATGGGAAGTGATTTTAACTCCTTGGATCCTATGGAAGAAGAGCCTTCATCTTTTGAACCACAACAATGGGCTCTTCAACAGCTAAAGAGAAAGGATCATCAACTTTGGAGGCCTCAAAGAGGGCTGCCCGAAAAATCAGTTTCTGTGTTGCGTGCGTGGATGTTTCAAAACTTTCTTCACCCGTAAGCTATTTACGAATCGTTTAATTTATTTTCTAAATTGTTGTAATATATATGTTTGTAATCTTGAATTTGCTTGCAGGTATCCTAAGGATGCAGAGAAACAATTGTTGGCTGTTAAAAGTGGATTGACAAGGAGCCAGGTACTGCAGACATGAAGTACATTTTAGAATTTTGTTGTTATTTAATTTAGAGGTGACAAGACGGGCGGGTCAGGTAACATTTTATTATAGGCTCGGGTTAAAAAGGAACACAATTGGGTTTACCTGTGCGGGTCAAGTAACATTTTATTATGAGCTTGGGTTTAAAAAGAATCACGGTTGGGTTGATCTAAATTTCTTGAATACTTATTGGCCAAATTGTTACTTTATCAATAAATAACTTGTGTCGTGGATGATTACAGGTATCTAACTGGTTTATAAATGCTAGAGTTCGTTTATGGAAGCCAATGATAGAGGAAATGTACTTAGAGATGAACAGAAGGAGAATTCGCGATGAAGAAACATCAAGTAACCTCAGAAACCTGCAATATCACATCTGAAGATGATTGCATTTGTTCTTTTAATCTTGCATCTTCTGCTTATTGGGGTCAAACTTGGGCATTTCTAAACTTTAGTCTAAGTATATATTAATTCATAATGGTTTATGTTTCATCTATTTAGAGTCTTTTTTATTATTCCCATCTAGAGATGGCAAATTTTAAAGTTCAATTACTAAACCAAATTCTCTTTTTTCATTATCAATCGAATCACAGTTTGCAACTCAAGATTCTATTTTATCATCAATCCAGTTTCTATTAACATTTTGTTTATCAATGAATAGTTCTCAATACTTGTACGACCTAGATGTCTCGTAATCGATTTGGGTCAAAATGACCTGTTTTGAAGTCAAGTCAACACAAGTTCTTATAAAAAGGATGGGTCTAGACTGGTTAACTTGCTAACAATATTTTGTCCGGTTATTTTCTATTCTTTTCAAGGACAAAAAATTAAATATTTTTTTTTCAAAACAAACCTTATTAAAAAAATATCATTTTTAAAAATTTTCTTATCATAACTCTCAATTTTAATTATTTTAAATTTATAAAAAATTTAAAATTTTAAAACATCAATTTTAAAATATTTTATATTTTTAAAAAAGTTTGATGTTTTAGAAAAATTTCGTATTTTATAAAAAAAAAAGTTTTAAAAATAACACTAATAAAAAGTTCTATTTTCTAATTTATTAAAAACTATGATTAATTTAAAAAAAAGTTAAATAACATCATTAGTAATTAAGATAATCATTTAATAAGAGAAAGAACCGAAAAAATTTTGATAAGAAAGAATATGATGCTAGCAAATGTCTTCTATAATTACACTTCTATTAAAATAGAAAAATAACTACAACTCCGTAAGCAAATGCAATTTATGCTTTTGATTTGTTTGTATTATAGCTAACAATTATTGTTACAAGATTGCAACAATGCACCTTCTATTATCATATAATTTATCTCTTTTCAAGAATATATAAAATTACCATTTTACGCATTCATGATCACAAATGTAGTTAAGAGCCTACTGAAACACGCTCATAACCCAAACGAGAAACTCCATACACATTATTATTGGTTTTGTTATATTGCTATAATTAAGTTACCAGTCTCATCCAGGTTTAACACTAAACAGTTTTTACACCTGTCTGCAAAACAAACAACTTCAACTTCAGACAAATTTGGAGAAAACAAGATTGGAAAAATCAATGAAATGTTAGCGGAACCAAAACCGATAATTGATTCAGCCTCTTTCAAAGGTTTGAATTGAACTGTGTGAACATCAATAAGGCCATAACCCAACGTCTATATATTACATTATATTTTTTTGCTACGACATTATGGTTCATTGGAAGTTTAAAAGCTTGTACATTGTCGTTTATCAAAGAAGGTTGCCGATGAGGCATCATTTGCAAACGAAAACATACAGGCTATGGAGGTCAATATAGAATGGAAAAGAGAAAGATTGATCTTTTGCAGAGACCACAAAGTGTTCACAATTTGGAAGCTACAATTGCTCCTTATATGACCTCCCAAGCCAAAAACCTTTCTTTTTTCTCTTATTTTCTTTTCTTTACTTCTTTCTTTGTTAACAATTTATCGACAATATTATTATTACATGAACTTGTCATTTTTGTGAAATTAATCACTCAGACTGAGCTGAGTGCATCAATCTGGCTTGGCTGTGCTTCGCTCCCCGTCTTTTAAGGTGAACCGACAACACTTCCCAATCCATCACTCTTTTTCTTTCTTTTTCTTTTTTGTCGTTTTATCTGCTA
This sequence comes from Flaveria robusta, assembly GCA_025506415.1. Taxonomy (NCBI): domain Eukaryota; kingdom Viridiplantae; phylum Streptophyta; class Magnoliopsida; order Asterales; family Asteraceae; genus Flaveria; species Flaveria robusta. Next base: position 5,886,831 of record CM046460.1, on the reverse strand, counting down.
CAACATTATCTCTATACGCTTATCCAACACTCCGCTCCAATATTTTTTATATTATTGATTTATACGAGTTTCAATTCGTTCAACTGAAAGGCGCCCCAGAATTCTGAGTCGAGCAATGATCTCTTTGAATGATGGTCGGCGTTGTGGCTCGCTGCACAAATAAAGTCAACAAATTTAAAGAAAAGAAAAGTCAACACTAAAGATGTTATGATAAGAAGATGTACTGACGGATGCCAACAATCAGTTATGATTCTAGCAACCACAGGATCAACAGTTTCTGGAATGTCTAGGTGTCGGTGTTGAAAGCCAACAGCACCAACAACTTGCATCGAATTCATCTCTGCCCAAGGTACACGCAAAGTTGCTAATTCCCATAGAATCACTCCAAAACTGTATATATCACACCTGCAAAATCAGCACATCTGTTTTCTTAGCTATATATTGAAAGATACAATCAAATATTTTTAAGGTGTTTAATTCAAATAAGATGCCACTTACTTCTCATTTGATTTCAAATATTTTTAAGGTGTTTAATTCAAATAAGATGCCACTTACTTCTCATTTGATGGTTCATTCCTCAATACTTCTGGTGCCATCCATTCAGGCTGCAATACAACAAGAACCATCAATATATATCAAATATATATATATATATATATATATATATATATATATATATATAGAGAGAGAGAGAGAGAGAGAGAGAGAGAGAGAGACATCCATACATAGGGGTGAGTTCCAAACTTCAAATGAGAATCATAAAATAAAAAGAAAAAACCAAAGAAGCAACTTTTTGGCCTTTGCTCATGGAGCAAACAATGAAGGAATCATCATGATTCATGGTTCTCATATCAGAGTGATCTATTGAAATAGAATCCAAGAGCCAAAAAAACTGGTCCTTTTGGTTATTAAATATTTAATGGCTCTCACTTGAACCTCTACCTCTCTATAAACATCTATCTCTATATATGGGTGGGTGGGTGGGTGGGTGTGAAGTTAAATATAAATGACATATTTAGTAAGAACATACAGTTCCAGCAGTAGATTTTGAAGATAAAAAAGTGTGGTGTTTCATGCGCGACATCCCAAAATCACACACCTGCATAAATTGAGAAGATACTTAAGTGACAATAAAGAATGATCCACAAATCACAAATTCATTTGAGTATAGATGGGCTTCATGATTATTTGCCGAGTAAGATTAAGTCATTGTCAAGTATATAAAATATTAATACATTGATGGTTAACCTAGAATTTATTGTGCTGAAGGAAAAAACAAACCTTAACAACCCAATTTTTATCAACAAGAAGATTTGGAGTCTTCAAATCCCTGTGCACAATAACTGGATTGCTAGTGTGCAAATAATTCATTCCTTTAGCCTGCAAGCGTTTAAGAAGATTATAGAACAAAAAAGTCACAAAGATAGAAACTAAAATTATTTCAAACTTTACCACATCAAGAGCCATACGCATTCGCCTCTTTTCATCAAGTTGGACACTTGAACGATGCAGCAGTTTATATAAGCTACCCCTGGATAATACACAATAAGATATTTAGAAGAAGATAATCATCTTGTAAAAACTATAGAATAAAAAAATTCCACCTTGGTAGAAATTCTGTCAGTATGGAAAGATTTGGTGGGCGAGTAACTGCTCCCATGAAAAGAACAACATTAGGATGTCTTAACCTTAACATGATCTCAATCTACAAAAACCAACCACCACACAATATCAAGATTAGTTGTTAAAATAACGATTCCAATTTCGACTCCAATAAATGAAAAATATTAAAAATTCTAGCACCTACTTCTCCTTTGAACTGAGTTAGTGCATCACCCGAAATATCCTGATTCATAAACTTCTTCACAGCCACCTCCTGTCAGCAAGTATCATCATGTAACTAAATTACTTTCATAGTAGCTGGAAATAATAATTTGCAAGTTTTAAAGGAAAAAAATTATCTTTTAAAACAATCAAAAGCAAAAGTTATATTTGGGTAAATGATGCAGCCACTTGGACCAAAACCATCACATCCTTATCCATAGAGCAAAGTTGTACATGTTCAAACATGATATATATTGCAAACACACACAATTTACTCTACACCTACTCTACTCCTAAAATCACCACACTTGCACTCTATAGGATTTGAACCCACAACCTTTTGGTTGAAGAGCACACCACTTTACTACCAGGTGTCCCCTTGGAGACAAACCTAAGACATATTTAAAAGTTTTTTCAAAAATATATTAAAACTTAGCATGATATTATAGCGTAAAAAGAAACTGAATTAGAAGCAACTTACAGTTCCGTTCCATTCTGAACGATAAACCTCACCATAAGAACCTAGAAGAAAAAGAAAAACATTAGATTTTTATGCAGAATATGATCTCAAGCACACATCACTGTGTAAAGATATAACTTTTAAAACACTGAGTAGAAAGAAAAAGTGCATTTACATGTTTTCTATATACTATATGCATAAAGAAACAGTAAAGAATCATTTTACCACAATTCAAGTAAATATCACATTGTTACTGATCCAGAAGTGCATTAAAATGTATTCCATGTCTTCTTTCAATATTAGCATGAGAGGTTATACAGATGTTAAGTTATACAAAATATAATCAAGCTTCACAAAATCTTTGTAAATCACAGCAAAAATGTTGTGAGATCTGAGAATGAAAAAAGTATTAACAAGATCATATTCTTGTGTCCAAAGAATTGGACCACAGAATCAAACCTTGGAAAAACAAAATTTATTATTCATTAGCCTACTATCACAGACGTATCTTTATAAGCACCCTTGTGGCACTTAGTAATCAAACTTAGTCGGTCTGACTCCAATCCTTGCAGCGATTTCCACGACTAAAGAAACACTAAAACTAACAAGAACACTTACAAGGGAGCTTTACAACTTGTATTCAAGTGTTCTTGCAGGTACTTCTTGAGGTGGTTTGTGTCAAATGAGGCACACCCTATATATACTACACAGCACATACCTACCAAAGACGTCTTATTCTGGAACCATCCTACTGTAAAATTTTCTATACTAGATTACGTACACTATTCTAGGTTCTTCAAAGAAATTTTCCATGCCTTTTTATGAACATCTCCACATCGTTCCATGGAGAACTTTAGATCCTTCTTCCAAGGCTCCTCAATGCAAAATCTGTGTGGAATCAGCATTTTAGTTGGGTCGTCACATTATGCCAACATGAATCATTATTGTCCTTTTGTCACGCTAATGATACATATAAATAGCCAACGAAAACGTAACTTTAAAGTCTTCTAAGATTTGTGTTTTTTCTATCATAATTTCATATGATGGACCTTAACTTCCTTGAATCCTAAAACAAAGCTAATTCTGTTTCTCTAGTTAAGTAGGATGAGAGCTGTATGTGGAATACTTATAGCTGCTTAAACCTAAATTCCAGCACATATGTATAGCACGATAACTTTAATGCAGTTATGCAACATATACTCAGAACTAGAAAATTTTATCAATAAACAACAATGAAAGTGTCCGTTCTGCAGAAAGTAATACTAAAATGATAACAAGAATCCAAAGAATATTAACATCAAAACACTAACATTTGACAAACATTGTTTGATTACCATCTTCTTAAAACACAGTACTGACAATGGTAACACAAAAAACAAACCACTGCTTAGCTTTGGGCCTTTGGCAATTCTTTACCAAGTATACAGTATGCAACAAAGTAGAAAACAGAAGCGTCATGGTAATCAGAGAATAGCAAACAAATAGACTGATTAAATGTAAACACTGAACTTTGTGAAAAATAGCAAATCTTACCTATACCAATGCGCTCTCCAATCTGAAGATCCTCCCACAAAATTTCCCACTCAACAGCAGTAAGGCTGATCATATTTAACCTTTTAGATTTTTCATTATCTTTATATATGCCTTCTCCCTCTCGATTTTCCAATGGCTTCACTGAAGAAGAAATATAGTTTCATGAGTATCTTTCATATCCAGGGTTCTTGAACCCATTGTAAAGTATCAACATAACCCTTACCAACTGAGTTATCAGCCAGGATATCTTCATTATGGCTTGTAGATTCAGATGGTAAATTGTATCCAAAATTATTTATTTCAGGCAATATTTCACCTTCTGCTTGTAACCCATTTTGAACACTAAGCTCCTCCTTATTAGACATATGTAACATGTCAGCGTCTAACAAATGAACTGTTTCACGTACTTGTGGTCCTTCCTCTTCTTGGTTATTTACATTTAAAAGATCATCAGGCGATGTCCCGTCATTATTTAAGAGAACAGCTTGAGGCTTTTGAGCAAAATCAGGGTTCTTTGCAGCATTTATAACACAATTAGACACATCTATAACCTGCGATTCTTGTGCTGGGGATGTTATTTCACAAACACCTGTTGCGCCTTCAAGTGGCCTGCTGAGAGATGGAAAAAGCTTGCTAAAATCATATTCAAACCTCTCTGTTTGGTTTCTTTTCATAACTTTCCCATATTGGCCTTCTGATTGTGAGCCTATAAAAGAAGCCACTTCAGAATCTAAAGTCCCAAATTTGACATTGTTGTCGTGTTGAGGTGTAACTGATACTGAATCTTGTCCAAAACTGGGAAAACTAAAGCTTTGCACCTCTGCAGGGATTAGGGTTCCTGGAGCGCCCATTAAATCTATAATATACTCACTGCATTAATTAAACAAGAACCTATATCAACTTTATTTTTAAAATCGATTGGTAGTAATAAATGTTAAATGACAAACCAATATAATACGAAAAGTTCATAAATAAGCTCACTTTGAAATATCAAGTTGTGAAAGACCAGCAGATATATGTTGAGCTGCTAGTAAATTTTATAAGCTTTGTTCATATACATGATTGCAGTACATAGTTAATGCTTTTCCTCCTTAAACCTTTATCCAGAACATGAGCATGTGATGAAACTATATCATTTATCAAGATCAATTTTTATATTTATACAACAAATGCAGGTGCTAGAAGCTTGAATATGCTATTTAAGCGTGAAGCATAGTAATCAAGACAAATGGAACAAAAAGGATAAAAAAGAACAAGCCTATAATAAACTCAATGCCTAACCTATTCATTACACTTCTATAGTAAGAAATGTAACAGTCAAGATCAATAATGATAATGTTCCAAGAAAGTAACCATAGTGTAGCAGACACCAGATAAAACATCCATAATCATAAATTGGCCAATGAACTGCAATTTCAGACTATTTTATGCAATACCTATTAGATTCTTGTTAGACACCTTGCTCACAAATGAACCCATGACTGGCTTTGATGGTTGATTACAGAATAAGCAGAACACTTTGAATCACCGGTTGCAGATGGTTATTGTTGGTGAATGAATATTTCTAATGCCAACTTTATTGGTCAGATAAAAACAATGAAGTTAAAGATTAAGACACGAAACACAACAGAAATGTGCATAATATATGTATCATATACATATAGATATACATATGCAAGCAAAAAACACATACACATGTGTATGTCATATACATCTGAACACATGCATACAAATTCGTGCAACAAAAGGTATGATCACCATACCTTCCAATATCAATCTTGATCAAGTTCACAGCTCCATCGTCAGTTCCAGTATAGTAGCTCCCTTTGACCAAACTACATGGAAGGTTGATCTTATCAGCGAGTACCTAGCATTGAAGGAATAGTTGACAATGTGCTAAAATAATCTATAAAAAATTAAAAATTAAAGAGAAGTTATGCTCAATTTACACCTAGGAGGGCAAGGCTTGATACCTTAAAGAGCAAGGCTCTATGGCGGGAAAGTCCAACATCAAGACAACCAATAGGAAGAATGATAGTGTTCATTGAATTTCTCAACTCGTAACTTCTGAAAGTCCACTTTCTCAACATTTCATCAGCATCACTTACAGGCCCGCCCATTTGACCAACAACAATATCAGCAATTCTTTGGATTAAAGTGCTCATAATCTGAGTTGTCCCAGCAGCTTGGCATTCCAATGATATAGTAGAAACTCTTTCTTCAAGGAACCGTAAATCTTTATCAACCATTCTGTCGACCAAAATTACTTCATAGTCAACATTATCTGAAACAGTTATTGCTTGAAGGTCCACTAATAATGGCATCTTCCCTTGTGTAATTAAATTTGAAGTGATCCCATATACATCATAAAATCCATCCATAACCTTCTCATCGTAATTTACAACATTATTGCTCTGCACATACAAAACTATCAATCAATTACAATTATGTCTTTAAAAAGCATACTATCATTAGAATTCAGAAGCATAAAAGAATCCTACAAGGGAATGAGGAATGGTAAACACTAAGAAGAAATAAAATTAGTGTGTGTACATATATCTCAATTTCACAAAATAGCAGTCACATGCCAGCTATAACTAGTTGAAGGTGCTTCTGATGTATGTACCTGAGTATGTTATGAATGCAAAATCGCTTCCTAAGTCACTAGTAAATAAACAGTATGAATCACGAATTCTATAATGTGAAGCAGTTCACTGACACTATGCCACTCGATTCCATTAGTTAAGGTTGCCAAAATGCCACTTATTTGTAAATTATCTGCTAAAAATTTATTATTTCCAATATATCATCCAACTGTCTGAGAGCCAAAGATGATGACAACCATTAGTCAAATGTTCAATCCACTAACCAACTTAATTCTGCTGTGGCTTATTAACAAAACCTACTCATATAAGCTTAATACTGTTTCCGTGTATATTTTGTGCATTTCACAACTGTAGTTATCGCCTACTCGAATAAAACGTGTATCATCCCCTGTTTAGAGAAACATCAAATTCATAATTCCAGAATCTAACGAATCACAGAAGCAACGATTAATGTTCAACCCTGCAACCTTCAAAACTAAGAAAACTAGTCCAAAGAATCCTGCATTGCCTATCACATCACCTAGATCAAAATTAGGGCTAAACAGAATCGCATATTCAATTGTGTATAGAATGTAACCAATCAAACAAAGCATACATAACCACCATATAAAAAATCATAAAACGAAGAAAACACGAATACATCACCCAATATCTAAGCGAAAGAAATTCAACAAACGATTCATCAGGAGAACACCCCAAGCTCCTCTGCTTAGCGGCCTTAATCTGCGCGGTTTCCGCGTCGGGTTGACCCGACTCCACCGATCCCGAAGAAACACTAATCGCAAGAGCAAGCTGCATCTGGAACTCCTCCTCGAAGAAACTAGAATCAACGGTGGAGGCGTTTGAATAGTCGTTGATGCTCTCACCGGAGGAAGACAAAACGCCTCCGGTTCCGTCAACAATCGGTGATATAGGTTGAAAAGAAGACGATAAGTTCGTTGTCGCCGGAGGACGTGATGACATGTCGGAAGCGGTCAATCGGTTGGTGTTATCGGTGCAACCACCGCCGATGTGAAGCTTTCGCAACAGATGTTTCATCTTTGACATCGTTGTTGTGGATCGATTTGCATCAAAATTGTGTGTTTCTCTCTCTAGAATTACCCCCTGCAACTTTCTCTCTCTACCGGCAGGAAGAACTGAAGAAGGTTCTCTTAACCTACGCACACTTCGAAAGGATTAACGTATAATTATTACTTTTTGTCAAAAGTATTGTTTTATAATTGATTAACTTTTTTATATTGAATTTGATCATTTGACAACGTTTGATGTGTAGAAGTTGATGATATAGAAAGTAGTTGGTTTTTATTTTGGACTATTGGTCGCAAATAATCTCAAACTCAAGAAATATTTATAAACGTTTCTAATTTTGTGTTTATTTTCTTTTAACAATTCGTTATTAAGTAAGAGTTAATCCTAATATGTTTTTTATAAAATGGGGCTAACTTTGAGCCATTTTCAACTTCACCATCGCGTAGCCTCCATCAGGTTCTTTTTTCATTATCTAGCCTTCATCATCACCTGAAATCTACCTCTAATAAATCAAGTGTTTCAGATCAAAAGGTAAAGATTAGTAGGTTTCAGGGTGCAGAAGTTTTAGATTGACGGGTCTGATAGTAGATTTCAACATTTTACTTAATGTTTTGGGCATATAAGCAGTTCACGTCATCAAAAAACCAATGAAAATAACCCTCAGTTAGTAATGAATCGTTAGATGAAAAGAAGCTCAAAGTTAAAAGTGTCTTTAAACAATTCTTGAGTTGGGATTAATCTCAACAAATAAATAAAAGTTGAGATTGTTAAAATCTAATAACCATTTATTTTATATGAAGACTTTCTTACTCTTAACATGTTTAAGTTATTGATACTATAACTTTTTAGAGAAAAAGGAATTGGCTTTGAACCGGTAATAATTTAATAAAAAATGTTTTAAGTTTGTAAAAATAGTAACATGCATGACATTTTTTACTTTTTATGAGATAATGTTCTACATCAACAAAAAAACAATTTAGTTTACATCTATATGAACAAAAAATCATACGCCATGGTCTCTGCATTATGATAAATCTACTGTTATGTATTCACATCACAGATTTAAATTCTAAAAACATTCTTTTACCGATATGCATGATAATATCATGTACATTTGACCTAAAATGGCTTGACACCTTGGCACTTCAAGTATATAGGAGTCTTGTACACTGGTTTACATTCTTTAGTATCTCATGTGATAATTATTATAGTAGTCAAACTTTATTATTTTGTATCATTCTTATTCATTTTTGTTAGGTCACGTGTTTTTATACAAGTTAATCAATATTATTGGAGTTATATGTCGTGCACACAATCAAAACTTGATTCTTGAATCTTTATGAGATGATATGAGTTTATTAGAAATCTATTACCTCTAATAAAGCAAGGTTTTCTATTGACACATGTCAATCAATAAAAGCCTTTAAAATTAAGTTTTTCCGCCTAAAACATATTAAATTGTAACTGCAATGCATTTATTAATCATTTGAAAATAAAAACAGATACCATAATAAAATACTGTTACCATAATTTATAATTCAAATAGTTTCCATATTAATATTTGATATAATTTAAATATCAAATAGTTTTCATATTAAAATTTGATATCAAATAAAATGTTTTGATTATACGTTAACTTCTTATTGTCTAAATTATTTTAAAACTTTCATATATATCAAAGAAGTAACTATTTAGAAAATTATACCTTAATGCAATAAAAAAATAATATTTTATCATTCATTTAAATAAAAACTAAAAATTAATATTGTTTTTTAAATAAAAAAGAATTTAAGATTAAAAAATACAATAAATTATCATTCATCATAAACAATTTATGTCTTGAGATGACAAATTGTTTTAGAAAAAAATTTTAACCATCTATGAAGAAAATATATAAAAAAGTTGCTACTATAATAATCTTTAGAATTAAACATCATTTGAAAGAATTGGTTTAAACAGAGCTATTTAAAGAAAAACAAGGAATGTTTTGAAATTTTTGATATATTTATTTAATGCTCATGTTGTGGTTGTTAAAAAACTAAACTAAAATGGTTTTGTTAGAACATAAAATAATAATGGTCTTTGAAGCTTATATATGTGAGTATAAGTGTATAGTGTGAGACAAAAAATTTGAGTTAATTGGAATCTTACAAAAAAAATTTCTTTGTTTGTTTGTAGTTTAAATGGTTTTATCTTGCACACATCATAAATATATATTATTTTTATTATATAGGCCCGTGTAATACACGAGACTATAACCTAGTGATTTATATATGACGAATCAAAATCAATATTTATTCATAAAAATGATATGTCATAAATTGAAATTGTTTTAGAAGAAGATTTAGGTACGAATAAGAGTGATTTAATATTTATTAAATAAAAAACACTTAATCGAAATGAAAACAAAATTCAAGTTTTGCTATTAATTAACTAGAATTACGACAGTTAACGTAAAAACTGGAGACTGGAGTGGGAGAGTTAGAGTCGAAAAGAGGATTCCTCACTTATTTCTCTCATTCAAAACCATGCATGAAACTTTCATCTCATACGGCTCCTAAGTGATAAAAAAAAAAACTCATCTTCATTCTTTTTTGATTTTCTTCCTCGCGTATGTATAAGAACGAATCCATTCGGTCTCTAAAAAAGATTACTAATCCTTAACTTTCTTGTTCCTTTTGATCTCTATCAGAGAGTCGTAGCTTAGATCTATGCCAAGATTTCAAATGAAAAGGATATACGATTTTTATCTGAAAAACTTCACGTTACCAATTTTTAGGAAATTTCGTTTTGGATAATTGAAGACCATTATTGCTACACCTTAGATAAATTCTCTATTCCAATCTTGAAAATCCTAGTACCATTCCAGAGATTGTCGTAATAAAATACGACCAATATTTTTGGTTATTATCAATAAGAGTAATTTAATATACCTTTAAAAATTAATTGAACTAGTAACAGAACACTTCTGGATTTTTGTGACTTTTTGATTTTTGTGCATATGGAATGTTATTATATTGTGTCTTCCTCGTTGTTGCTTTTATTTGGAGTTGTTGATCTAAAATTTTGACTTCTAACTTTTTACCCAACCAATCTCTAATATTAAAGAAAAAGTTTCATTAGGTCGGATACAGAAAAAAAAAATCTTCCATTTAAAAAAAAAAAAAAAAAAAAAGCGGGGAATGGTGATTCCCTTGAGACGATCCCCAAATAACCATTTTACGCCTTTGAATACACATAGAGCCTTTAATTACAGCTTGACAAAAATCTGGTTCTTCCAAATAACTTGTAAAACCCGAATCTTTATTAAATTTGCTATAAAGATTATAATTCTTGAAATTAGACTTCTTAAAACTTCGTCTGAAACAAGTTAAAAAAGCTATACGTTTAAATCTTCTTGTTACATACAACTATACAAGAGTTGGAATTCCTTAAACATTAAGAAGACTTATAAGAAATAAACTTTGTGCATCAATTTCATCTCTAAAAACCTAATGGCTAATGCTATGACTCGAAAAATTATCCTTCTCTTTTTGTAAGAGATCAAACGCCTAGAAGAACAAAAACCGTTCTTGTTATTTCGTAATTTAAGGGATTCTAGCTCTAACTCAACTATTGGATTTACGTGTATGAGCTCGTTTTCGGTTGAAAGGAACCTTACAAGAACCGGGTTCATTCATCAAAAAGAGTTTAACATTGTTTAATGTATTATTGCTGCTAGTGTAGAGAATGTTTTGTTTGACCTTTAAACGAATTAACTTAATGACATGAAAGCAACTTTCAATCATAGCAATTAGCAAAACATAAATGCTCAAATTATTTAACATCTATATCAAAAGTCTCGGTCTTTATTTAATATCTATATATTTTAAAGAGTTAGGACTGTTCAATTTTTTATATATTTTTGTTAAGATTAATAGAAAAAATAAATGGTTTTCGGTTGTTTAAACACAGATAATATGTAGAAAACGAATTAGTTTGACGATGATATTATATACATACTTATTTACAAAGGTCGGTGCGGACCAAACTCAATTTTATAACTTAAATGCCCACTCCAATTTACATTCAAACTTTCAAACTTTTAATGTTTCAACTTGTCCCTCTGAACTATATATAATATATGTTTTTAACCATGTAACTTTTTACAAATTTGTTATTTTCTTCGGTAACTTTTGTTCGTTAAATTAAAATAAGATGAAATTATAGTTGTTTTAAATTATTTTTTTGATGTCCCGATATAAGTTTTGCTAAAAAAAGATGTATTTAAAGAAATAGACAAGTTTAAAGGTTGGGGTTGGTAAACATGATAATACCATGAATTTGTTTACAACTCCATTGCCTATTCATCTCACCAGCTTATTTATAACTCACGAACGCACTTTACATGTTTAGATAAACAAATTATATCGATTCAATGTGTTCGAGTTATATGTTAAAAATTTTTGACTGGTTAGTTAAACAAATCATGTTTACCGACCCCAACCCGAGCCGAAATTGTCGTCTCTATGATATCTAGTACCCAAGTCCTTCTCATTTTCAATCACATGTCCAATTTAGTAGCATCCTTTCGAATTATTAGCCACATCATAGTAAAGGTTCAATAGTATGTGCAAGTCACTTGTTGAAACGTCGATGCATCCATGGAAGGTAACTTGTCTCATTCCAGTTATATTCTCATTTGAATCTCTTTGGTATCTTTGTCAATGTAACATTTATTTTTGCCTAAAAAAGAAGTTAGTGTTGCATATCTTTTATCATTTATACTTCACATGTGATTATTCATTAAAAACCAATTTGACAAATGCAATTCTTTTAGAAAAAAGCAAAACATGATTTATAATAAATTGCAGACACCAACGATCCTTAGAGCATTCACATCTCATCTCTCACCCTCATTTTTATAATTATACTAAAAATTATTATTATTATTATTATTATTTTTAAATTAAATAATATTTTTTCATATCTTAATCATTATTTGTTCTCTCATCCACTCACAACCACTTTCAAAAATATTAAAAGATTTTATGGGGGGTTTACCATGTTTTTCCACATATTGAGAATGAACATTAATATTTTTTCTCTTATGTACTCATAATCACTGACAGTCATTCCATATAATATAGGACATGCATTTACATAAAAATAAGAAATGAGATGTGAATATTCTTAGCCCAAGTAGTTGAGGTGAAGTACTCTAAAACTTAATTAAAATAAGAATAAGTATTAGGTTCAAGTCTCATCTATGATAAAAAAAAAAAAAGGTTTCAGGTTAGGCCATGAGGTTTTTCTTTCTGGGCTTTCTCCTGAGGGCAAGCTCAGGTTGCGTACTCAAGTAATAAAGATATCGGATGAGTTAGTGGTCCGTCAGATATCCAATTAATCATTCAAAAAAAAAATAATTACGGACAAAATCATTTATAAAATATATATAAAAAGTAACGCATGTTAATATAATATATGACATGTTCGCACCAAAGACCCCATCAAGGCACTACCTCAAACTCTCAAACCTCATCACGAAGCGTTTCCCAATTCCAATTGGAATCCCCTTTGTTGTAAGGGGTTTCCCTCAAACTAGCAGGGTTTCTAAATTCTAAGTATCCAGAAATCAATCAGACCAATCGGGAGGGTCCACTGTCCGATCCACCCCATTTGGTTTGGTAGCCAAGGAACCGGTTGGTTCGGTGGTCGGTCCGGATCTTTGATATTGTTTATTTATTTTTCGGATTTTGATGGTTTAACAAATGGTTCGACGATAAATTGAAGTATTGAACATACGATTATTATTGAATTTTATATAATACTATAAAATATACAAATAAAGTAATTATATTGAATTATAAATATAACTATACATGTAATATACTTATATATACTTATGACATCATCAGATTATTAACTACAGTCCGACCAGTCAACCAATAAGGTGACCTTGTTCGCGTCCGATCTGATTCTAAAAACATTTAAATTTTGCACCTCACACCTTCTAACTCATTAATGTATATTATAATTCCTTTTATGGTATTAAACAATTCCAATTATACTAAAATGACCTTACTGACATTAAAATCACCAAAACTTTTATACGTATCAAGACTAAACATTCGAAAGCCTCCATCATTGTATGGAAAATACACAATAAGTGTGTAAAAGATCAAGAGGAATCAACCAGTGTACCAGTCTACCACCGTCTGATAATTACCGATAGTTACCAAATTACCATTAATCCTTTAAAAGTTTAGTTTTGACCAGTCCGATTTAATAGTTAATGTGTTTGGACTTAACAGAACTGAATAGGGTGTGTTTCACAAGAACTGAAAGCTGTACATCAGAAGTAATTTTTGTTATAAGAGCAGCTGGTCATCTTGATTACACGAATATCATAAAATCCAGCAGCCATAAGGCATAGAAACATGAAACGCGTATATACAACAACAGATTCAAGTATAAATCTTGGAAAGAACCTTGAAGCACATGTGGCGTTTCATAGTTTGATTAAGCGGTGGCTTCCGCTTTCTCTTCATACTCCTGTGGTGGTTGAAGAGTGCAGATGAGGTTGCGGTCTCCATACACATTGTCCACACGACCTATCACATAAACACACATCAGAAAATAAGTTTCTTCTGAAAAAGTTGAAGAACATATGCTTTTTAGGAGTAGTTGGATATACACGTTTTGAAGGTGGTTATGTAATTTGAATAGTCAGAATTAGATAATTAGTTGTAACAACCACGTTGTAGGAGAACGTATCCAGATTATGCATACATATACATACACACACATATAGAGAGATAGAGTGGGAGAGAGACGAACATGTAGTAGGCCAGAATTTAGCAGCACGAAGCCAGGGAGCAGGGTAAGCTGCATATTCTCTAGAGTACGGCTTGGTCCACTTATCAGCCATCAGTAGTTGTGGCGGGTGAGGAGCGCCCTACAAACATAATAATTTCTCACGAATTACTAACAAAATTCTTGAACAAGTTATTACAAAACAAACATAAACTGATAGCTAAAATACCTTGATGACATTGTTGTTGAGATCAACATTTCCTTTCTCAATCTCTGCTATTTCTTGTCTAATGGAGATTAAAGCATCACAAAACCTGTCCAACTCCGCCTACAAATAAAAATTACATGCTTTAAGTTGAATTAACATTATATCTTTAATTAAAATAAAAATTTTACTCTGCAGCATACCTTGCTTTCACTTTCAGTTGGTTCAATCATGAGTGTTCCTGGGACTGGCCACGACATTGTTGGACCATGGAACCCATAATCTATAAGACGTTTAGCGACATCTTCTGGTTCAATTCCAGCAGTAGTCTGAAAGTGAATGAGTTTAGCCATAGATCTTAAAATAAATGAACACAATTGATCTATTTGACTTTGACTTTTATATCACCTTCAATGGTCTCAAATCAACAATGAATTCATGGGCAACCGTTCCATTGACACCACGGAAAAGAATTGGATAGTGATTCTGCAATGTAATACAAAGATCAAGTCATATTATAATAATATTGACGCTAATAAACAAATAAAAAAAGAAATAAATGGAGACCTCTAGACGTTTTGCCATATAGTTTGCATTCAGGATAGCTATCTTTGATGCATTGGTTATTCCTTGAGATCCCATCATGGCAATGTATGTGTATGATATAGGCAAGATAAGAGCCGAACCCCAAGGGGCTGCAGAAATGGTACCAAGTGGCTGACTTTGTTCGGGGGCTGGTATGCCACCAGTCGCGACCTTCAAATCCAGATACACAGCTTAGATTAGAAATATGCACACATTGTTGATTAACATGATCATATATACAGAAAAACAATTGTCTACAACTATTTTGATTCTATATTTCTAAAAAAGGATATTTAATTTTGGTACTTACCACAGGGTGTGAAGGCAAGTATGGTGCCAAATGTTTCTTCACACCAATGGGACCCATTCCGGGACCACCGCCGCCATGAGGAATGCAAAATGTCTTGTGCAAGTTTAGATGACACACATCAGCACCAATCCACCCTGGACTCGTCAAACCAACCTGAAAGATCCAAAAAATTTATAATATTATATGAAAGTATATGCATTTTTGGGAAACGAGAATATTCTGTTTCAATATACCTGTGCATTCATGTTCGCTCCGTCCATGTAAACCTGACCTCCGTTGTCATGAATGATTTTGCAGATTTCATCGATACCCTCTTCATAAACTCCATGAGTTGAAGGATAGGTAACCTGAAATACGATTCAATTAATTAATAATGCATTCCATTGTACCAAAATAATGATTTTTAATTAACAGCTACTTACCATAAGAGCAGATAAATTCTCTTTGTTTGCCTCCGCAGCCTTGCGTAATTCTTCTATATTTATGTTACCTTTGGAGTCTGTTCCCACAGTTATAATTTTCATTCCACACATAGCAGCACTAGCAGGATTTGTTCCATGTGCAGACACAGGGATAATGCATACATTCCTGTGATGATCACCTCTTGCCTACAGTTGACCAAAGTCATTAATTCAATTATTTGACTTGGCATTTTAGGTTGACCAAAGTCAACAACTAATTTACACATACCATATGGTATGCTCGGATAACCATCAGCCCGGAATATTCTCCAGCAGCACCAGCATTCGGCTGCAAGGAGAAAGAATCAAATCCAGTGATGGTACACAACAAGTCACCCAAGTTCTTGAACATTTCCTGCAAAAAATAAAAAAAGAAGATTAAGGTACATAATTTGAAATTCTAATTCATGTTAACCAAAATAAAATTAGAGTTTCAGTTACCTGATAACCCTGTGCCTGTTCGGTAGGAGCAAAAGGATGTATATCTGCAAAGGCGGGCCATGTCACAGGCATCATTTCTGTAGTTGCATTAAGCTTCATCGTACATGATCCCAATGGAATCATACTGTGGCATAACGAGAGGTCCTTTGATTGCAATTTACTAATGTATCTTAGTAGCTCATGCTCCGTATGATACCTAAAAGATAGAAAAAGAATCAGGCAGGTACTAAAAGGAATTGATCATTTTACACACTGATTGTTTCTTTAAAAATAAAATATGAGACCTGTTCATTATTACTTTAACTAATATGACTCATATTATATGAGGTATCATCATGTAAACAGTATATCTCAAGATGGCAAGTGTTTTTTTTTTTTTTTTTTTTTTCATATTTTTGATTATAAGTAACAATCTTAAAACTGAGTTTGAATTTTGAAAAGATCACATAGAAAAAGAATCATACATGTTGAAAATAGGATGTGTCAAATATGGAGTCTCCCTTACAAGCCCAGATGGGATAGCATCCCGAACCTCTGGTGCAATAGATGCAGCAGTGAATGTCACCTGTAATTAAATAAAAGTACACTAAATTAAAAAAAATCCTTCAAGTTTCTATCGAGAAAGATATATATATATATATATATATATATATATATATATACACACGCAATTATCAGAAAAAGGGACACACTCACAGGTTTCCCTAAAGCAAAAACTTTGAACAAAGTATCAACATCTTCAATCGTTGTTTTCTCATCGAATGCGACAGTAATCTGAGAGAAACATATTTGAGAATAAGTTTTTAAGGATTTGAACTTTAAATGCACAACTAGCAGTTGGAAAAATATTTACAGTGTTCTTGTCGACAATACGAAGATTCATTTTATGCTTGTAGGCTTCTTCAGCAATTGCCTTTGAATCAGCACAAGTTACTTTCACAGTGTCAAAAAAGGGGAGATCTTGGACTTGTACTGTCCCTAACTTCTTCAAACCTGCAGCAAATGTGCCAGCTAGACCATGGACCCGTTTGGCAATGGTCTTTAGGCCTTCTGGCCCATGGTAAACACCAAACATAGCAGCCATGTTTGCAAGCAGTGCCTATATAATTAAAAAAAGGGGTTACACAAGAAATTTAGAGGCTAAAGAACATTAACATCTCGGAAACATTTGTGCGTATATAAGAAAACCTCTCTAATCCTGGATACAACTACAAAAATAAAAAATCATTTAGTGGGTGTTTAGGTGTGAATTTTGAAAGTGATTATTATATTCTGAGTAACCAGGGTCAGTTAATAAGCTGTAATAGAAAAGGATCGTAGGATATTGTGTTTGGATGTGCTTTTGTTGTTTGAAGTTTTAATAGTCAGTTGTTTGTGTGTTTGACAAATTTTACACAGAATGACTAGAAAATATATTTTTTGGGGGAAAATAAGGTATGTCTTGTGGTATAGGAGTAAAAGCCTCTCAAATTAGGTTCAAAAGGAGTAATAAGATAATTTTATTTTACCCTTTGATAGTCAGTTCTGTTGCAAGCAACTGATCATCCAAAATTGATAATTTGACCTAAAAATTTGATCATGAAAAGCAGAATCTATTTATCCAAACATCAAAAACTGATGGGTGTGTGTTTTGAAAGTAAATATTTGATTTTAAAATAATCAGAAATAGAAAACCACAAAATGGAACATAGGATATTGTGTTTGGATGTGCTTTTTTTTTTGAAGTTGTAATAATCAGATAATAAGTTGTTTGAGTGTTTGATAGCTTGTCATTAATAATGAAATAATACACAGAATGACCAAAAAGATATATTTTTTTGTCAGAAAGGATGATCCTCCTGTGGTATGGGAGGAATAGCTAGAAAAATTCATTTTACCCTTTGAGAATGGTTTATTGAAACTAACTATAGAAAAACTAATAATTTGACGACCCACAAAATAACTAGATAACAAAACGTGAATCTGTATATTCCAAACACTAAATCCCAATTATATTGACCACGAGTCACAGCAATCAGAATCCAAACACATCATCAAAACATTACCTGAGCTGTACAAATGTTACTAGTTGCTTTATCTCTCCTGATATGTTGCTCACGTGTCTGCATCGCCATACGCAAAGCTGGTTTCCCAGAAGAATCAACACTAACACCAATAATTCTTCCAGGCATCATTCTCTTATACTCTTGGGATGTTGCAAGAAAAGCTGCATGTGGACCACCATAACCCATTGGAACCCCAAACCGCTGAGCCGAACCCACCACAATATCAGCCCCAAGTTCACCAGGTGGCTTCAAAATAGTCAAAGCCAACAAATCACTAGCCATGACCACTTTCACCCCATTTGCATGAGCATTCTTGATGAACTCACTGTAGTCCAACAACTCACCCTCAGTCCCTGGATACTGAACCAAAACTCCACAAACATCACCAGATGAGTAATCAAAATCTTTAAGATCAGAAGTGACCACTTTCAGGTCAAACCCATCGGCACGAGTTTTACAAATATCAATTGTTTGTGGGTGACAGTTACTTGCAATAATAAAGGTCTTCTTTTTACCCTTCTGAATATTATTACACATAGCCATAGCTTCAGCAGCTGCAGTCCCTTCATCAAGCAATGAAGCATTCGACATGGGCAAACCTGTAAGATCAGTAACCATGGTCTGGAAATTGAGGAGGGACTCGAGCCGCCCCTGCGCAATTTCAGCCTGGTATGGTGTGTATTGTGTATACCAACCAGGGTTCTCCATAATGTTTCTTAATATTACAGTAGGCACAAATGTGTTGTAATAACCCATACCAATAAAGGACTTAAAGATCTTGTTCTTAGAAGCTAAATCTTGCATATGTGCAATCATTTGAGATTCAGTCAAGCCCTCATCAAACTTAGGGTACTTCATTGAATCAAGACGGATTGCCTTAGGCACAGTTGCATCAATGAGTGAATCAAGATTCGGAAAGCCGACGAATTCGGCCATTTTGGTTTGTTCTTCAGGGGTGGCTGAGTTATGGCGACGTGGGAAAGTGTCACTTGGTTTCAAAGCTTCAACTGATATGGTTCTAACTTGTGAACCAAACCCACTAAGGTTTCTATCTGATCTAACGTTTGTGCCACTACATACATAAGGGGATAAAGAGGAAACATACCGTGAAGGTGAACACAGAGCAGGGGATGATATTGATGGGTTGTGTTTAGTTTGTGACACCAGGCGCCCCAGGATGGCTTTGTTGGCTAGCCTGCGTGCACGCTCCATGGCGTATGATGAGGTCTAATGGGCTTGAATGAATCAAGCAGAATGAAGATATTATAGAATTTATAAAGAAGAAGGAGCAATAATGCTCTGTTTTTCTTGTTTCTTTCTTCTTATCAGTTCATGGTGAGGGGGCTGGGGTGGTGGTGGTGATAAAAAGGGGTTAAATCAAATGGGACTACATTGGCCTCACATGTTCTCTCACCTAGTCACATGTCACTAAGGAGGCTGAAAGTTATGCTTTTGGTCCTCAACTACACACCCAGTTCCATATTGGATACCAAAGTTTCAATTTGTGACACATTCAGGCTTATTTGCACAAGTCAAATGTTGAAGATCATATGTGTTGAAGATCATGAGTCCATGGCAACTGTGTGTTATCATTATAAATGCGAAACTTGATTAAAGATTACATGAAAAAACATATAAAACAAAGGGTCAGATGTGACCGTGTGTGTAGAGTTCATGCACCAAAAGAAAAAAATACTAAAGATTCAAGATTTCCATATCTACGGTAGTGGGTGAGTGCTTAGATTACGACAAATGACGCACTAGCTATTTGAAAGGCAAAAAGAAGGCAATGAACCACGTGGAGATGATAGTTGTTTGGTGTCTCTACTTTCAACTGCGAGCAACCAAAGCCAATCGTTTGTTATCAGCGACTCTAAAGCAGAAAGCAGTGGCATGTGTTGGTCTTGATTCACTGAGGCAAATGGTCGAACATGTGGTGGGCATTGGATAGAATGGATTGGGATTCAGTGGATAAAAATGCGTATGAATCTTTGGGATATTATTTGGGTAAATTGGTATGTGATGTTGGTGTGGCTGATCCTATTTCACATTCGCCTTATCGCTATTTCAATCTCCCATCGAAACACAATCTGAAACAGTGAGATGAATATCAAACTGTTAATCATGAATTAACCGATGAATAAAACTGTCTTTCGGTTTATTTGGGGAAGAACAGAAAAGGGAGTGATGGGAATAAGATGAATGCTGCATCACCTTCATATCCATATTGTTTGAATTCAATCCGTTCTTTTACAGTTTAGGGATTTAATCATAAACATTGAATTTAATGTAATGAAAAAAAAAATAAACTACCAAGTACCAACTTTTATCGTTACGTTTTGAAAGTTGAGATAAGTAAAGTTTAAAACGTATGTATAAATTTAATTAATATTCATAAAATTTGATTAATGACATTTATCATTCGTATAAAAACTAACCAATTTTACTTGTAACACTTTCATCGGTCATCATTCTCACACGTAGTCTTCTTAGCGTATCATAATGTTATTTTTATTTTTATTTAAGTGGATATATTGTTTTATTTATGAGATTATTAATAAGCTTAATTAATAAAATTAAAAATAAATTATTAAATAGAAGTAAAAAGTAATTAAACAAAAATAAAAATAAATAACTAAACTTGTCTTGAGATTAAAAATAAAATTACATAACAATACTGCATATTTAAAACAAACTAAATTAAAAACTAACCATGTCAAGACACATAATTTTTCTTCTTGATCTCGTTACACAGTTTCAATTCGGCTCATTGATTTGGATCTATGAAGATTGGGTCGATGAAAATATTTTCTTCCCTTCTACCATTATTTCCTTTTGTTCCACCTTTTACAATTTATTAGTTTTTTTTATTTGATACTTGATCGATTTCTTATTCACCCGGTTCGTCTTTAATAGGTATTCAGCACTGCTTAACTTCTTTGCTTTGTGAGCAAATGAAGAAGAAATGCATTTACCCTTTAGTTTGGCCAGTGATTTGGTCTTATCCCTCCCCATTGGACGACTTGGAGATCTCGACTCTACTTTAATATAATCGTCATTATCAGGTGATATCCCAAATTCAAGAGTATTGCCAAATTTGTCATTTGGAAGCAGATTTAGTTTACTCTCCCAAGTTGTTTGTCTTTGTGCTTTTGAGGACTTGACGATCAAATATTTTGGTGCGCTCAGAGTATTTTGGGTGATCTTTAACTATCTTCCAAATATGTTCATATAAGAAGGGATTGAAACTCTTTGAATATTATTGACGAAAGCAATCCTTGCTTGTTGAATTTATTGGTCATCTGACCAATCGCTTTTGTGTCAAGACTTGATTGCAACATAAAACTCATTAAATTTAGTAACCTTTTTACTAATCAAGTGCTAATGACTTCTAAGATTGTGAATGTTTCTTGCAACTTAAGATGACTTGGCATTATAATATTCTTCAATCATGCACCAACATGTGTTAGCATTCTAGTTATTGTCAACTATTGGGTATTCAGAAATGTATACATAAGTCGTGGCCAACAACTCCTCATCATCAATTGGCCATTATATACGGATAACCTTATCAGATTCTCCACTAGCATCTTCTTTTTCTTCTATGTTGTTACTTTTATTTTTTTTATTATTTTTTTTTTTGCGATGAAGGTGCGATTGTGGTTGTTTCATTTGCATTTGATATTGTTGAAATTGGAGCCACTTTTGATGTTGTCGAAATTGTTAAAGTTATGATTGTGGTAATTGAAATTGTAAAAATCCGTGTGGTGGTTGGAATTATGAGAAATCACATGTATGTTGAAATAGTGAGAATCCGCTTATTTGTTAAAACTTTCAGATGTACGTGGTTAGGTTGGGCTTTGTTCATTGTAGCCTCATTTAAGAGTTGAGTAAACGAAAAGGACTCTTGGATCCATTATAGAAGACGAGAAATAAGATATTGGGAAGAGGATGAGAAATGAGATGTATTTGGGTGTGAAATTGTTTTAAGTATATAGGAATACTAGCCTAACCGCCCGTGTGTAACACGGGTTGAAAAAGTTAAATTTAAAATAGAGTAAATTACATGCATGGTCCCTATATATATTATGTTAAAACTTTAGATTTGATCTTTAAATTTTAAAACATCTGAATATGATCTCTAATATTTTTTTTATTTTTCATTTATGATCCCAAGTTTTGTTAGTCAACAATTAATAATTTTAAACTTTATGAAAATAACATTTTACCCGCATCAATCATCAATTTAATTTACCTTTTAAACTATAATATTATTTATACTAAGGAAAGCTTTATATTTTGATTTTTTAAAGTTTTTTAATGTTTAATATTTTTTTTATTTCATTATCAATATGTTTATTATATAATAAAATATGTTTTAAATACATGAAATTTTTTTTAATAACATATTTTATAAAATATTTGCTTTTTAACGTGTTTAAACCGTCCGTTTTCTAAATGTTGCTCTTAAAACCGTTTGATATTTTAAACTTTTTTATAAAATTATTTGATTTTCTAAAGATTTTCTTAAACGATTTATATTTTAAAGCATTATTAAAAAATAATCACTTTTTAAACATATTTTTAAGAAACAATTCATTTTCAAACGATATTTTTAATATTTTTCTAAAAAAATATTTAGAAAATAAATAATTATAAAAATTAAATTTAAAAAACCTAATGGTTTTAAGAAATATGATAATTCTTTTAAAAAGTATCTTTAAAAAATTAAAAAGTATTAACAGAGACATTTAAAAAATCAAAAGTTTTAAAGAAACTATACTAATTTAGTTAGTTATTTTTAGATAAAATCTCATATTTAATTGCAAATTGAATTTGAAATTTAAAAGTTTAAAGTTTTTAAATTTCTATTTCAATCATTAAATTTTAAAATCTAACTTTAGAATGTTGTTTAATTAGAAATTAAATACTATTTAAAAATTTCCTTTTAAAACCATATGGCTAATAAAATAACATGTGGCAATTGTATATTGTGAGGATGCCATGTGACAATACATTAGATAAAATCTTGCCATGTGGCCAAACCTATTTTCTTTTATTATATATTAAGATAAGATTTATAGTGGGAAAAACTAGCCGTTATTGTTATAACCTTTAGGAAAAGAACAAAAAAAGTAAAAAAAAAATTGTTTTTTATGTTATATGTATAATAGATGTATTTAGCTTCATGCCCATGAGCAAGCTTATGTACGTTCAACTCGAGCCTGTTTAAAAGATAAACACCAATGTAGCTTGAGCTTATATTAAGCTTAACTAGATAAAATTTCTAGCAAACTGATTGTTGGTTAATTTACATCTTCATAGAGAACCTATTTGCAACATGACATAGTACTAAGATGACATAGTACTAAGATGTTTAAGGGGAGGCTAAATTCATCCCTTTCTGATATTTTGATACACTCTCATCTGAAAGTGTCAAATCAGATGATTAATTTTTGTTTGTAACGTAAAATAAAAAAAAAACTTATTAATGTGACAATACTAGATATTCGTAAAAATGAATTGAAGGGAGAACATTTAGCTAAGCTTTAATATTTTAGAACACAAGGAGGAAGGGGTTAGATGACGGTTCCTAAGGATCGACATAACATTCATTCTTCAATTTATAAATATGTTTATACAGTGTTTCTAGGTATTAAGCTTTGGGTAAAGATGACCAAAGTGTCGGCAAACCAACGATTCTTTTTCCATCAAGGACGTTTTTTTAGATGAACGTAGGTCTTTTTGCTCGAAGTCTGAATATTCAGCTCGAGTCGGGTTGGATCATATGAATATTGATAACTTGTCATCACATAAGGTCAAACTAAGATCGACAATCAAGTTTTTTATTTTTTTATGTAACAATCAAGTTTTTTTTTTTATGTAACCAAAACCATAAGAGTTTTTTTTAGTACTCAATTGCATTTGATGCTCATTTTTTTTTTTTTCATTTTGTTTTTCAAACTAAACATGTATAGATTGATATCTTCTAAGTAAGTTTAAAAAGCTCTAGGGTCATCCAAAAATCTTGGGTGTCGGTCGAAAACCCATTACATATGATAGAAAAATTAAAACTTGTGGGGTCGATTGACCTTACACCCTATATAATAGATTTGCTTGTCCATAAGGATGAATGTGGGTCTCGTCTTTGATTAGTTTGTTATAAATAAAAACAAATACTTTATGGTTTTCTAATATAGTATATTATATTTTTTATTTATTTTGTATCATATTATAATATAAATTACTTTACTATTAGATTATTTGATTATGAAGCATCAGTATAAAATTAAGATCTAACTAGATCATGGTGGTTAAATAGTGCGGTTCACAACCAAAATGCTAAGGTTCTACAAGATGTATGCTATGATATATTTATTTTTAAAGATATAAAAGCTATTGTATATAGTATATTATATTTCTTTTTTTATTTTGTATCATATTATAACATAAATTACATTACTATTAGATTATTTGATTATAAAGCATCAATATAAAATTAAGATCTAACTAAATCGTGGTAGTTAAGAAGTGCGATTCACAACCAAAATGCTAAGGTTCCAGAGGGTGTATGTTATGATATATCTATCTTTAAAGACGTAAAAACTATTTTATAAAATTAAGAAATATATAAATACCTATAAAGACAAGTAAAAATGAATGACATAAAAAATGTAATAAACGTGATAGTATGAAAACTAAAAGGTAAAATTCGAGTCCACTTTTATTTCGGTCCGACCCATCTAGCATATTTAAATTGCCCATCTAGCCCAGGTTGCTCATTTTCGGCCCAGACACAGACCTTTTATGGGCTTTTTTCTTTTCTTTTCCTTTTGCATTTTTATGTCACAAGAGAAATAAGTGATGTAACTCACGCGATGCGACGAGATACAAGTGGTTTAACCCTCGTAATTTGATGGGGTGTTGAAATTTGTTAGATTTGATTTTGATGATGTGGACATTAGTAGTCACTCTGTGAAAAAAATTCATGTCAAAGCATTATGAATTAACTCGTCGGAACGACATATCTAGAATTTTATAAAATATCATATCTAGAGCCTTATAAAACAATACTATTTTGTACTATTCATTTTGTGATTCTTTATTCACAAAATAAAACAGTTTATAAAATTTATTTTTGGAAAATAACCAATTTCTTATTTTTTTGGAATTATAAACTTAAATTCATTTTGGCAAATTTATTCAACGATTTACAAATTTATATTTGTTCCATTATCTAACATATTGTCGCTTAAGAAAATGGAGAATTAGAAATAAAGGGTAAGTTTAAAAAGAGAGTTTGTTAAGTTTTTAATGGTTTAACCTAACCCTATTATTATTTTGTATTTGTACCTAAAAAATAAAATTAGTTTGCTTTTTGAGAAAACCTTTAGCTATTGGCGGATGGTTTAGCTATTGGGAGTTGCTTTGTTGTTCGAGAAACTAGTTTTGTATACAAGAAATCTGTCTCACCAGATGGTTCAATCAGGATTTCAGGTTAATCTTTCAGTCGTGAAAGAGATGTTTAACAATATACATAGGTTCTTTCATTGTATATTGGGAAACAATTCGTCGCAACCCGTAGCATGCAAGTCGAACTACTGAAGGTTGAAATTGTTTAAAGGTAAAGGGCATTTGCCTTGAATCAATAAGTAGTAGACGGTCTAAACCAGAACTTGAGAAACAACACTAATTAATGTTAGACGATAAGATAGCATAGATGAGGATATATATTCCTGAATGTAAAGATAGATGCTAACTCTTTGAGAGTTATAATAATAAAGCTTTTAAAAATGATTATAAAAAAAGTTTAAAATTGAGAGTTATAGTAAGAAAGTTTTTAAAAATAATATTTTTTTAAATATTTGTTTGGAAATAAATTTTTATTCTATTTATGATAAGGAAGATTTCAATTATATCTTATATTAGAATATCTTTTTATAATTAATAAAATTTTATTTTATTCAATAATTTATATTCAATCTCTGTAATACACGAATTTACAAAAACTAGTAATATGTAAACTAGTAATATGTATATTAATTACGTTTCTATAACTTTTGATATACAAACCGTGACCTATTTCTAATGTGTCAATTTTGATATAAATCATATTACAAATTGGTTGTATTTGATAAAATGAATTTTTCGGTCTTGAAACATACTTTTACTTGCATATTGGAACTTAGTTTTCTCATAAGTAATTTTTTTATAATATTCGTAACTACGTACCTAGTCACTTTATAACATAGAAGTATGTTTCGAGATCAATATATATCAGTTTCTAATAAAATTTATAAAAAAATGACAGCATGCTCTCAAAAATACTAGATTACATGTCAGATGTAAAGGTGTACCGTCTTCATGAACCCAATGTGTCTTGAATCAATTGCACAAATTTTAACAAACTATTGATGTTTTGTATCATATAAGTTGTGTTGTTACGCATTAAGTTGTACGTAAGTTACATATAAAGAAATTTCACTTTATTCTAAAGCTGTAATCCACTAAAACTAATCCTCTAGTGCTTCCAATGACACAATCAATCATTCAATCATTGAGATGACTAAAGTCTCACAATGTTTTTGTGCCCACAACTATTATGAGTAAAAAGCATGAGGCAACAACAATGCTTCACCATTTCCACTTTAAGCATTTACCTTTTCATAGTTAGAACAGGTTAGAACATGATATGATGAATAAAGTAGATGAAAGAGGGTTATTTGATAATGTCTATGAACATGAAAAACATACTCATTCTACTTATAAACCATCGTCTTTTAAAGTTGTAGCCATTTGCACTTATTCATTGTGATGTTAAAGGACATGGTTGAACTACCTAAATTAGTGGTTTTGCATGATTTGTTACTTTTATTGATTGTTATTCATGTATGACTTGAATATACATATTGATGAAACGTTAATGAGATTTATAAATGAATGTGCCTACGTTTTTAAGGAGTGAGACTGATACGACTACAACTTATGTGATTAATAGGGTGCCATCATGAGCATCATGGATGAAGAAACCATGAGTGATCACTTATGATCACCCATGGTGATATTTCACCATTGTATAGAACTATGTTTAATAACTTATGACTATGTTTGACTTGGTATAGTTATGTTTTTGGCTATATATAAGCAACATTGACTATGATTAACTATATTTGACCACTCTATTTATAATCAAGTATCGTTATGTTTGACATTGACTTCATATAGCTATGTTTAAGCATATAAGACCATGTTTGAGAAAGTTTAGCGACAAAGAGAAGTCGAGTAATTTTCTCTTTTTTTCGTCAGTAGTGTTAATTTTCGGCTCGTTAGTGTAAATTTTCGTTTCGGTAGCGGAAATATTTTAATAAATATAGAGTTCGCTTCCTCTAAAATAGTTTATTTACGCCCCCGCCCCCTTAAGATTTGGCTCAAGCTCCGCCACTGTTGTCGGTAGTTATGCTATAATTTTGCTATTGGAACACCTTGTTTTATCATTAGCAAGATTTCACATCTCCAAATCATTGCAACTGACTCTTGCCACAAGTTCCATCGTCTAAAAGTATACAAAATCTGGACTTCAAAGGCAAATGTGAAATAATAGGTGGATTTCGCTAATTTTCCGATGACTTTAATATTGAATCATTTCGTCCTAACACGATAAATTTTAAGTCTTTAATTTTGTCGCAAACAACTCTCGCAAATTTCGTTCTTAAATTGGAAAATATTATAATCTACTAGCCTTAATAAACCTGTGTATTACATGGCCTGAATAAAAAAATATTAAGTAGAATGAAAATTAATTAATTAATTACAAATCAATTTTTGTTTATAAATAAAATAAAATTTTTGTTTCAAAACAAAGGTTTTAAAAAAATGTCATTTGAAGTTTTTTTCTTATTATAAATCCCAATTTTAATTATATTTTATATACAAATTTAACTTTCAAAAAAAATCAATTATAAAATATTTTGTACTTTAAAATTGTTTGATATTTTAGAAATTTTTTTATATTATATAAAAGTTTATTTTTTTAAAAATAACATTAATAAAAAGATATCTTTCTTAATTTATGAAAAAATAATTTTAATCTAAAAAAGATTAAATAATATTATTAGTAACTGATGTGATTATTTAGTAGGAGAGGTAAACGAGAAAAATTTAGTAAAAAAGATTTTGATGTTGTCGCATATACCTCTTAGTTACATTTTTATTAAAATATAAAAATAAAAATACTAAAAATCAAGCTTATAACAAAAAGTGAAAATTAAAAGTTAATTATTCATAAAGTTTCTTTACATTAGCTGTGGATGTACGAGAGTCCTAAGGTTCTATTTAAATATGTCACATAATTGATGGGTGAAAACTGAAAAAGAATATTTCTCTAACATTACAAAGAGAAACTGTGATAAAATTCAAAGGAAAAATTAGATATACCTTAAGCTCGCAATAATTAGATCTTAGCGTGGCGCATGCATGGCAACAAATAGTCATAAAACATGGTCAATTTGGTTTAAACGACACTTTCAAATCCGAAACACTATAAGACGGTTTGAGAAAGCCAAGTCAAATTACATATAAGAGACCATATATTATATATTAGTTAGGGGCTGTTTGATAGTTTTTTAATAGTTATTACGAGTTTACCTTTTAATTGTTTATAATCTCTTAATGATTAAAAGAGGTAACTATAATACCGAATGGTTAATATGTGCCATTAACATTTAACCTTTTAACCATTCAAAATTAAAGTTACATATTAACCATTAAAAAGTGAAAAACCATTAATAGGTAGCCTTTTAATGATCATTAAAAAGCCATCAAACAATCCTTTGATGTTCATTGTACTAAACTATTTTACAGCCAAGAAATATGTTTTAATTAGATTTTCTTTATAATTATCATTATAATGCTAACAAGAAAGCGAGTGAGACTTGTAACATCTAGTAATTTTGTTGTCTTTTGACATCGAGCTCATGGGGTCAAATGGTGAAACAATATCTTGCATAAAGTGTAAGGTAAAACTAAATGCATCATATCGTGAAGCATTAATGCCTCTCTCAAGAACCTGAGTTAAGCTGAAGCTAAATCCAACACGAGATACAACTTTTATAATACTAACAAAACATAAAACCTGTAAATTTACATTATTTAAATTACATATATCTTTTAAGGAGAAGTAAAGATATAGTAGCCATGTTATTAGGAGTGTGCCCCATTACTCCCTAGATTGCTGACATGTGGTGATTTAATTCTTTTTTATTTTTAATTTTCAGTTTCACCCATTAAACTATGAAATATAAAATTTTAACTCGTTTGATTTCTAATAATTTAATGATTTTTTTTATAACTTTTATTCATTAACTTAAAAAAATTGTACTTTCTTGGAATCATAAACTATAACAAGTGATGTTACAATTGCGGTATCATGGCAAACTCAGCCGCTTGTGAGCGAACAAAATGGTTGTCGATCAGTAGGTACTATTAAAGCTAGTATCATTGTCTGTTTTTATGGTTTTTTTCAACAAGCCAAACCAATAACAACCAAACTCATACCACGTCACATTACCGTCTCAAAACACCGATGGAAAAAACTAGTTATAGTAAAGAGAAAAACCGGTCAAAGATGGCAACGTACTTCATTTTAACCGGTTTATGCCAAAGAGATGTACTTATTTTGACGTAGAGATGAAGTAGGTGACGTGCGTTTATCTCCACCACTTTGTTAACCGGTGACACACAGATTATTATTTAGCAGGCTACTTGCACGTCATCCATTGAGGTTGTCGGACAAAACAAAAAAAAAAAAAAAAAAAAAAAAAGAAAAAAAAGAAAGAGATAAAGCATCGGGAAATGCTAAATAATTAATTTGTTTACCAACCACCAAAATATGCAAATCTAATGCCTACCTATTTCAATAGTATAGTACTGGTTGTTCAATGTTTTAGTTCGTCATATGTTATCGGTTTATGTTCATAGGACGGAAACTTAAAAGAATACATCTAAAACAATCGACAAGAGAGCGTAACACATGTTTATATGTTATTATCGTCTTCCTTTAGTTATATGGAACGAGACATGTTTTGCAAACATTTTATTAAAGTTTGAAATTTGAACATATTTGTTTAAGTTATTTGAAGATTCCATGTTTTGTATAGGGTTGGGGTAGCCCTTTGTTCTATAGCTTTGGGCTTATGTACAACTATCGAATAGCTCTGCGACTCTATAAATTGAATTTTTCTTTCCCATAGAATAATTGAGTTATTTGATTACTCTTTTGAGAATTACTCTTAAAAGTCGTTTAGTTTCAGCTATCTATCAATTGATACAATAGACGGACCCGTCAATACTAGACAGTAAATGTTTTTCTTATTCAATAATATTCACTTACAATTTTATGATATTTTTTAAGAAACAACCAAAAATCAATATTTCATTATATAGAATTCTCATAATAGATTTATTAGAGCTATCATTATGGGTTCTATTAGTATTGTATCTACAAGCATTTCACTTAGGTCTCGTGAAGGGTCTTGCACTTATGTTATCCTTCATTAGTTGTGTCTTTCTTTATCTTTAATTATGTTTAGCTTATGATTGTATCTTTTTCTCTCTGTTATTGTATATGTGTGTGTTATATATCTTCCTTTCTCGAATGATAAGAACTTGATATAATAAAATTATATTGTAGCTCCACCAATTTCTTTGAAGCGACTATTTTAGCTGCCCATGACAAAGTAAAGAAGCAAGGCATTTTTTACAAATTGTTGTTTCGATTTTGATTTTTAATCTTTAAAAAACCAAACATATAAGCCTAACAAGCTTGTTTATACACTTGTTTATACACAGATTTTGAGAATCTATGATATCAAATACAATATGTGAGTGTTAAAGAAATCATAACAATAAATGACAAAAGATCCTTATCCTAACAAGTTCTTGTGTATTGAAACAACAAAATTAAAGAGTCATATTCAAATAATTGAAAAATGATGTACAACTTAGATACATAAAACATTGGTGGCGCTTATAATGTTAGGGTCCTAAGGTAGATTTTTTTTAATACAGTTGAGCTATGCAATTTCTTAGGGTACTAAGGGCACAACCCGAACTATCCAAACTCAAATCAACTTAATCAATAATTAACTGACACTTTATTATATCTAAAATTACCTAAACTGGTAGAGGTGCAATCCAAATTACCCACTCTCCCGTAGATTATAGCATCTGAATTGAAGTACCCTAGGACCAGCGGCAGTGTTACTGTCCAACCCGAGCTACCAAAGGAGGTACCCGAGGATGCCTCGAGTACTCTTAAGCACCCACATGAAAAGTAACTTAATAATGGTTTAAGCTGTTGAACTTGCATGATATGTTGACTGACTTGGTCAAATCTTTCAACTTTAATAAAATGGTAAATGGGGGTGTCACATGTCAGCATCACATTTATTCTTATCAAACTTTTTCCGCTTCTCTCTCCTATTAAATAACCACATTAATTATTAATAATATTATTTATTTATTTTTACATTATAATTAGTTTTTTAATAAATTAAGAAAGAGAACTTTTTATTAATGTTATTTCTATAGAGATAGTTTTTTGTAAAAAGAATTTTTTCTAAAAAATAAAACTATTTTTACGTAATATTTTAAAATTGGTTTTTTGAAAGTAATTTTTTAAAAAACAACAATGACTAAAATAGGGAGTTATGGTAAGGAAATTTTTAAAAGTAAAAAGTTTTTAAAATGTTATTTTAAAACTAAATGTTTAATTTATCTTTGAAAAAAGCAAAAAAAAAAAAAAATTTAAAAAGTGTATATTATTGTTTTATTACTTATAGTTATTACTCATACATCATTTCAATCATATCATGTCTTAGTCTATTATTTTATAATTAATAATTTTTATTTTATTTAATATTTTATTTATTTAACCCGTGTAATGCACGAGTTTACTAAAGCTAGTATTAAATATTATGATAAGATTATCAAAATTAAAAATAGAGGTGGTACGTGTTAGGTGCAGTGTACTAAGTGGGTAGTCACTAAGTTTATTATTTTAGAAAAAACAATATAATTATATTAAGCGAATATACGTACAAATATTTAGTTACAATAATTATGATGGCTATATATTATATATGTTGATTTTGATGCATTATATTTGTTTAAAAGATTGATTTGTTAATCTGTGAAAAAAAATCAGCCGAAGTAAATTAACGTTATATGAGAACATATATAATCTTCCTTCAAATCAACCAACGTCACAACGTGCTAGATTGATAAAAAAATGTTTCTAAATGTAAATTGTTACCAAATGAGTAGCAAATACAAAGGATTACTAAGGCCTCAGGGGTATTTGGAAATATTGACAATCAGAATATATGACAATATTTGAATGCTCTCTGAACTGAAATATAAAATTTAGAAATTATAAAATAATGGTATTGTGTATTATTGTAGAGGATACTTATCAAGGAAACTTAATCTAACTATAACTATTAATAACTAGTTTTAGTAAACCCGTGTATTACACGGGTTGAACAAATAAAATATTAAATATAATAAAATTTTATTAAGTGTAAAATGATATTTTTTTCCAAAAAAATAAAATATTTTGTTTTAAAACAAATCGTATTAAAAATATCATTTTAAAAAAAAATTATTATAATTTTTAATTTTAATTATTTTTTATTTATAAAAAATTTACTTTTTAAAAATATTTATTTTAAAAAAGTTTGATGTTTTATAAAATTTCTTATTTTATAAAAATTATTTTTTAAAAATAACATTAATAAGATCTTTTTCTAAATTTATTAAAAAACTTTTTTTATTGTAAAAAAAGTTAAATTATATAATTGATAATTAGTAATCATTTAATAGGAGAGAGAAGCGGAAAAATATTGGTAAGAATAAATCTGGTGATGACATGTGTCATACCAAGTTACTCTTTTATTAGAGTAGAAGGATGATAATTACAATATTACAATATATATTATATAAATACTAAACTAATTTATTTTATATAAACAGTAACCAATATATTATATTTAATTTATAACATTAGCAGAAAACTTTATCTTCATGTAAAATTCAAAAAACAAGAATGACACAACGTTCTAGTTTTAAAATCAATATGGGAGTTTTGATCTGGAGTAGGAATATCATATAGTACATAATAATCTCAATCTAATTATTTGCAGAAAATAAACAAAGCAATTAGAGCTCAATAGCCTACCTTTTAAAAGCAAAGATAGCTACAATGTCACCTGGTTTCAAACCAACGTACAAACTATACGTTGTCTTAGTATTAACTTTGTCGTGATAAGATCTCAATTGTACGAGAAATGCAATGAAGTGATTTATAGTTATTTTTTTCTTGAACCATTTGTTTAAATAAATAGGTAACTTTGTAAAATAGTAAACAACTTTAAAAAGTGTTCCAATTAAGTAACTCAAGTTTTAAAAGTGTTACAATTAGGTCAATCAGTTTTCATATTGTATATAAATTAAAAGCCTTAACATGTTTTTTAGCATGTTATACTTTTTGTTTCAGTTAGAAAATATTTTTTCTATCTTTTGATGCTGATATGGAACGTTGATATAAATTTTAGGTATTTTTTTTACTTTTTTCATAATTAACATGCTTTTTTATTTTTTTAATATAATTTTATATTGAAAATTCTGACCCCGACGTATTCTCCACTGTTACTTTCTTGACATAAGAAAATTCGATTATGACTCGATTTGATCGTTTAGTGGTCCAATTTGATAAAAACATGCATAAGTGACTAAATTAGAACACTTTTAAAATTTGGTTACTATTTTGTGACATTTTCCCTTAAATAAATGGTTGTTGATAAACTAATAACCATGCATTTTATGAAAGACCTAATATTTAGAGTTTGCATTAAAACTCTAAAAGAGTTTAGCCGTCGGTGCTTAATCCTCCCTCAATAGAAATAATCAAATATAACATCTTGTTAACATAGATGTAATTACAATTTACAAGACAAGCCCATAATAAAAACACAGGGATTCGTTCATACTCGAATACAAATATGGACAAAGTTTGATGACGCACTCCTCACCACTTGAAATTTCATATTTTTAGTACATTTTATATAATTAATTAAAGTTTATGAATAGCTGTATAGACAAATATTCTACACGAGCTTAAACATATATAAAACTGACATAACATTGTAAATATTTAAAGAATTATGTAACCTAACATAAAAATTTATAAATAAAGTCCAATCAACGGATACCCTTGCATACAATTTTTATATATTAAAAAATTTTATATTCAAATTAATGAAAAAAATACTACGTTTATTTAACTATGTTTATGTTTATTTATGTTCTATACTAAATATTTTACAATTTTATTTTGAGTGTAGATTTATGACATTGGATGGGACAACATACACTCCAGCTGGGATGAACATTATGCAAGCTGGACCATTAATCTACAGAAATGAAAAAACAAAAACTTAGCCATTCAAGTGATGCTACCGACAAATGTGTCGTTGTTCCAATATTAACTAAAAATTAAAGTTCATTAACGGTAAGTAAAGTGTGAGATAAATGAACATCATGTCTAAATTTTCATTTTATATAAAATAAATATTTGTAAATTTTATCAAACCATAATCATTACAAATAGTTTCGACAATTATGCTTTCTAAAACTAAACTATAACATCAAAATTGACCAAAACGGAAAGCGATTTTAATATATTCAAGGGAAACTTACGTCGTTCGTCAAATGAGTTTATTCAACTTTCACTTTTTCATCTTTAAACTAAGAGAAAATAATATAAATATTTTTTACGTTTGTATTTTGTCTCAGTTTATGTTAGAGAAATATTTTCTCGTTTATATTTTGTCTCCGTTTATGTTTGTTTGTTTTTACATTTCGTACCATAACTTAGAAAAAAAATGTCTTATAATTTTATTAACAAAAACTTAAACTGTGATAAAATACAATTATAACTAACGTTTTCCATTATTTTAAAGATGAAGCATCAAATTTAAGGTAAAGTAGTAAACTCAAAAAAAGAAATATATAACTTACCCTGTATTGTTTTACGCGGAGAATCATAAAATTCATGATTAAACAGAATATTTACTAGATATAGTAAAAAGGAGTGACGGTTATAAAATTACACAATCTCTATATGTAACATAAAGAAAATAAATAAATGTATACAATTTTTACGTCTCTGCTTAAAATAATTATAACTCGCTGCTATAAGAATTAAGATACATTTTGGTGCAAAATAAAAGTAACATATGTATACAAAATAAATAACCGTTACAATTGCGGTTTGATCACGAGAAAAAAAAAATAAGAAAAAGAAAAACAAGTGGTTATGGGTTTCCTCTGTTTTCATCTTCTGGTTTCTTTAAACATCATCAATTACATAAAGAAAATCACCACCAAAAATTATAATTATAATACATTAATAAATAAAACTTCAAAAAACCTGTAAAAAATTTAACAAATTTAGAAAGTCCATTTCCAGATCTTGATCCGAAGATCAATCTTACATTTTGCAGCAGAAACATTAGCAGCCACCGATGATGATGATGATGAATTTCTACCATTATCCTTTGGAATTAAGCTATGAATCCCATCACATTTGATTCGAATTCCCACTTTCATGCTTCTAATCGACTCAATCTTCACTCGAGCTTCAGTATCAAGAACCACCATCAATGGCAATCCAGATTTCTTCTTCAGATCTGATCTTATCTTGTTCACAGCTTCTGTATCAAGAATCATGGAGTTACTGTGCAACGATGAGTGGATGATGGTGATGTTATTGGGGTTACTGATTAAAGGGTTTGGATAAGATCCTTTTGCGATTAGGGTATCGTGTGATGAGCATGTGATGGCGATTGAATCGTAGAAGAATGTGAGTTTCTTGTTGGGGTTTTTGGTGGAGATGGTGAGGTTGAGTTTGGAGGTGAGTTTGGTGGCGTCGTCGGCGGTGGTGGTGAGGTGGAAGTCGGTGGTTTTGAGGGCGGCGATGGAGAATGAGGGGCGGTGGGGGTGGTAGAGGAGGTAGAAGATGCAGGCGGCGACGGTGGCGATGAGGAGGAGGAGGGTGATGGTGAGGATGGACCAGAAGCAGCAGAGGCAGAAGCAGCGGCGGCCGCGGCGGCGACGGTGGTGGGTGGTGGTGGTGGGGGTGCGGCGGTGGGGGTGGCGGTTGGTGGTGGTGGTGTGGGGTTGAGTTTTGCTTGGTGGTGGTGGGAGTCGTTGGTTTGGTGTGGTGGTGGCGGTGGTGGTGGTGGTGGTGGTTTTCGGTTTTGATGATGGATAGACTCTGTCGGTCATGTTTGGATGTTAATTGTGGTGGTGGTGGGGGTGGTGGTGACGGTGGCGTTGATGGTGGTGGTGGTGGCGGTGATGGTGGTGGTGGTGGCAACAAGCTAGTTTGAAGAGAAAATAAGAGGTGTGAAGATTGCTGTTTACAGCTTTGAAGAATTCATAAAAATAGAAAGGTGTTTGGAGTTTAGTTTTGTGGCAACTAAGGTATTTGTCACACGTGTATATGTACGGGAAAACAAAGTATAATTGTGTAATCACTTTTAATCGTATAGTATATGCCGTATGGTATAAGTATTAAAGTATGTATATAAAAAGTTACGGTCTGGTCCGGTGCAATACGACTGTTTTTTGGTATAGATTGTGATTTGTGGCTCAAATCGTTCGCTATGGTTTGAAATTTTGAAACCGAATGACTAAAAGTTGAAAAAAAAGTAAAGGGCTATAAAACCAAACTGAAGATTTGTTTAGATAGTTACACGGTTTTAAGTTGAACTGTAAACATGTAACATATTAACAAAATAATATTGAAAGATATTTTTTTAACCTTGAAAATTAAATCAAATAGATGGAAACTAAATTGCACGTCTTGAATAAAAGACAAACATGAAGAAACCCTACGAACACGCTATCAAAGAGTTGTGGCTGTGTGTTAAAAGTTGAGAGAAATACAAGAGAACTTATAGGAAATCAAATATCGATAATGTTGTGCGTCACTTTCATTTGGAAAACATCGGCTTGCCTGTCAATGTCTAGGATACATTAGGAATTTTAACTTAGACTCAAGTTTCCTATAATATCGGCTGTGGCGCTTTGCCATCGAGTTTTGTTGGTGACAAGTGACAGCCGTGATGATACACAATGATGGCCTCTTGGAGGCAAGCAATAGCAGTAACAATGATAATGGCTAGCCTAATGAAAAGAAAAAAAACTAAGAAACTATTGTATCGAGGGAATGATCAAGAGGAGGCAAGTGCTAGAGCTTATAGGAGACAACGATGACTAGCTCAACACTCAACCTTAAAATCTAATGTTATGTAAATAATAAAAAACTATAAAGACAAATGTATTTTGACCTATTTTAAATAAAATACAAGCAATACGAAAATTATTAATATATATGACTTAAACTTGTGTCATATAGTAAAACTAATTTGTATTATCTACAATTTAGCAATAAAAGTAAGTTTTAATTTGGTATCTTACTGAATAATAATATGTATCCCATTAAAGAGTAATTATAACATTCTGAGTCGACATCTTCTTTGGTTGTAATGTTATTATACGTGTGTATAAATGATACTCGCACATAAGCACAAAGATAAAAGGGTCTTCGAAAGAGACGTTTAATATTGTTAAATGGTTCATCCATCGTTATCCACAGTTGTGGTTCATAATTATATTAGCTGTTTTCTTTAATGTTTTTCCTATATTCTATTTCATTGTCCTTTCATTGATTCATTAGTCCTTTTACTAATTATACATTCAACAAAACATTTTCTTTTCACTGGTTCGTTGGTCTTAAAACGATTCATGTCTTTTTGATTCGGTTTTTAAACATTCACAATTAAACGATACAATCAATTGCTACCAGTGGTTAGTGACCAGGCTAAAGCTTATTAATTTGCGGTTCATTGTATTATTTTATTTTCTACCGACTACAATTAAGGGTTGAAGTACTGTTTTTCTTAAAAAAGACTCAGTTATTATATATAAAAATCTAAAGGCTTCTTAAAAAAAAATTCAGCGTTTAAACAATATCAGCAAACACTCGTCCTCCCCTCAAGAGCGGCTAGATATTATAGATTTCTAGCCTTTTGTCTAAGACCCTCAAATTATTAAAGCCCCTTATGTAAAACAAAATTATAACAAGAAGACTTTGAGCCTAATCATTTTTTATTTATGCAACCCATACTATTTTAACGAACCTATTTTTACGCCCATTCATAAAAAAACCTTAGATATTTCGTTGTTTATACAATTACATTTGAATAAATGTTTCAAAACGTCACAGGATTTTACTTTGCCTTGTGCTCTCAAAATGGTTTAGCCAGCCTTTTAGCATCCTAGCTCCACCCTACCTACTAAAACTTAGATGGTTTAGATTTTTATAATGTATGAATAATATACACTATTTTTTTTTTCAAATGGGTCAAATTGGGGGAAAGATACATTTTCGTGATTTAAGTGATATATCATTAGTTGTCCACAATATGACCATGAACTAAATTACGAGGAATATACATTTTGAAGACACTAACGGTGTACCCAATGATATATCATTAGTTGATATAATATTTTCTCGAATGCCTCAAAGCATCGGCGGAACCAGAGGAGGGTCAAGAGGGTCCCTTGATCTTTCGACCGGCTGAAGTGTTTGTTAACCGGAGAATTCAATCTAGAACTTTCCTTTAGTTTGACTTTCTTGATTATCTTTCTTTGAGCATTTAATAATAAAAAAAGAAGAGTGAATATAAAAACTCTCGAGTCTTTCTAGCCGAAGTCTGTGAGACCTTGCCTGAGAGATTGAAGAAACAAAGAGAAGTAGAAAGAAGATGATAGGCTTTGGCGTATTGCATTTTCGAAAAATTGGCTGAAAATGAATACTCAGGATATCACATTTAATAACTTTTTTTCTTTTTGATTAATGACCTTCTCCACTCCTTTCACATTCACAATGTAGTAATGCATAGTTTATAAATTCTGTATGTTATTTTTCTAAATTAGTCTAATTTAAAAATTGACTGTATTTTGTTTTTTGAGTTTTCTTTTAATATTGGGACATTCATTAAGTTACAATCGTTATCTAATTATCTGCTACTTTGTTTAATTTTAAATTTATTATCTATATAACTATATTTATATTTTGTTATTATTTTCATAAGTAGTATGTGTTAATTACCAATGAAATTAATAATAAAAAAAATACCAAGAATAAGTTAAATTATGATGAGATTGTTGGTGATTCCAGTATTCCACCTTACATAAAACAATGAATAATTATTTAATTAATACCCA
This sequence comes from Flaveria robusta, assembly GCA_025506415.1. Classification (NCBI taxonomy): domain Eukaryota; kingdom Viridiplantae; phylum Streptophyta; class Magnoliopsida; order Asterales; family Asteraceae; genus Flaveria; species Flaveria robusta. The sequence goes on along the minus strand of CM046460.1, from coordinate 5,847,183 downwards.
AGAACAGTAAATAATGAATAATTATTTGATAAATACACAAGATCGGGTTAGGAGAAGGCAACAAAAGCCTCTTGTGTAAACCATTATATTAATGTACCCTAAAATGAATAAAAAAAATATTTTTATTATGACCCTCCAGCTGTTAACTTTTGTTTCCACCACTCCCTTAAAAGAAACCATATTTTCATCACATATGGTTTGTGTAAATATTTTTGATTTCTTACTACCTTGTTCAACGTAGTATCATAACCTTAAAAGAAATTTCCCTAGAACATTACCCTTTTAAGTCTTATTTTCGTGCATTAAACATAACCTTTTTTAAATATGTACGGATTGGTTTAAAAATTAAATGAGTAATAATATTAAATTTCAAACCTTATCCACTACATTAGTTTTTTTAAATTTTAATACACAACATATAGTGCCAATAGCTGCTGATGCAGAGACACTCGCCACAAGAATCTCTTTTCTTTTTCCATACTTCTTTATCAATTACAGATATAGTTCATTTATTATGTAGTCTCGTATACATGCCTTACATTGTAGTCGATAAAATCGAATTATTAACAATTTCTGACTAAATTATTTTTTTATTCACTATTCACTATTTTTGATTCAGTTTTAACTATTTATGTTTGATAACTTGGTTAATATATACCGGAAGGATTATTTCAGATTCTTTTAGAACTCTACCATTCTTTTCTTTTTTTAACGGCACTTATCTTTACCATCCATTTGTTTTTTCTTTTCGATTCTTTATTAATTTTTTCTAATATAAGAGTTTTTAAGATGGATAGTTAATAAGTTATTTTTATAACTTAATCACCTTCCTTCTAATATCTCCTTTCTTGAACCGTTTTCTTTGATTCATATCACATTCTTTTTTTTTTCTCTCGGGTGCCCTCAACTACCATTCATAACGGGAGAGTAATAAAGTATATCAATATATATATATATATATATATATATATATATATATATATATATATATATATATATATATATATATACATACATAAAGTTTACAACTGTTCAAGTCTACTAAGAGCATTCACAACCCGTTTGGTATATTTATGTGAGTGTAGTCTTTATATTATATGGAATGGTTTTAAGTAGTTGTGAGTGGAGGGGAGAGAAATTGTACTGTTCAATCTGTAAATTTAAGAAAATACTGTTCAATCCTTATAATTTTTTAAAATTTTTAAAAGTTGTTGTGAGTAGAGGAGAGAGAAAAGGTAATGATAAAGATATAAAATAATATTATTTAATTAAAAAAATGAGAGAAAAAATAGTATTTTTAGTGTAATTATATAGATAATGATAATGAATGAACTGTGAATGCTCTAAAGACAAAAACATTAAGAGTTCGCTTTTCCCAACCCAATTAAGGTGATTTTCAACTTGAAAAACTTTAACACTTGTATTTCAAAATAAACGTTAAAAAAAAACTTAAAAAAACCCTTTATTTAACATTTGCAGAAATTACCATAACATACTTATCTCTCTCCCTCATCATTCTCAGATAAACTTTAACGCTTTGCAATTTGCATCTTACCCGTTACATGTTTAGGGTTTTGTTATGCTTACTCCTTTTAAAAGCATGGCAAACACTTTGTCACCTCGTGTGGACTTAAGCTCAACTACTTTATATGCATAAACAAGTTATGTCAACCCGAACTTTAGTTATGATGTATATTTATTATTGTTGCATATATGTAAACACAAATGGTTAGATATATGTAACTCTATGTTTACATATATGTAATAATATGTTTACATATATGGAACAATTTGGTAATAAAGTTCTGCTTGCATGTTATGCTTTTTAAAATAACTACTTACATATATGTAAATTAAAAATTATTAACTTTATTCATACACCAGAAACAAATGCCTTTTCATTTTCCTTCATATTATGTTCTTCGATCACCTCAAACAAGCATAAAAGATTATGCTTTTTTTTTTGTTTTGATTTTGTTCATTGTAAATTGAGAGAGTGGTGAGAGAAGAGAGAAGAAGAGATTTGTTTATTATAATGATGGTTTCCAAATGAATATTTAGGATTTCTTCAATTTACACCTGAATAGCTTGCGTAAAATCATGGATTTCCATTTATTTACTAAAATGTTACTTCAAATATCAACCATATATGAAACAAGATCAAGGACTAAGGGTTTTTCATGAACCTTTCCCGTTACATTTTTGTAGTTTTTTTTATTAAATAGGTGTAAGATTTGATTGTTGATTTTATTATTTGTTCTTCTGTTAGGTAATAGTTAAGCCTAAAATGTGTTAATCTGACATAAGTCGTGCACTAAGAAGCTGAGGTGTGAGAGTTTATAAACTTTTATCCATAATCCTGACTAAGTTTTCTTAAATGATAAAAAAAATATTTCGGATGTGTATGAATCGTAACTATTTCAAAATGAATAATGTTGTATCTTCTTATACATAAGAAAATGATAATACATAACACACTTTATGATATCTTTCTTATATATAAGAAAATGATAACACATAACACACAGTTTTCTATCCTTACTAAGTGCCAAGGCAAGGCTTATGGCAAGATGTTATATTAAGTGACTTAATTATGCCTTATGGCAAGATGTTATATTAAGTGACTTAATTATGTCACCACACAACATCCTTGCCTTGCGAGGTTTCTTTCTTGGGCTCTCACTTGTCTTTATCAAATTTCAAGGCAAGGTTTTAAGGAGTGATTTTCACTAAGGAACTACTTACACAATCAATTTACAGGCTTGAAGTATGTTGTTGACAAGACAATACTATGTTAGTTGCAATGCTAACCCATAAAGGAGCTTACCTTCTCTTAGAGTTTTGTATCACATGAATTGCTGGGCAAATCTCCCTTGGCAGTAAGAATGAAACAACTTACTGCAAAAGTGTAACAACCAACTGCCGAAGGAGTATTGCCCAGTAACACATCTATACATAGAAAAACTTTCAATTCATGGGTGTTTATATGACTCTAGTTTCGTAAGAAACTATTTATAGACCAAGACAAAAATGAACACATACTTATGCATATAGAATATCCTTCACATATTTCTTATTGTACTACATTTTGCGAATATTATACGTACAAGATAAATTGATGGGAAACATCGGATGCAAGCAAACTAGCTTTTAGACCAAGTTTTGACCGACCTTTTGTTCTTCAAAGAGACAACGAAACGTAAGGGTGAAATAGCCATCTTGCCTCAAGAATTGCCTTGCCTCAAGAATTGGATCAAACAAAATCTTATAAAAGCATCTCGCCTCAAGAATTGGATCAAACAAAATGTTATAAAAGCATATATTCTTACACTTTAATGGGTGTCATAACTATGATTGAGGAAAATGGACAAAGTGTCTTCACTATAACTTCATTTAACAAAAGCATTTACATTGTATTTGATTTTTTTTTTCTAGGGCAACATGCCCGAATTAATTCTAGTGCTCATGCAAGGTAATTAGCTTCAAAATCGAAAATGTAACGTAGCTTACATTTAGTTTATTCTAATTTTATCAACTCGTAAACTGATATGAGTAACTCACATGTTTATCTTAGATGTAAAAATGATCATTTGTGGTAACGCCCACTAACAAAGATAAAGGTTGAGATCTTGAGCAATGTTCGATGGTCCTATCAAGAATTGTATATTGGCATATCCAAAATGAAAGCCTACATTATATATGATTTAAACTTTTTTATTCGTATATTATTTTTTTTCTGTATACAATTTACATTAATTCACGAGAGAACAACCAACATATGGGGCCTAGCTAAATCAAGACCACCAAAAGTTTTAATTAAAGGTGGTGTGATCTTTAAGCTCCAATTAAAGGTATAACATGTACAACCGGAAGTATAGAAAAGAACTGGTTTCTAAACAAAACCCGGTTTGAAATTAAAGTATCAAAAACCGATTTTAAAACCGGTTTGGTTTAAAATTGAACCGTAGGTTTATCACCGGTTTGGAATGTTACTGTTGTAAACCTGCTAGGGACTATTTGGAAAAACCGGGTTGGAGGAACGTAATGGTGAAAAAAGAAGATTTTAAACAAATGCTATGTGACATATTTAGTTCTAGTAATGCATACTATAATAAACATATGAAGTTTTATGTTAATGCGAATGCCATTTGGTTAGTTTTGAATTGGGGCGTAGCTAGTAGATGGAATTGACAAAAGAAAAGTTGCAAATGTTTCATGATCACCCTGTCGAGAATATTAGAGTTACATTATTTTCGTCATTGAGTTTGTTACTTATCCAACAAATCTATTGTATCTAATATATGAAAATTTCTTTTGTCACATTCTTTTGACCCTCATTTTTATCACTTGCTTTTCTTCTAGACACCCTTACATTATTTTTTCACCCGAAAGAGTATTATAATAATTTAAATAGACAAACTAATTTATCTCTCTAATTAAAAATCAATTTTATTAATTGCTACATTTCTCTCTATCATCTAGATTTTTTAAAATCAAACTATTTTTTTTTTCAAAATAGATTTTATTAAGGATTTTAAAAAACACTAAACTTTTTTGAGACAAAAGATTTTAAATCGCTCCTTTTTTAAAAAAAATATTAAAAAGGTGAAATTTTTTAAAAACAATATTATTAAAACAACCAGAATAATTACCAACCAGAGTTTTTAATAAACAAGATTTTTATAAAAAATATTTAAAAAAAATCTTAAAATGAATGTTTAAAAATAAAGCTATTTAGATAATAGAGTTAAAAAAATAGTATAATTATTTTATTTTCTTAAACTATTACGTATATATAATCTTAATCATACTTATATTAAACTATCGTGCTGTAACTCTTTATGTTTATTACTAACTATAATCCGTTTAATGAATTAGTTTCTATTCTATCTATCTAACTATCTAGAAAAACTAAAATACAACGTGACATAATTGTAAGCCTAATAATATTACTTTCTTATTTTTTTTATTATTAATAATAACATTAAATACTAATAATATTACTCATACTATTTTCAAATTAAAAAATATATAATTTAATAAATAAAAACCTATTTGTTTTTATAAAAACACACTTTTTAAAAATAAAAAAATTATAAAATACTTAAAAAGTTTTTAAAAATTATAAAACAAATTTTTTAAATTCAATTTTTCAAAACAAAATATTTAAAAATCATAATTTTTTATAAAACAAAAGTTTAAGAAAAAAATACAGTATTGTTTATTTACTTAAAGTATCTATTTATATGTAATTATAATCATATTTTATTTTTAAGCATGGTTTTATAATTCGTAAAATTTTATCACTAATTATTTAATATTTTATTTATTAAATCCATGTAATACACGTAATACTAAACTGGTAACCTATGTTTGTACAAGCAACTATTTTGCTACCGGGGGTTATTATCATATGTGAACTTTAAGTGTCTATTTAATGTGTTCACAATTAAATGAGTAGGAATTGAAAAATTAAATGTTCACGACATAATTTACCTATATATTAATTTACCAAGTTCATCAGCAGTTTGTTTTAAGTTGATAGTAGTTTGGCCACTAAAGTTTCCTGGGTTTGCATATCACCCCCTCCCCCAAATGTGTTTATAGAGATAAAAGTGGGTTGGTCACCCATTTTAGCCTCCGATCTATTTCTAGACAGAGAGGATTCATCGGTGGTGTTCACAGCGTGTATCGCCTCGGCCGTCTGCCGGCCACGCGAGTTCCATGTTGGCGGGTGGTTGGTGCTTTTGTTTGTCGGTGGCGGTTCCGGTGGTCCCGTGTATCGCCGCCTCGATGAACGGTGGTGCATGTTGGAATCGGCTTAGATCTTTCGATTTTGACTCCGCCGGTGGTCAGTCGACCGCCTTTGGTGGCGTCTACGTGAATGTGACATCTGGTTCTTTTCATCTTTGGCTCATCCTCGGCCGTCTGCCGGCCACGCGAGGTCCATGTCGGCAGGTGGTTGGTGCTTTTGTTTGTCGGTGACGGTTCAGATGGACCCGTGTATCGCCACCTCTATGGACGGTGGTGCATGTTGAAATCGGCTTAGATCTGTCGATTTTGACGCCGCCAGTGGTCTGTCGACCGCCTTTGGTGGCGTCTATGTGATCGTGACATCCGATTCATTTCATCTTTTGCTCGATGATGATTGCACGTTGCACATCTGAGAGCCCTAATCCGGTTTGTGATTATGTGCTTTGTACAGAGGCTTCGACCGCCGGTCGATGTCCATGGGCGGTGATGTGGTGGTCGTTGTTGTTGTTTCTGTTTTCTTGGTGCTCCTTACCCCGACCTGCCTTTGTATAGACAGTAGCCACCGAACCACCGGTGGCGATGATCTGTTTCTTGTTGGTAAGTCGAGGCGGCCGCCGGTGAGGTAAGGTTGCCTCCCTATCCGATTCTCTCTCTGATTCTCTTCGTTTTCTATGTAAAGTGGGAGTTATCGGATCAGTGGATCGACAATGGTGATAGGGCGACAAAGCCTTCTTGTAAGGTTGTCTCTCACGTTCTTTGGTGTCCCGACATATTATAATCCTTGAGTTTGTCGATGACGATGACATAAGGTTCATTTGAGACTTTACCTTGGTGCTTTTGGGTTTGAATTGCGGTTCAAAACCCTAACTGAGGTTTCGAAACTTGAATCTCCATATTTGTTATTCCAGTTCATATTTGGTCTATGATTTTAGGGTTTCTTAACTGGAATCTTAGTCTTTTGTTGGATATCATTTGAATTCAAGGGTTTCCCTAATTTTGTTGGTTTTTATAAGTTGGTTGGTCCATGAAGATGAGAACCTGTTCATCTAAGATCTTTTTTTGGGTCTATTGTTTGATTAAGATGAAGTTAGACCCCAAAATCTTTTTTGTTGCTGATTAGTTTGTCAATGGTGCATATACACCTGAGTACTACGTCGTTGATGCTGTGATTCGAATATTCTTGATGTTGTCGGTGATTATTTGTAACTGGTCGATGATGTTGAGCAATTGTTGAGCCGAGGCTTATCGTCGGGTCCATGATGTTGAGCACATGCTCATCTGAAACGTAATAGAATGTGGTTGTGGATGTCGCCTCATGTTGTTAAGTTGTTTTGTTGGCTAGGGTGATTCTCGGTCATATATTCACAGGAGGGTCGATGATGATGAGTGTAAGCACATCTGAGACTTTAAAAGCCTTGTTTCATGGCTTTTCCCGTGTCACCTAATTTTGATTTGTAGGCGGTGGGAGACTGTGCAAGAAGCCGGTGATAAGGTGTACCATTGCATATATATACATGATGCAATTACTACCGGTACAGGGATGTTCATTTCATAATATTATATGTATCATTCAGTCTGTGAATCAAATTTTGTTATCACAGTACAGATTGATGTGACAAGGCAGTGATGATGCATAAAAAGCGCCCGTCGTTTGGCGTGGCATTATTTTCGGATTGCAGTCACAACGGGTGACTTATTCTGAGCCTTATATGTGTATGTTGAGTTATTATTCATGTTGTGTTTCCTGTTTCTATATAAACACGGTCCGATGTTACACGTCAAATGCTCGCGCAATGCGCGAGCTTGAATACTACTAGTACCAATGAAAATGAGAACTATCAAGTATTTTTAAAAAAATATCTCGCGTTATTTTTATGTCTTCGCATTGAACCAAGCGACAAATGTTAGCAATGCTGAAGCTTTACTTAAAAGTTCTTAAATTCATCTAAAACCCAATGACTCATTTGGTAAATTTGATAGGGGTTATAGAAGCCCTAACCTTCTTACCCATATCAAAACCAAATATTTTTTTTATCTTGCTAAAAAGATACAAAGAAAAAGTTTATGAAAAGAGATAGAAACCAATGATCCTTAACCTAACTGGTTAAGGTGATGTGCTCATGACATATAAATATTAGGAGGTCAAGTCTTGCTCTGAGCAAAAATGCTAAGAGTTGAGCCAGTGGGTTTTCTCAGCAATGGGTTTCCTCCTGAGGGGGTTGGGAGTGCGGTCTCGGCTGGGAAACGAATAGGTAGGCCCGATTAAGATAACACCTATTCTCCGAAACAGGGTCGCACATTTGTCGTTTAAAAAAAAGAGATAGAAAATTAATATTACTAAAATTAAGAACAGCTAGAATTAAAAATTGAGTGATTGCCAATTAAGTTGGGATTTAGAGGAACTTAAGATTTAATTCTGGTAATAGGAATCCTAATTGTTTAGTTTTACTGCATAAGATTGTAAACTTACATGTCTAATTCTCACGTGATTAGAAATGTTTGACGAGACCTTTATAATAGACAGTAATCGGTTGACTTAGCTCTAGCTTCGTACTGATTACGAGAAGAGGCTTGATCGTTTCGTGATGTGATGCACGTAGTGTTATCATACACTTTGTGCAAGAGTGTTTATCACAACTTGAGCCTATAATAGGTCTCAAAACAATAATATTACCAGTTGTTTTAAAATCCTTCCTCTCAGATCGTCCTCTATGATACATTTCTACAATCTGGACCGTAATTACCAAAACTCGTCTCGTACCCGATATACTACATTGACGAAATTCAACACCAAAATTCATATAAAAGAAAGTTGAAGGATCATTCGTGCACGTTAATAAAACACGCAACATTGGGTAAAGAGGAATATCCGTTATCATGCTGTTTGATGCTCAATTTTGAGTTATTAATCAGGACGAAAGGAGAAGAGGATAACAGAAGAACAAATCCACAATCAACAACAACTGATTGCAACACATGTTGTGCTGATTCAATCAGTAATCATTCAGCAGGTATATCGAACTCCTTAAAATTGTACTCGATTTTGTTCGCTCTTATTATTCCATTTAACTTCGTAATCTGCATTTGGTATCGATCCTTTGTTGATGTATAGATCACTGAAGAACTTGATAAATTGAATTTTTGACTGATGACGGTGCTTCGTATCCTGAATTGTTGGAGATAAACCTATTTTCGTAGTAATTTATACATCTTACTCGTTGAATTTAGGGTTTAGTTGGTTGAGAGAGATGGATCCGTTGACTTTTAGGGCTTTTTAGCTTAATCGTACAGTTTACTTCATTTGAAATCAATTTGACCATTTAAAG